>JAMPIV010021189.1:0-370000 GCA_024509875.1 Oreohelix idahoensis | reverse complement strand
TGGGGGTGGTTGGTTGGGAGGTGAGGGTTAAGGAGAGGGGGAGGAAAAGATAAGGGGAGGGAGTTGGGGGGGGGGTGGGTGGAGGGTGGGGGGTAAGGGGGGGTTTAAGGGGGGGGGGGGTGGTTTATTGGTGAATGTATTCTTGGGGGGGTGGGGTGGTGGGGGGGGGGGGGGATGGGGGGGTGGGGGGGAGGAGGGGTAGGGTGAGGTGGGGTTGGGGGGGGCGCGCGGTGGGGCGGGTAGTGGGGGGGGTGAGGGTGGAGGGGGGTGGGGGGGGGGGGGGGTCGGGGGGGGGGGGGGATGTTTTATTGGGGGGGGGGTGGGGATGGTTGGGGGGGTGTTTGGGGGCAGGGTGGGGGTGGGTTGGGGGGGGTGGGTGGGGGGGGGGGGGGGTGGGGGGGGTGTTGGGGGGTTTTCCCACGTGGGTGGGGGGGGGGGTTGGCTGGGGGTGGGGTTTTTGGGGGGGTGGGTTGTGGGGGGGGGGGTGGGTTGGGGGGGGTGGGTGGTTGGGGGTTTGGGGGGGGGGTTGGGGGTTTGGGATTTTTAGGGGGGGTGGGGTGGGGTGGGGTGGGTTTTGGTTTTTTTGTGGGTGTGGGGGGTTTTTTGGTTTATTTTGGTTGGTTGTGGGGTGGGGGGTTTTTGGGGTGTGTTGGGATGTAAGTGGGTTGTTTTGGGTAGTGTTGGTGGGGGGGGGGGGCCTGGGGGGTGTTGGGGGGGGGGTGGGGGGGGGTTGTGTTTTGTTGTTGTTGGGTGTGGTGGGGTGGGGTTGGTTTGTGGGGGTGTTCGTGTGTGGGGGGTGGGGTGAGTGGGTGGTGAATGTGGTTTCCCCTGGGGGGGGGGGGGGGGGTGTTTGGGTTAGTTGTGGGGTGGTTTACACCTTGGGGTGGGTTGGTGGTGTGTAGTTTTATTGTTTTCGGGTGGTGGTGGGGGGGGGGGGTTGGGGGTAGGGTTATTTTGTGGATGTTTGTAGTTTTTTTGTGCGGTTTGGGGAAGTGTGTGTTTTGGTTTTTGGGGGGGGAACTTTTTTTTGTTGGGTGGGGGGGGGGGGTGGGGTTGTTTTTTTGGGGGGGCCCCACCTTACGGTGGGGGTGTTGTTTGTATGGGGTTGTTTTGGGGGGTGTGTTGTAGGGGGATTGTTAAGGGTGGGGGGTTTGTGGGTTGGGGGGGGGGGGGTGGGGTTTGTGTAAATTTTTTTCTGGGGTATGGGTGGGGGGGGGGGGGGTGGGGGGGGGGGGGGGGGGGGGGGGGGGGGGGGGGGGTGGGGGGGGGGGGATGGGTGGGGGGTTGGTTGTGGGGGGTTTTTGGGGGTGGGGAGGGGGGGGGTTGGGGGGGGGGGGGGGGGGGGGGGGGGGGGGGGGGGTTGGGGGGTTGTAGGGGGGTGGGGGGGGGGGGTTGGGGGGGGGGTGGGGTGGGGGGTTGGGGGGTTGGGGGTTCGGGTGGGGGGGGGGGGGGGGGGGTAGGGGGGGGTGTGGGGGGGGGGGGGGGGGGTGGGGGGGGGTGTGGGGTGGGGGGGTGGTGTGGGGGGGGGTGTGGGGGGGGGAGGAGGGGGTGTGGGAGGGGGGGGGGGGGGGAAGGGGGGGGGGGGGGGGGGGGGTGGGGGGGGGGGGGGGGGGGGGGGGGGGGGGTGGTGTCCGTCCCGGCGCGGGGGGGGGGGGGGGGGGGGGGGGGGGGGGGGGGGGGGGGGGGGGGGGGGGGGGGGCGGGGGGGGGGGGGGTGGGGGGGGGGGGGGGGGGGGGGGGTGGGGGGTTGGGGTCTTGGCTATACTGGGGGGGGTTTTGGGGGGGGGGGGGGGGGGGGGGGGGGGGGGGGGGGGGGGGGGGTTGAAGGGGGGGGGGGGGGGGGTTTGGGGGGGGGGGGGTGGGCGGTGGGGGGGGTGGGGGGGGGGTTGTTGATTGGGGGGGGTTGGGGGGTTTGGGGGGGTTTGGGGGGGGGGGTTTGGGTGGGGGGGGGGTGGGTGGTTGGTGGGGGGGTGGGGGGGGGGGGGGGGGGGTGGGGGGGGTGGGGGGGGGGGGGGGGGGGGGGGGTTGTGGTTTGGGGGGGGGTTGGGGGTGTTGGGGTGGGTGGGGGTGGGGGGTTTGGGGGGGGGTTTTTGGGGGGGGGGGGGGGTGTGGGGGGGGGGGTGGGGGGGGGGGGGGGGGGGGGGGGGGGGGGGTGGGGGGGGGGGGGGGGGGGTGGGGGGGGGGGGGGCGGGGGGGGGGGGGGGGGGGGGGCGGGGGGCTGGGGGGGGGGGGGGGGGGGGGCGCGCTGGGGGGGGGTGGGGGGGGCGGGGGTGGTGAGCGGGGGGGCGGGGGGGGGGGGGGGGGGTGGGGGGGGGGGAGGGGGGGGGGGGTGGGGGGGGGGGGGGGGGGGGGGGGGGGTGTGGGGGGGGGGTAGGGGGGGGGGGGTGGGGGGGGGGGGGTGGGTGTGGGGGGGGGGGGGGGAGGGCGTAGGTGGGGTGTATTTGTTGGGGGGGGTTGGGGGGGGGGGGTATGGGGAGGGGGGGGGGGGGGGGGGGGGGGGGGGGGGGGGGGGTGGGGGGGGGGGGGGTGGGGGGGGGGGGGGAGGGAGGGGAGGGGGGGGGGGGGGGGGTTGGGGGGGGGGGGGGGGGGGGGGGGAGTGGGTGGGGGGGGGGGGGGGGGGGGGGGGGGGGGGGGGGGTGGGGTGGGGGGGGGGGGGGGGGGGGTGTGGGGGGGGGGGGGGGTGGGGGGGGGGGTGGGGGGGGGGGGGGGGGGGGGGTGTTGTTATTGGGGGGGGGTGGGGGGGGGGGTGGGGGTGTGGGGGGGTAGGGGAGTGCGGGGGAGGCGGGGGGGGGGATGGGGGGTGGGGGGGTGGGGGGGGGGGGGGGGGTTGTGGGGGGGGGTGTTGGTGGGGGTGTGGGGTGTGGGTGGGGGTGGTGGGGTGTTTGTGGGGGTGGGAGGGGGGGGGGTGGGGGGGGGGGGGGGGAGGGGGGGGGTGGGGGTGGGGGGTGGGGTTTGGTGGGGGTGGGGGTTGGTTGGGGGGTGGGGTATAGTGGGTGTTGTGTTGGGGGTTTTGGGTTTGGGTTTGGGGGTTGTGTGGTTTTTTGGTGGGGTTTTTTTGGGGGTTGTGGGGGGGGGGGTGTGGGTGGTGGGGGTGGTTAGGTGGGGGGTGGGGTTGTGGGTTTTATGTGGGTGGGGGGTTTTGGGGGGGTGGGGGTGGGGGTTTTTTTTATGGTAGGTGGGGGGGGGTGTTGTCATGTTTGGGTGTTGGGGGGGGGGGTTTGTGGGGGGTGGGGGTGTTTTGGGGGGTGGGGGAAGTTTTTGGTGGGGGGGGGGGGTTGCAACCGGGTTTTTAGGCCCTTTGGATGGGGTGGGGTGGGGGGTGGGTGGTTTTGCTTTTCTTTATTTTTTTGGGGTGTTTGTGGTGGACCACAGTTGTGTTATGGGTTGGTGGGGGGTTGGGGTTGTTGGTTTTTGGTGTGGGGGTTGGGCTACCTTGTTGTGTTGGGGGGGTGGGTGGGGGTGTGTGTACCATGGTTGTTAGGTTTTGTGGGTGGTGGTGGGGGGGGTTCCGTTGTGGGGGGGGTTGGGGTGGGTGGGGGGGGGGGGGAGGTGGGGGTGGGGGGTGGGTTGTTTTGGTGGGGGGGGATATGGGGTGGGGGTGTGTGGGTGGGGTGGTGTGGGTGGTTGGTGGTGGTTTGGGGGGTTGTGGGTGGGGTGTTTTGTTGGTGGTTTGGTGGGGGGTGGGGAGGGGGTGTGGGTGGAGGGTGGTTGTGGTTTATTGGGGGGGTTGTGGGGGTGGTGTGGGGGTTTGGGGGGGGTGTGGTGTGGTTGGGGGGGGGGGGGTTTGTTTTTTTGGGTGGTTTATTTTGGTTGTTGTGGGGGGTTGGTGGGGGGTGGTGTGGGTCCTATTGGTTGGGTTTGGTGGGGGTGTGGGGGGGGGTGGTGTGTTCTTTGTGGTTGTGTTTGGGTTGGTTTTTGTTGGGGGGTTGGGGTTTTTGGGGATGTGGGTGGTTGGTGTTGGGGGGGTGGGGGTGGGGGGTGCTTTGGGGGGTGGGGAGGGTGGGGGGGGTTCGGTGGGTGGTGGTGGGGGGATGGTGTTGGGTGGGGGTGGGTGGGGTGGTGGGGGGTGGGGGTGGTTGGGTGGGGGGGGGGTGGGTTTGTGGGGGTTGTGGGTTTTGTTGGGGTTAATTGGGGGTTGGGGGGGGTCGGTCGGGTTGTGTGGTTTTGGTTTGTGTGTGGTTGTGGGGGGGTGGTTTGGGGTGGTATATTGGTTGTTTATGGTTTGTTTGTTGGTGGTTGTGTTGGTGGGTGTTGGTGGGTTGTGGTGTGTGGGGGGGGGGGTTTTTGTAGGGGGTTGGGGTTGTTGGATGGTTGGGGGGTGGTTTGGTTGTTGGGTTTTGGGGTGGGTTTGGTGGGGGGTTTGGTGTTTTTTGTGGGGGGGGGTTTGTGGGGGGGGGGGGGGTTGGGGGGTTGGGGGGGAGCATGGGGGTGGGGTGGGTTTGGTTGTGTGTCCCTTGTGGGGTGTGGGTTGGGGTGTTTGTGTTGGGGTGTGTTTGTTGGTATGGGGGTTGGGTTGGGGGGGGTTTGGGGGGGGGGTTGGGGGGGGGGTTGGGGGTTGTTGGGGGGAGGGGTGTGGGGGGGAAGGGTTGTGGTGGGGGGTTTGGGGGGGGGGGTGGGTGGGGGGGGGGGGGGGGGTGTGGGGGGGGGTGGGTGGGGGGGGGGTGTGATGGGGTGGGGGGGGGGTTGAATGTTGGGTGGGGTGTGAAAATGTGGGTGTAATGTGGTGATTTTGGGGGGTGGGTGGGGTTGTTGGTGTGGGTGGTTGTTTTCCTGGTCTGGAATGGTGTAGCAAGTTGTAAATGCAGAAGCAGCGTAAGATTGTGTGCATGTTAGTTGTTGCAGTATTCATTTTCCACTGGTGTGTGTGTTGTGGGTACCATTGATGTGAATGTAATTTGGGGGGGGATACCCTAATGCCCTGCCTATTTTGTGTTAAGGAGGTGTATTAAGTTATGGGGGGTTGTTATGTGGTTGGGTTGTAAGCCTAGCACCAATCATGTGGGGGTTGTGTTTGATGTGAGAGTTGTGGTATTATCAAAGATATTTTTTTTTGACCGAAGTTACCCTCATGAGTTAGGTTGATTTATAAAGGGGTGGGGGCTTGTAGTAATTTGCCTTATTAGATGATCATTTGATTTGGTGGTGGTTTGGGGGTGGGGGGGGGTGACCATGGTGGTATGTGTCTGTGGGGGGGTTGGGATCTGGATCATGGTTTTTTTTTGGGGGGGGTTTGTGTTCTTCTTTGGGGTGTGGTTTGGAAATCCAGGGTGGGTTGGGGGGTGCATCTTGGGGGGGTTTGTTGTTTTTTTTGGGGTTCCCAACATGGCTCCCCTGGGTGGTTGGGTGAGCCATGGGGGGGGATTGTGTGTGTTGGATTGATTTTGCGGGGGGGGGGGGTTGTCCCCCCAAAGACAGTGACCCATGATGTTGTGGATAATTTGGTTAAGCTCAGAGGGATGAGTTATTCATCTTGAGACATCATGCTGTTGCTGGAAAGCTTAAAACTTAAAGTGTGGGTGGCTTTTTATTACTTCACTTCCATTAAATGAGAATCTTTCTTTAGATTTCGTTTTTTGTGAATTTTTGCTCCCCAGTTGGTAAAACCGCTGGCCACTAATTTTGTGAGTATGCCTAGTCAGTTGTAATACCAATGTTCAACAGCCCTTATTTTAATCTGAATTTTCAATTATTCCTCGCCTTATTCCATGTAAGCCCCCTTTTTTGGTAAAATGTTCACCCTTCACTAGATAGGTTAGGGTTTTCCCAAGTTCAGGTTACTGCCCCCGTATCAGCTTTTCCCCCTTGATAGGTGCCCCCCCCCCCCCATTTGTCCCCCTAGGTGTATGTTAGCTGATTTGTCCTTGGAGGGCGAGGTGGAGAACAAGTGTGTTGGCAGGGGAGGTTTTGTCTCCACACCGGCAACCCCACGAGGCTCTGTTTATTGTGAAGTTGTAAGCCATTTCCCCATCTGGCCCCCCCCATGACACACTAGCATGTCCGCCTGCCCGCTGCATTCTATAATTTGCTGTGGTGACATTTTCTACTCATCAGCCTGGAAATTTCAGTGCATTACTTCAGAGTCCCATAGTCTTTCATTTGGCAGCGCAATCATAGTTTGGTGCAGGCAGATCTTTCTTTTCAACTCCCCAACTAAAATGGCAGATTTAACTCCTGCAGGGAGGTTTCCCACCAGGTCATTGATGTAAACAAGGAAGAGTGTTGGGGAAATTACTCCTCCTTGAGGTACCCCCTGATGGAGCAACACTTTTCTGCTCTGCAGACCGTCAAGAGTGAGCTCTTAGTTCTCCTGTTATTGCAAGTATGACTGGATCCATTTCATCATGTTGCCTTGGATTCCACTTCTCCTATAGTTTTGGCAATGAGGGCCATCTTTCCCACACCTTGTCAAAGGAGCCTGCTTTGAAGTCGAAAATCCCCAGATTCGTTAGGACCTTTTTCTTCTCCTGGAAGGCATCTTCTATTGCTTGAGACAAGTAAGTAACTTGGTCTTCTATACTGTAGCATTCTCTAAATCCAGCTTGTTCCGGCACCAGGATCTGCTCAGATTCTAAATACCATTTCAATCTGTGGTTGACTATTCGCTCCATAGTCTTCCCAACACAGCTTGTGAGACTGATTGGCCGGTAACTTGCAGCCTCAGTCTTACATTTCCCCTTTCTTTAGTATGGGTATTGTGATGGCTTCTCTCCATACTTGGGGTACCGTTCCTTTCAACCAGCTGTGGTTGAATATCTCAAGCAGTTTTGTCTTTGCTGCTGAGCTCAGATTTACTAGCATTTCGTTGCTGATTTTGTCTGGGCCGGGTGACTTTTGAAACTTAAGCTTGGAAATAGCCTTCTGTAGTTCTCCTAGTGTGATGGGTTCCCTCATTGGGGCAGGAGTATCTGTCTGTCCCATGGTTGCCAGTATTTCTTTTCTTATCTCTCTCTGATGATCTATGTTAATGGGTAAGTTGCTTTCTGAACTGTATCTTCTAGCAAACAAGTCTGCAGCTTGTTTTCCTCTGAAAAGTTTGCCACCTTCATCCAATGTGATAGTCTGCCTAGGTGAGGAACGCTCTTCATTTAGAGACTTGACTAATCTCCAAAGTTTCCTGCCGTCTTTCTCAAGGTTCAGCGATGCCGTTTTAGTTCTCCAGCTTTTCCGTTTTTCTTCTAGCTTTGTTCTCTGAAACTCTGCTACAGCCTTTTTCCATTTGTTGTGAGTTTCAAGTGAAGGCTGAGACTCTGCGTCCTTTCTAGCCCTGTCCATAGCTTCCTGACGTTCTTGGAGTGTGCTGGACCAGTATGGTATGTAGTTACGCCGGCATCCTTTGGGAATGGTTTCTTTTGCAGCTTGTAGTATGCATCTGTTGAAGTCTTTTACCACTTCATTAATGTCTCTGTTCTGTACCTTGAGGGTAGACAGCAGCGTGTTCACCTGATGCCTGAATAAACCCCAGTTGGCTTTTTTGTAGTTCCATCTTGTAATGGCTGGGCCTGTACTGAGAGTTGCACTCTGGACAGTAAGAAAGATTGGGCGATGGTCGCTTCCCCCTAGTTGGTCTCCTACTTCTCTACTAATAGATCCAGCTATATCTGGTGTGGAGAAGGCAAGATCTGGTGTTGAAGTTGTGTGCCATCCTCTGGAGTAGAAGGTAGGAGTATCTGTGGCATTATTGACTAGGATTAGGGAGTGATCATCTTGCCAAGTTTCAACCTCTTCACCTCTGTGATCCAGATGGTTATAGCCCCAGCTCTGGGAGTGGCTATTAAAGTCTCCAACTGCTATAAAGTTGGTGGCTGGTACCTGTATAGAGCTGAGACTCAGGGGTTTGTTGTTCGGACAGTAATAGTTCAGGAGTTCTATTTCCATCTTGTCTACCTTTATCTGCAACAGCTGATATTCTGCTCCATCCATGAAGGTTTTCCTTTCGTGTGCAGGAATGTTATTCCTTACAAGAGTAAGTACTCCTCCTTTTCGTCTATCTTTTCTGTCGGATCTGAAGCATTGATATCCCCTTATTTTAAAGGTTTGATCTGCTTTCAAGTGAGTCTCTTGGATACAGCAAACACTGACTTGCTTCTCATACAAGATGTTTTCCAGCTCTGTCTTTTTGCTGTATCCAGCCTGCTTGCTGTTCACTCCCTCTGCATTCCAGTGCATCATGACAAGTGGCACTTGGGGTTTCTCTTTTTCTGTTTTGTTTTGGTCAGTAGTTCTCCTCCGCCGTCTGCTGACTCCACAAGACGGTCTAGAGGGTCCTCCAGTAGCTGAGGGTGGGCTCTGTCGAGGCTCAGAGCCCGGCACTGCACCTGCCTGGTGGAGCTCCACAGGGCGAGCACCAGTACGAGATTTATTTGACGGTGTACTCTCCATAGAAAAAAAAAAGCGAGTTGCGTGATACTGTGGTTTCCGGTGCGCCTTCTGGCCCAGTATCTATGACTTTAGCACCTGTTCAACGGGAGAGTGGGCTCATCCCTAATCTGTTTATGTTCCCAGTAGTAGACTATTCGCAAGCAGCCTGGGGGTGTCACTGCTCTGCGCGGACCTTGTTTACCGAGGCGGCGTCCGAGCTCGTATGGTGAAAATATGGTTGCGTTATCTTCAAAATAGCCCTGTCTTTCCCATGGCTTTTCTGCCATCCTGCAACTTTGAGTTAGGGAGTTCTGAGCTCCAGTCTCTTTCCCAGGCATTTTATCCTGGCCTGGCACGCATACAGAGGACCCCACTTCTGGTTCTAAGTTAGCAGTTGGGGATAGGTGGGGTAGCACACTGTGCATTCCCCGTCATCCAGGGGGCTCTCCAACTATGCAGAGCTTGCACAATGCTGTGCTCTGGTTCTGGGCTCCCCCAAGGAATCCTCACGTCCTGCACAGAGCCACTTCCAGATACCCCCCACCTGCCAACCCTCCATTGTAGAAATCTCCTGCATGCGGCCATCCAGTCAAGAGCCAGTATTAAGTCTGGTGCCCAAGTGATCCCCCCAAGCTCAGTGTGCAATGCTGGGTTCTCATCATGCTGCAACACAGGGGGGATTGTGATGCTCAGCCATCTCTCTCAACTCTGCACCGATAAGTGACATCGGGGACTTAACTGTGCCTCAGTACTGGGAGGCCCCGTTTCCGGGTACACCACACACAGCCAATTGAGGCAACGGTCGCCGTGGGCATGTCTCAATGGGTAAGTTGTGGAGTCTTCCTGTCCATGTTCTTGCACAGCCTAACACTGCCCGCAAGACATCGGAGGTTTGGAGAGTGGCCTTCTCTGCTTTTTTGAGCCGGGGTGGGCTCCCCGGGCAAGTCTCGATGGGGATCGGGACGTGTCCACGCGCCAGTGGCCCCAGCATCGGCCGCATCTGATGGAGGACTTGCTCTGCCAGGTTTGATGTGGATTTCCTACCGCCCCGGGTAGAAGCCAGAAGTGTACTGTGCCAGCTCTGGGGAGATAAAGGGGTTTGGGTGTTTCTGCGTCTCCTTGTGATACCGATAATCCTGTGTGGAATACCCACAATCCATGCACCCCACCCCCCCCCCAACCCGCCCGACTTCCCTCGGCCCCAAGGTAGGGGGGCATCACAGTCGCTTCATTTCCCGGCCCACCAAAAAAAAACTTGCCTGCCGTGGTTACCCTGAGACGCACAAGATCATTACTCCCTTAAGAGGCTTCTAGTGCTATGTGACCCTAGAAACGCTAGTTGAAGCCAACATTAGGATGTCAAGTCCGGGCTCCCCCACGCACGTCCCACCGCCCTGTACGATGGGTTCCCGATCATTCAGGGAGATAAGTGTCACCCAGGTCACTCGTCGTCGCCACATCCACAAGGAGCTGTTCAGCTATCCCCCCAGCCTATCCCATGGCTACCTTCCCTCCCCACCCCCGCAGCCCGAGTCCCTGAGACGTCTTACGGTGTAGTGCACGGTTTTAATTATCGAGGTTTGCTCCTCTAGATCCGGGTTGTGTTTATAATTCCATAGGAAGCAAATTAAACTAAATTTGAGTTGAATACTGTCATACATCTTTTGACTGTAAGACCAGGAAGTCGCTGGCAGGCCTATGGTATATTAACTTTGAAGAAAAGAAAAGATTGTATTATCAGCTGAAGAAGAAGATGATGTATATTGACAGGGGCGTTGATACTATGTGGAAAAGAAGATACCCACTGTTATGAAGAAGTCACAATAAAGTTGAAGACTGTAGCTAATTTAGTTAGCTCTTTTATCTGATCACAATACTTGTTTAATGATGTTAAATTGGTAGTGGTGGAGATAGCTGGAGACTTATGGAGGCTTGTTCCTCTTGTTTCAGGGTTACATCACCCAGTTCAAGTTGGTCAGAAGTCGGAGCTGCAGAATTTGAGGCAACCTACCGGTTTTTTCTTTATCAAAGCATACAAGTATTAGCAGTCTCCAGAATGCACGGCAGTGGATCGTGTGCAGTTTTCTCAAACCAGTCATCCAGGGTCTACAAGGATTCTAAGATAAGCAAAAAATCTTCAGGGCTTACATGCTAGCTCAAATATGTTCGATCTCCACTCTATTCAGTAACAGTTGTGATATGATGTGAATACCAGTTTTCCCGATGGTGACTCTTCAGATAACAGTAGTCTCCACCAGGGAATAAACGTGTATAAACATTGACATATTCAGAGATATATTGGACTAATGTCCTTTTTGTGTAGTAATTTGATATAAAACCATAATTTCATTTTAAGTTAAACATTCCTGTCCTAGAAAATTTGAGGGACAGGAAATTAAATTGTATATACATATATATATCATAACTTTAAACCCAGTCTTGTTTATTCGATGTTAGTGAATTAAATTGTATTTGTTTAACGCATTTATCACTACATTTTCATTACCCTAGACATCAAGCCATATAAATAACATCACAAACACTAGATACCCAAAATAAATCGCAGAGTGAGATCGTAGGGTGGTAGCAGTCAGTTACCCTGAGAACATCATACTCAACTATTAGACTCAGGGACTTGCATAGCTGACCTCACTCTGTAGACAGATACTAACTACTTTCTTTTAACATCAAAACCCACCACAATTATTATTATTCTTTTCCTCTTAACTAATCTTCCCCATGAATTTTTACAGATAAAGGTGAATCTATGTCTCCAGTTTTACAGATAAAGGTGAATCTATGTCTCCAGTTTTACAGATAAAGGTGAATCTATGCCTCCAGTTTTACAGATAAAGGTGAATCTATGCCTCCAGTTTTAGAGATAAAGGTGAATCTATGCCTTTAGTTTTAGAGATAAAGGTGAATCTATGTCTCTAGTTTTACAGGATGAAAGTAAATCCATGCCTCCAGCTTTACAGTATAAGGTAAAACCATGTCTCCAGTTTAACAAGATGAGGTAAATTCATGCCTCCAGTTTTACGGGATGAGGTAAATCCATGCCTCCAGTTTTACAGGATGAGGTAAATCCATGTTTCCAGTTTTAAAGGATGAGGTAAATCCATGCCTCCAGTTTTACAGGATGAGGTAAATCCATGTTTCCAGTTTTAAAGGATGAGGTAAATCCATGTTTCCGGTTTTACAGGATGAAAGTGAATCCATATTTCCAGTTTTACAGGATGCGGTAAATCCATATTTCCAGTTTTACAGGATGAGGTAAATCCATATCTCCAGTTTTACAGGATGAGGTAAATCCATATCTCCAGTTTTACAGGATGAGGTAAATCCATATCTCCAGTTTTACAGGATGAGGTAAATCCATGCCTCCAGTTTCACAGGATGAGGTAAATCCATGTTTCCAGTTTTACAGGATGAGGTAAATCCATGTTTCCGGTTTTACAGGATGAAAGTGAATCCATATTTCCAGTTTTACATGATGAGGTAAATCCATATCTCCAGTTTTACAGGATGAGGTAAATCCATGTTTCTGGTTTTACAGGATGAGGTAAATCCATGTTTCTGATTTTACAGGATGAGGTAAATCCATGTTTCTGATTTTACAGGATGAAAGTGAATCCATATTTCAAGTTTTACAGGATGAGGTAAATCCATATCTCCAGTTTTACAGGATGAGGTAAATCCATGCCTCCTGTTTTACAGGATGAGGTAAATCCATGCCTCCAGTTTTACAGGATGAGGTAAATCCGTTTCCAGTTTTACAGGATGAGGTAAATCCATGTCTCTAGTTTTACAGGATGAAAGTGAATCCATGTCTATATGAAGTTGCCAGGCTCTCCTCAGTCACTTCTCATGATCTGCTGGAAGAACTAGCAACCCTATTATCTGCTTGTTTGGATGCACATGGGGGAAAGGTTGGTGCTTATTTAAACTTTACCTACACCTAACTGCATCACATTAACAGCAAATTTATTAATACAATATGCCTGATGCGAAAGAATCCGGCCGGACTGATAACACAAAAAAAATAATAATTAATAATTAGCTAATAACTCACATAATTTCTGTAAGTCTTATCTGCCATGGCAGGTATCCAAACAAGCTGTCAACTGTCCCAAACTTCAAACACAAATCAGGGTCAGGGAGCTGCAATGATTCTATCAAAGACAAAAATGTTGTCATAGTTATAAAGTCTTGTCTAGTTTTACATACTAATGACAGCACAACTCTAGTTATGTTTTATGTATTGCCATGGCAACCATCAGTTCATCATTGGAAAGTGTGACAGCAAATAATAAAGCATTCAAAGGAAAGTGGTTCCACAACAGCCAAGTAGGCTCTAGGATGAAGGAACAAATGTACTATAACGTGCATAATGGTAAGACAAGACAGTATGTCTCTGTAAGTGGTAGCAGAACATGAATAATGCCAGGCAGAGATTACAAAGATGTGAATCAAAATAAATCTGTCATGTATTTATTTCACAGCTTTATTTTACTCTGCTTTTCATGACACATGCATTAAGAGCGAGTAGTGTGAGTGATTTCAACACCAACCAGCATAATGAACACGCTGAGGTGCCGGAAGACTGGCTATCATAGATAGTACCTACGGCCACCTCGCTAAACCTGGTAAAGACACCACAACGCTTCTCAGCAAGCTTACAGAAATTACCACACATGCAGAATGTCTATGGTAAACTACTAGAAAAGATAGAGTAGCAACGGAAAAAGAATGAATTACCTCGCAAATGCACAGATCCATACCTGTTACTCTCTGAAGCTTTAGGCCCCATTGAAAAGTAACAAGGGGTAACGCCCGTAACTTTTATGCTTATTGATTGTGTACAGAGGGTTCCAGGGATCAAACGAGAAATGGGGTGCTTGTAGCCATTGACCTTTGAGGATGCTTATTAAACAGTGTGAACTTTGATACATTAATGAATGACTGTTGTGTAAGGGCTTGTGGTGTTTAACCATTGTCTAACAGGTTTGAATTGCTGCTGCATAACTGAGAGCATACAGTTGCATGTTGCCCCCCCTTCCCCCCCCTCCGCGACGCTCCCCCCTATCATGGACACCAGACCCAATGCACATTTACCCGGGACTACCCCAGAGTTCTCTGCCATCACTGGTGCTGTTTAATATCTATACAACAACAGTAGCCACCATTCAGCCAACTGGGTTGGGACGAACACTGAATTTGGCTCATGACATACTCATTTACAGAACGGCTCTGACCAACAGGAAATGGTTAATAGCATACACAGGACACTACAGGAGGTGTTTAAATGGTGTGATGAAACTGGCTCCAAAGTCAATCTCAATAAGGCCTGCGTGATTTGGTGTTCCTTAATAATTTTATCATATACCCTTAAGTTTCCAACGGGTGCATAGGCCTTAACACCAAACACATGCCAAGTCTTTCCTGACCTGTTTTGCTTATCCGCCTCTTAGGTGAAAACAATAATGACTTCAAGATATTACTCTCAACTGGGCAGAAAACTGAATGGAAAGAAAAAGCTTAGAATACATTGGAAGTTACATTCACATCGCGATGCTTTCAAGTAAATACCCATATTGATCACATCTTACATGCCAAAAGTATAAAAAAAAAAAAAAAAAAAAAGAAAAAAAAAAAAAAAAAGAAAAAAAACATGGCAGATATCGTGAAACATAGCAGGGCTTACATGACAACAACCTCCAGCATGAGAATAGAGGTAGAGGACTTTTTTTTTTTTTCGACTGCATCCTCTAAGGTGGTTGTTCTGAGACTTCATTAACAAGGGCGGTTTATTGTGTCAGACTCACAATTCATGCTTCGGAAAGTCAAAAGTGTATGGCTCCGACATGATCTTCGCAAAAAACCTCCATAGAAGCGCACCCTGAAATCTTCAGGAACTTAGTGTGGATCTACAGTCCTGTGTCATCTCAAGGGGTACATGTAATTAGATAGACTAACTTCAAGAGCAACCCATAGAAGGTGCACTGTGCACTGATAAGGAGAGAGATACTTAAGGGCTAATTCATGATAGCCTGATAGAGAATGACACTGCAAACTATGAACCAACAAGGCTAATGTTTGCTGGTATTTGGCAATTAAATATAAGACGAGCAGGAATGGACAAATGACAGGAATGCATCTGTCGCATATGCAACAATACGCGGAAACATGAACAATTAAGCATACATAACTATCGACATTTGACTGAGGGAGGAGCTGAGCACCTATGGGTTTGCCATGGAGTGCAACTGACGTCTATTCTGGAACAACAATAACCAATTCATATCATACATAAATGCAGGAGAGCCTTAAAATAATGGGGCCACAGCACATCTGGAGCAAGAGATTACTATTTTTATTCTTATTCATCAGCTAGTCCATAATCAGTACACTTAGTATGAATGACTAGAACACATTCACATTGTCACGGAAGCCCTCTCGACCGATCCTCTAGTTCTAGGGCTGTTTTATGCGTGAATACCCCCCAAATTGTAGCAATGAGGTAACAAATGCTAGGAAAGCGCTGTCTAGTTAGATCCAGATATGCGAAGGCCCAGGCAAAAGCCTATATGCGAGTAACCACAGACAAATGGTAACCCCTGCATGGGAATATAGCAGACATTAAAGGGAGCAAGATAAAGAGGCAGATGTGTCATGGATTACACATTCAGAGACAAAGATCAAGCAGGTGACCACAGTTAAAAATATATTTCATATGGGGAGAGTGGTGAAGTATGTCAAGATGAGGCCTGACAAAAATCCGCTCCATCATCATGCCAATCCCCAACGCAGGTCATCACTCAGCCTTTAGCAGAGAGTGGTAGAACTTGAGGCATGGGGAAAAGTGGGAAACTGGAATTAGTCCAACTTGATAGATGATTGTTACTGGAAACTTAGTTTTCCCCAGTATAACGGCGCTAGATTTCGTGAAGACAGTATGTACACAAATAACTTCTCTTCCTCATTTCGTAAGAAAGTCTGGGTCACAGTTCCATATCATCCTCAACAGCATAGTCTCTGGTCATCGTTAAACAATAGTAAAAAATACTTGCATTAATATAATATGTGGTACAGTCATTCTAACGTACTGGCAGCCACTGCATTCTATTAAGTGCGGCTTTCACTCCTCACACATATATCTCTATGGTCTGCATTCAATGTAAGTGCAGCATTCACTCCTCGCACATATATCTCTATGGTCTGATCACCAGACATTCAAGTTCCTCCAGAACTTCACAGGACGGGAAGACCACAACGCGCTTATAGTGTCGATACACACAGGCTTTCTATCAAAGCTCCTATTAGGCTTCCAAACACTGGAACAGCCAGGGTTTTTTTACGTAGACTTCCTCTTGGCATGGGAAAGCAAACAACATGCCTTCAAACAATAACATATAATGGTCTTACCATAGACCTCCTTTCTGGCATGGGAAAACGATGCGCCTCTTAATCCAATCCACTTCCAAGCGCGGGACAGAACACAACGTGCTGGTAAACAACACTATATAGAGGCCTTGTAAATGCACATTACGCGGAACATTATCGAGTCACATCCAATATATCATAATAAAAATCACAGACACTATTCACATACTCTACAAAAAAACACCCCCACCGCCTGTCTACTCTCAGACGACGGATGTGGCCACAAACTCTGCTTAGGGGGCCAACATATAAAATTCTGGCAATTTTTTACCCTCCACTCTCCCATGTCCACCTCTGATTTCTCCTCCCCCCCCCCCCCCCCCCCCCCCTCCCTCCCGCCCCCCCCCCCAACCCCCCCCCCCCCCCCCCCCCCCCCCCCCCCCACCCCCCCCCCCCCCCCCCCCCCCCCCCCCCCCCCCCCCCCCCCCCCCCCCCCCCCCCCCCCCCGCCCCCCCCCCACCCCCCCCCATGGTAAATCCAACCCCATTGTCTTGATTAAACAAATAAGCTTAAATTTTTAATCACCTACCTATACTAAAAACTTAGTTCAGTTCTATACAATACATCATTTGTATACAGATAACTGAATTTAATTATGTAAAACACGAGTTACTAAATATTGCACATTACATCGATCAATCAATCAATACCCTTTAGTTCCCAAGGAGCATAGGCCTTCAACAAACACATGCCAAGTCTTCCTGTCCTGTGCTATCCGCTCAAGTTCTTTCCATGTTTTCCTCATCCTTGTCACCTCTGTTTACAGTTCTCTTCTCCGTGTGTTTTTTGGTCTACCTCTGCCTCTCTTTCTCTGTGGATTCCAGAACAAGGAATGCCTTGTAATGCTATCAACAGGTCTCCTCAATGTGTGTCCTATCTATCGCCAGCATCTTCTTCTCAACTCTTGTTCCACTGGCACTTGTCTGGTTCTTGTCATCAATTCCACATTTGTGACTTTGTCATACCATTTCAGTTCTTCTATTCTAAGCAATCACCCGTTTATAAAAGTCTGTAGCTTTTTAGTTGTTGTTTTTGTTGCTCTCCTTGTCTCAGAGCCATACAATAGGACTGACTTGACATCTGAGTTGAAGATTCTTATTTTTATGTTGGACTTGATTTCTCTTGTTCTCCATGTGTTTCCCAATGCAATGACAGCTCCTCTTGCTTTTTGTATTCTTATTTTGATATCACTGTCTGTCCCTCCAACTTTGTCTATATTACTTCCAAGATATGTGTACGATTCTACATCTTTTAGTGGTGTTACATTACATAGTAACATACGTCTCAACTCAGTATTACATACAAATGAAACAGTTTTAACTTAATATCTTACAGTAAGTAAAAAAAAAATTATAATAAAAAAAACACTACAACTATGTAAATTCACATAGAAAAGAATCTAATTATGAAGTCACAATAATTGTGATGTCGGTTCCCAGAGAGTTAATATACTAAGGTTGCTTGTTCCAGAGAACAGGAGCATAGAAGTTAAAACCTCTTCATATTAGGTATCGTCTAGAAGGATTGAAAGGCCTGGCAAGAGGGACAAAATTCAAAGCTCCTCGTTTGATTTGGGTTAGCTGGACAGTAAGAAGCCTCGAAGAGGGTATAGTTACTCTTGATATGATGTATATCGTGATGAGACCCGTTCCATGTGTTTGTGCTACCTTGGAGACGTCCACTTTCAAACTTCAAACACCACCCCCCCCCCCCCCCCCCCCCCCCCACTTTTTACATATCCCCCTCCCTCCCCTATGGACGTCTTTTATGGATAGCCCCTTAACATCTCAGTATTCTTTTCTGACAAGTATGTTAACTACATTCACTCCGCACGCTTTTCACATGTGCCCATAAACCCCAATTGACACATGTACGTTCCTGAGTATTCTTCAACCATGCTATGTGCTTCTAACAGTGAACTTTTAAATGTAACCTTCCAAGCGTGCACACTTCAATAATAATACACTCTAAACAGGTTACACCATTCTCTACCCACACATGTATACACATATTGTATATCATGACAATGATCATTCCGGGAATAATGATGCCATTGTGTTTACTGATGGGTCTGTGATCCGTGGTGAGAAATCAGGCTGGGGCTTCTCTGCTAGGGTAAAGGGCAGAATCGTTGCTGAACATGGTGGGGCTTACAAGATAATAACTTCCAGCGTGAGAATGGAGGTAGGAGGCAGTTACTGCAGCCTTAAGGTGTCTAACTGAAACTTCATTAACAAAGGCAGTTGTGTCAGACTCTCAGTTCATGCTTCGAAAGGTTCAAAATGGTTGGATAAGACATAAATGGAAAACATTCATAGAAGCTTCAAATCTGCAGGAGCTGGTGTGGATCTACTGTCCTGGTCATGCAGGTGTATGCGGTAATGAGAGAGCTGACAGACTAGCATCAAGAGCACCCACAGTGGGGACACTAGATATGGATAAGGGAGAGGTACTGAAAACAATTAATGATTGCCTGTTAGAGAATGACACTGCAACAGATGAATCATCAAGGTTAAGACTTGGAATTTGGCATCAAACATAAGGCTAGCAGATATGGACGTATGAGAGGATGCGTACAACGTGTATATAACCACCAAGCTACGGGTAGTTAGCATTCACACTCTTTGACATATACTGAGGGAGACTGAGCACCTATGGGTTTGCCCAGAGTGGAATGATGTCGATTCTGTTCAACAATAACGTTACACAGTTAAACTGTTTCACTTGCTTTCTCTTTTTTCATGATAAGACCTTTATTTCTCTACAATTAGTATGAACTCTTGAATATGATGTGTGTTATTTATTGAGATTAGACTTCACTAAACAATAAAATAGCCTATACTAAAATCATAACAAAACATTGTGTACCTTGAAAAACTGTGTCCACATTTGAAGGTTTAATGTCTTCTACCCTGTACATTCCAGCAGATACCATTTGGCTGAAGTAGTGCGTCATTTCTACAATTCTTCTGCGCCCATCTTCTATACACAGTAGATGGACATTTGCTTTGTGTCTGTTTGAAGGACCTGCCATTAAATTATAATACAAGTTACTTGCATCTGGCAGAATTATTTTGACATAAAATGATAAGTCAGACAAGTAGGTTGTGTTCTTATCTTGCCATTTCAATCACACACAAAGTTTTTTTTTTCAAACAAACAAAATATTAAAATTAAGCATAAGTGACAGAATAATACCCAGCTTTTGATATGTAGATGATAAGATTTTGTTAACTGAAAATGTCAATGTTCAGGTGTGCTTCAAATCATTCTAGCTCATGTTTGGCATCACTAAGCAATCTTTTGGCACTATCAATGACACACTTGTAATATAAGTACATCAATAATAGGATCAGTGGATCTGTATTTGCACATTTCCTTATTCACAGGGTTTTCAAGGAACCTAAAACCCACGAACAGGGAGAATTGACTGTATTTGAATGAGAATAATAATGTTTTTCATTTAGGCTTTGCTATTTCTGTTTATGCCAAGGGTCTCAATGAACCGCATTTATCGCGTAACACAAAGAGACCAATACCTGTACTCAACTGTAACCCATCGGGGGTAAGAGAAGCATTGGAAGCAACAGAGCCCCTAGAGAAGAATAATAATAATAATAATAAATTCTTTAAGCGCCAAACACGGCGCATAAGGCAGAAACCAGTGCTCTCCAGGTTGTTCGTTGTGACGCCACTCCTCTTAGCTCTTGCACATTATTTAGGCCCAATGTTCTTCCTTCTCTTATTATTGTTCTTCTGAGTGTTTCTTTTGGTCTTCCTTTTTTCCTCTTACCCTCAGGAACCCAAGTGAGCGCCTGTAGTGGTATTCTGTAGTTTTGCATTCGTAGGACATGACCGATATATGACCATCGTCTTTTCCTTATATAGTCGGAGACATATTTCTGCCTAGAGTCTTCTCTTATTTGTCGATTAGTCTTGAATTCTTTCCAACTGATGTTCATGAGTTTTCTAAGACATTTGTTCTCGAATGTATTCAGCTTGTTTCTACTCCAATGATTTTGTTATTTTCCAACTCTCACAGCCGTATGTTAACACTGAGATAACATTTGAATTAAACAGACGAAGCTTGGTATGTATATTCAATGATCGTAATTTCCAAATGTTAGATAATCTATTGAAGGCGCTAGCTGCCAAAGCAATTCTAGTATGGATTCCTCTTGTTGTGTCACCATCCTGAGTCATTTTACTGCCTAAATAATTGAAACTTTCAACTGAGAAGAATAGGAGATAAGTAAGTTAGAACAACCAAAACCTCACAGGCAAAACTTTAAACTTTAAAAAAAAAAAAAACAACCAAATTGGCAGACACCAGCAATTACAGCCACGTGTTTCCAGAGGAAGGATCAACGATGGTCATCATCTTCAGTCTAGCATACACAATTAAATATAGAGATGACAAGTTTTTTTTTGTAAATAAACAACAAACAGTAGCATCATATTTCATTAAGCACCAAGGATTTTCTGGTGCAAATTTTTTCATGCTTGAAAAATATGTAGAATACTATAGAGTACTAACTTACAAATGACGCCTTGTGGGATACTATGGAGTACTAACTGACAAATGACATCTTGTGGAGTACTGACTTACAAATGACATCTTGTGGAATACTATGGAGTACTGACTTACAAATGACATCTTGAAGCATACTAACTTACAAATGGTATCTTATGGCGTACTAACTTATAAATGACATCTTGCAGCGTACTAACTTATAAATGACATCTTGTGGTGCACTAACTTATAAATGACATATTGCAGAGCACTAACCTGATAAGGATGGTGCGATGGGATGTGATGATGAATGGATCTGGATGTCATAGCTGGATTTGTCAAATCCCATTACTTCCTCCTTGCTTTCATTTATATTCTGTTGCAGCAATAAACTATTTCGTTTGACCTCACCTGCCAAAAGTTTTCACATTAGAGATGAACATCTTATGGTCAGGATGCAGTTTAAGTGAAAGATCTGGCACATGTACACTGAAAAGATTACATTTATACAGCTGCATCACTAAGTCTGCTACTCCATTACTGTCTGATGCTATTTATATGATAAGCTAGTGATAACAATCTACTGCTATGTATAAATAGTTCACCATGAAGATATATATCCACAAATATTTCAAAACCCGGAGATGTGAGGTGCTATCCTAAAGTATCCAAACTGGCTGCATGGTGTGTGATGTGCTAACTGGAAGTAGATCCAACTGTGTCTCTAACTGGAAGTAGACCCAACTGTGTCTTTAACTGGTATTTGATGAGGATCCTATGGGCAAAATCCATACTTCTGAGGGGTTCTCATGTTTAAAACATGGGCAAACATCAGCTAAAGATTCAAAATGTGCTGGTAGGCCTTCAACCAGCAGAACAGCTCAAAATGTGGAAGAACTGCAACAGGCTGTCCACGAGGACTGTCAGCATACCATCCAAAACATCTACAGCATCATCAGCCTGTAATATGGTGCACACCAACTGAATTCTCAGAGGAACTAAACATGAAGCAGATAGTTTCCAAATTTGTGCCCCACTTGCTGACTCGTGACCAGAGATAACATTAGCTGACTGTGTGCTGGAAACTCTAGGAGTAGGTCAGAAACAACCAAAACATTCTTTCCACGGTCATCACTGGTGAAGAAAGCTGGGTTTATGGCTTTGATCTGCTTCATGTTGAGTTCCTCTGCGAGAATTCATTCTAGATGCAGACATGCTGATCCTTCAAGTCTGCCATTTCGCTTTACTTGAGAAATGCAGAATCCTATTGACAGTACCGTACAATATGGAATACATGCACGCATCAACATGATGCTTGGCACAATGCTTCAGAAAGGAAGTCTTGAGTGCTGTTTAGCAGCACACATAACATATAACTTGTGGTTAGCACTCCAAGTGGTCAGTCCAAGGACTTTTAGACAGCACATCTTGTAAACAACATCTTTAACAATATTTGGTTTTATAACAGGGGATAGACCATCCCTTGGAGGGGACGTTAACAAAAACCGTTGCTCCCTAAGGTGTATTGTAAAAGGTGCTATCATTAGGATAACAAAAGGCCCTGTGCTTCATTTTAACTTCCTAAATATAACTAATCAGAGGTTGAATGTGATATTTTTCTTCCTCAACATAAAAGAAAAAAATGGCAAGAGTACACTGTTCTGTAATTCAACCTTACCACTTTAAAAACAAAGCAATCTCTACATAACCGATATTCATTTGAATATCATCTACGGGAGCCATAGACAGTCTTTAATTTTATTTACTGAGCTAGTGCTGATACAGAAAACGAATATCTCAAATAATATTAATCATGCTGGATATACATCAGTGAGTGTTTACACTAGTGTGATGTTTGTGTCTGCTACGTAAAAGAACTATTCGAGGACAACAGAGGTAAAAAACCATCACCAGATTCTAATGAAGGCCCAAACATTCTCAGATCAGAAGTAGAGAATGCCATATATATGATACAAAAAGGAAAATCAGCAGGCACGGACAACATAAAAATTGAAATGATAGAAGCTCTGGAGAGCTTTGGTATAGATATAATCACAGATCTATGCAATGATATATACAATACAGGATATATACCACATGACATGAAGACATCAGTTTTTATAACATTGCCCAAAAAACCTAATGCAACAGAATGTTCAGACTTCAGAACAATCAGCCTGATGAGTCATGCAATTAAGATACTGCTCAAAATCATACAGGAAAGAATAAAAAGTAAGGTAGACAGCGAAATCCAAGAACAGTTTGGTTTTAGACAGAACAGTGGAACAAGAGAGGTAATATTTTGCCTAAGAATATTAGCAGAAAAATATACAGAGGTCCAAAAAAGTATGTACATGTGCTTCATTGACTATAAGAAGGCTTTTGACAGAGTCCATCATGAGAAAATAATTGAATGCCTCGAAGACATAGGTATTGATGGAAAAGATATAAGAATACTCAGTAACTTTTATTGGGAGCAAACTGCCACAGTAAGATCAGGAAGGAATTATTCACCATACATAGACATAAAAAGAGGTGTCAGACAAGGTTGTGTGCTGTCCCAGTGCCTATTTAATCTATACACCGAATAAATATTTTCAAACAGATACAGGAAATACCAGGACTGAACATCAGTGGAAGGTCAATTAACAACCTTAGATATGCAGATGATACTGTGTTGTTAGCTGAAAGCAAACAGGAGTTACAAGAACTAGTGAAGCAAGTGAACAATAAAAGTCATGAATATGGACTCAACATTAATATTGAAAAAACAAAAACTATGATAATTAGCAAAACAGACGATAAGCCCACATTAAAGATAAGCGTAAATGGGAAAATCCTGGAACAAGTCAAGAGCTACTTATATCTTGATCATATAATAACAAGATGGCAGATGTGAAACAGAAATCAAGAAGAGAATAGGAATGGCCAAAGCTACATTCAACAACATGAAACATATACTGACATCTTAACATTTATCTCACAAATTAAAACTGAGAATCATAAAGTGTTATATATATTCTGCATTTCTGTATGGTGTAGAAACATGGATGATGAATAAGCATTTGGAAGAAAGAATTGAGGCTCTTGAAATGTGGATATATAGAAGAATGGGGCGTATCTCATGGAAAGAGATGAAAACAAATAAGGAGGTCCTAGAAAATCTAGGTATAAAAAGAGAACTAATGAGGGAGATCAAAGTTGGGCAGCTAAAATACTTTGGCCACACAAAAAGGCATAACACCTTGCAGAAGACCATAACAGAAGGGAGAGGTGAAGGCAAACGTGCAAGGGGAAGACAGCACTATAAATGGCAAGATAATATCAAGAGATGAATAGGAAAGAGTCTATCAGAGTGCACCACCAAGACAAGAGACAGAAGACATTGGAGATCCATTACAGCCAACCTTCATTGTGGAGATGGCAGCTGATGATGATGTTTGTGTAGTTATTAGGACACTATTGAAATCAGTTCCGAAGCCGTAAGAAGAAAATATTCTATTACCGTTCATATCATAAACACTGATGTAAGAGACGCCACGGCAGCAGACCACACAATCATATTTGCCAGATCCTTTAAGAAATATTCATCCTCAACCAAAACAATACTGACATGAGCTGGTACTTTCTTCAAATATTTATAGTCTGCTTGAATTGTCAAGAACAACTTTTTGAAGGCTAAAGTTTGTGTTGGCAGCCATAACATAAGATGATAAAGAAATTCCCCTAATGAAATAAAGTAATGGATAAGCCGAAGTAGTATAGTCCTCATGGCTCTCAAATACGTTTACTACATAATTTGGTTGAGATTGCAGGATGAGAAAATTCTGATGAAACTGTTCATGGTCCGAAAATCCAAACAACTCGTGTCGAACCGGTAGTAGATATTGCTACATCTGGTTTTAAAGCTATGGAGCACTGGTTGTATAGGCACTGTTACATACGTAGTCAATCCCCTCACTTTTCTTGTTTAATGTCAGGTTTGAATATTTTTCAAGAATTTATTTAGTCTTATTTACTGTTATTTCAATGAAATTTCAACATTAGACAATATACTCACAGTATAGCACTTGTGAACTAAAACCAGACATATGGTAATGTTTCATTGGTTAACCTTTTACAGAGACACGCCCACAAGTGAAGATCGTGCTCTTATTCATGCAGTTAACTTCAGCTACAATGTTGACACCAACGGGCTGATCACCCGTTTGCCAGTCACTTTGATTACGGAAACAACGGCAAACGGATTGATTTGTCGTTGCCCTAAAGACGCCATTAGGCGTGATGGGAACAATGGCAAACAAACAAGTCTCAAATTGAGCCTCAAGTCTCTTAGTACAAGTCTCAAGTCATTAATAGTAGCTTCCCAGTAGCTTTCAAGCCAAGTCACAATTTTTTCAAAATCTAAAACTGTTTATAGTCACATGACTTTTACTCAAATATTTCAGCCTATATCATTCACAATAAATAATAATGAACAATGATAATCTCTGTTTGTTGTATTTTATTTACTGACTGCATTTTTATCAATGCAAACAAAACAAAGTTTGGTTTGTTCATATGATTGATTTTATCAATAAGGACAGTGAAGTTGATTTGCCAAAATTGGCAAGTACCAAATCGTTGCTTATAAAAAAAATCCAGAGTGGAGTTTTGAGTCTCTGTAGAGATTTAAGTCCCGAATAAAGTTCGAGTCCATCGACTTGAGTCGACAACACTGGTTAATACCTTGACCACAGAATTTCAACCTGAGTATCTTCAGCTCACAAAGTTTATTCAATTAAGCATCGATGATAATAAGAAATCAACACTGGGCATGATCGCTCATGAACTGTTTTCAGACCTGATATTTTGTAGCATTTTCTCATACTCTGACAAATCTGACCCTTGGTATATTTTAATTTGAAGTCTACCCAAATTGTTTGTAACTGATCAGTATACCATATTTAGGTGCAAAATCAATGTTGTTTTAATTTTTATTGATGTTAAAATAAAAATTGAAAGAAAGTCAACAAGAGAAATACACAAAAACTATAAACATGATATTTCACAAAGAAGAAAAAAAAAAGTATTATCATAATAATTAACAACAGTCACATTTTATTATAGTGTGACAATAGTAAGTTACATTTCCAAAACAATTCAACATTAAATAATAAAATTATGCATATTTTTAAAATGTTACATAACTAGGCTTTTTAAAAAAAAAATATTCAAAAAATATCTTCTGCTGAATACATGACAGTTATTATATGTAGCTGCAGTATCTTAGCTAAATTAATGATATATGACTTCAGTAGACATCTTTCTAGTGTCACACTGTATAATCACTAACACATAAGCAAAGTCAGTTATGATGGTAATATAATAACTCAACACATCTTTATGTATTTCCTACTAAGGCTTGTGGTATTCTGACAGACAATTCCTACCTGCAAGAAAACATAAAAAAGTATCACAAACTTTTCATTTAACTCTTGTTTTTCTGTCAATCTTTAAAGTCTGATAGCACAGCTGACAATTTATTGTTATCTTTGTAAACTCTGTGTCCATGGCATGCCGAGATAAAACTGGTGGCTTTGAAGTGAGTGATACATCATCATACACACCTATGTTCCTCAATTCCCTGATTAGTTCTTCTGTAAAATGGCCATATCTAACTGGTCTTTTCAGTTCTTCTAAACGTGGGTGTTTTTTCTGCCAATCTTGAAATAAAATGTAAGCATTTACCCTAACAATATCCAGAGAGTTAGACAGCCAAATCTTTTAAAGGATTATAACTTATACATGAAAGGAGTGGACAAGAGTGACCAGCTGATTAACAGGTGTACAATGTTTTGAGCAAGATCAATAAATATTGGAAAACTTTTTTTTTTCACATTAAGTTCTCAAAAATTCCCATTAACCTTAGTTCTACGCTTAGCGAACTTATGGCCATTTGCATTGTGAATGCTTCAAACCAGTGTTATAGTTTTGTTATCTCTCCACTGCAGTGCTAGTAATTCTTCATCTCTAACGCACGTCTGATTCTATTTTTTGCAAATTCCTTTATATTTGAAAGTGCAGCTCAAAACAACTTTCTGTTTCTAAGAAATGTGACACAAGCTCCAATCCTTAACTTCCACGAGTCCTTCAATAACTGAATGGATGTATAAAAATTATCAAAATAAACCCTATATCCTTGTCTCACCAAAGATTTCAAAAGATTCATAGCTACAGTATAAGCTAAACCAAATGGTCGATTTGCAGTGTTCCTACCTAAATAAATATCAAATTCATAGGCATGTCCTCTTAACAGCATCAGCAAGAACCCATAATTTCATCCCCCATTTTGTTGG
The DNA here is from genome assembly GCA_024509875.1 of Oreohelix idahoensis. Taxonomy (NCBI): domain Eukaryota; kingdom Metazoa; phylum Mollusca; class Gastropoda; order Stylommatophora; family Oreohelicidae; genus Oreohelix; species Oreohelix idahoensis. Next base: position 343,349 of record JAMPIV010021189.1, on the reverse strand, counting down.
TTTGTCTCTAATATACTGTCGAAAAGAATAACGCCCTTTATTTCTAACCATTCTTTCATCACCAGAAACATTTTGATCAGGTTGGTATAGCTTTTTGCATTTCTTCTAATATAGGTTAACAACATTCTCACTTTACATAGCTTGTCTTGTAGGTCTTCAGTCTTTGGGTCTGAAACTTTATAAAAACACTCATTATTGCTTTGAATCTATTTCTTAACATAAATGCCCTGGCTTACAGTCCATTGTAAAGACTTTTTCTTGACCAGAGGCAATCAATACTTGGAACAGGTACAAGACCAGCATACATCAGTAAAGCACAAAAGTGATAAAACTCTTCTGGATTAACATCATACCATCCGGTGAAGACAGTAGGCTTGTTAGGTCCATGCTGCTGTTCATACTCATTTGTAAACTGACACAGGTAGCCAACAATATCAGCAGTGAAATACAGTTTGAAAAAGTCAATGAGCCTCAAAAACTGCTTCGTATTTTCTCTAGTCCTCACTTCTGACAGCTGCAGACCCGGAACCCTCTCAGGCAATAAGGGTGGAGGCTTGGAAGGTGGACCTTTGTCAAGTGCATCATAACTAAAACATCTGCAAGAAGAACAATTTAAAATAAATTTTTACAGATCAACAATAAAATTCAATGTTACATTTTACAGTAGAAAGGAAAACTGACACACATTACATTTTACTGTACAATTTAAGGAAAACTGTCAATCATAAAGTCATATGATGTAAATAATAATTTTTAAAAGCAGCGACAAAGGGCAAATGAGGTCAGAAAAATCAGCTGATTCATAGGTTATCTCCGCCCCCTTTATATTTATTTCCTGGTGCCATGAGTACTTTGTTAACGGTTTGAATGGTGAAATATTTGTTTCTTTTTTTAAAAAAACAAACAGAAAGCAGCTATACTGATTACAAAAGCCCACTAAAATGACTATTTTACAGCTGTTCACAATCAGCTATTAACATTTAGGTAACGAAGTAACATTACCTTTGCATGTACGTCTTGTAATGTGAGTTGTTTTGAGCCGTATTTTCACCTTCTGACTCATCAAATGTTTCCAAGTCCTCTGAATAATCATCAGAAGAGGAATCTACATCACTAGATTTTTGTACATTTTTGTGCATTTTTGTACACGACGTGTTAAGATGAGTAAATCGCAAAATATCCAAAATGGTGGACAGACCAATGCAGTGTTTACGTTTTTCTGCATGTAATTTCAGTCAAAATAAGTAAAAGCTTAATATTTTTTAGCCCAGATATAATTGTTAACATGTATTCTCAATGAGACGGTCAAAAAGTAATGCCTCGTAATTTTTAATTTCATTCAATAGGCAAGAAAACAGATAAAATTCACATTGAAATGTAGCCCCAAGTCTGAACTTCAAAAATTTATTTCTCAATGTAGTCTCCGTTATTTGTTTCAGGTTTTGTCCATCTTCGCACAAGGGCATGTATCCCCGCACGGTAAAAATTTGTGTCCTTTTTCCTAAAAACTCTTCTCCTTCAGTTTCGTAATGGTGCAGGACGTTGATGGCTATGGTTTTTCTTGTTTCTTTATGTCTGTCTGTCAACATTCTGGGTACCCACCGTGCACAAACTTTTGAATAACCCAGGTCTTTAATGATGTTCTGGACACTGCCTTTACTAATGGACAACATGGAAGAAAGTTCATCCAGTGTTACCCTACGGTCACCCCGAATGATGCCATCAACTCGATGAATGTTGTGTGGAGTCACTGCGGTAGACGGACGGCCAGTCCGCTTTGCGTCAGCCATTGAGGATTGACCTACTTCAGCTTCGTCACAACGATGTACCCAATGTCGGACAGTGCTAACATCCACTGTTGAATCTCCATAAACATTCTTCAAACGTTCGTGGATGCGAATTGGGGTCTCGCCTTCAGCATTGAGGAATTCTATGACATAACATTGTTTTAACCGAATGTCTTTGGCAGCCATTTTTAAACTGTTACAGTGGCGCCACCTGTTACTGAAACAGGTTGGTAATGCTATACAGTGCAGAAGAGTGTTTGTGGAATCCTGCTAAATTTACAAATTGCACACCGATGCAGTATTTACATACATAAAAAATAGGAGGCATTACTTTTTTACCTTCCCTCATAAAACATGTAACTGAAGTCAAAATTTAAAGATAAATGTGCTTGTTGTCCTTAAAAAGTCATCGTTATGATTGGAACGATTTTGTTCTTTCTGGTTTGAAGAGTGTTAATTCAAAACAGTTGCTGTTTCTGCAATACACCCACTTCATGGAGTGTTAAAAAGAATCACGGTTCTATCAAAAGATTTGCAGCACAATCACTAGGGCAGCCACTTTGAGATAAGAAAAAAATGTTTTAAACTGATACTGTGATGTTCTTAAAGAATTTTGTATTCACATGAGCAATCAGTTTTTATTTTCGTGAAGACGTCAATTTATAATCCCAAAGCTACTACTGTTATGAGAACAAGACCATCAGTCAGTTTACTTGCTGTATATTTACCTAACTATAGAATAATAAAGTATATCAACTTGAAGACAATGGACATCCACTTTAAGATATTCGTTAAGCCAGGGGTCAGGGGGTCGGCAACCAGTCAATCTTGATCTGCTGGTAGATCCCAAGACATAATTTGGTATATCTCTAGGTGATGGGGAGGGGGGGGGGGGGGGAGAATTATTAACCTAGGTATATTATGGAATAGCCATCTCCCACCGGCATGTAATAGTGTGGTGTCCTCAGGTTTAAAGGTACTGTCACCGCATTTCCAGTGAAAAATGTGCAAGTTAGCAAATCCACATTCGGATATCAGCAACTGAACATATATGAACACAGAGACACTATAGGGCCTATATCCTTATTAGGTTGAAATGAACAACATTACTGCGTCTCTGAATTCTGTTTTGAGGCCATGGCAAACACACAGCTTACTGTTCTTAATTTTAAGCTCCTAATTATAACCCCACAGAGGTTGCACGGGATACTTTTCTTCATCAGTTTAAAAAAATGGCAAGAGTAGCTACACTGTACTGTGATTCAACCAGACCACTTAAAAAAACAAAAAAACCTCTACATAACCGATATTCAATTAGAATATCATCTTTGGGAGCCAGTGACAGTTGGGATGAAGCACAGAGGGCCGGCTTCTTTGATGTCATCATAGAAAGTCGACACTGTCGTTAGGGTTTTGATACCTAAACCTAACCCCTTTTATCTGCATCTCTGAATTATTTTTAACCCTTTCAGCACCATTATGACGTACGCATTACGGCATAAATCTTCACAATTTTTGTCGCTGTGCCGTACCGCGTACGTCACGGAAGTAGCGCGATACCACATTCCCATTCACCTATATGACGTACGGCGTACGTCCTATTTTAAAAGCCCCAGAACTCTTCTGTTTACAATCGTATCGGCAATTGCTGGGCATAATCGGATTCAGCATTAAAAAATCTGGCCACTAAGCTTGAAACGAACAAAATATTTTACTGCTAGCGAATACAGTAGAACTGATGTGATTTTACCAAAGCGAAAGTTCACAAACATGGATGCTGCCGTACCGGCGAACCATAAACATCTTGTGGAAAAAGAGCATGAAAATTCTTGTTTGAGTTGAATTTATTCAACTTGAATGATTCTGACAACTCTTTTTACTGAGATTCTGGTAATCTTTACCTTTAGTGCCGTCGAGTATGTTTAATATGTGTATTTTCGTACCATTTAGAGTTAAGGTTGAGGTTAGGTTTAGGGTTACCCTAATTCTAATGCTGACTCAATACACATATTATACACAGGCTACTCGACGGCACTAAATGTAAAGATTACCCAGATTCAGGGTGAGTTTGTGTAGTCTGGTTCAGAATATACTTTCAATGGGTTTCCTTTTACGATAAACTGTTTACAGTCAAATTAAAAATATGACCCCTAAAATTACAATTATCCTGTCGTTCAGGGGAACAAACTAAGCTGAAAATGGTGTTGTCATTTGGAATGAAAAACCCGTCGTTGCGAAAGGGTTAAAGACCCTATCGAACAGACAGCCCATTGTACTTCAGTTCAACAGACAGTCTTTAGTTGTATTCATTGAGCTAGTGCTGATACAGAAAACAAATATCTCAAATAATATTAATCATGCTGGATATACAGCAGTGAGTATTTACACTATTTGTGTAGCCTAGTTATTATGAAGCTATTGAAATCAGTTCCGAAGCAGTAAGAAGAAAGTATTTTATTACCGTTTATATCATAAACACTGATGTAAGAGATGCCTAGGGTAACAGCCCACACAATCATATTTGCCAGATCCTTTAATGAATATTCTTCCTCAACCAAAACAATACCGACATGAGCTGGAACTTTCTTCAAATATTTAGAGTCTGCTTGAATTGTCAAGGACGACTTTTTGAAGGCTAAAGTTTGTGTTGGCAGCCATAAAATAAGGTGATAAAGAAATTCCCCTAATGAAATAAAGTAATGGATAAGCCGAAGTAATATAGTCCTCATGGTTCTCGAATAAGGTTACTAAATAATTTGGTTGAGGTTGTGAAAAGAGAAAATTCTGATGAAACTGTTCATGGTCCGAAAATCCAAACAACTCGTGTCGAACCGGTAGTAGATATTACTACTTCCGGTTATAAAGCAACGGAGCGATTGTTGTACAAGCATTATTACAAATTTGGTCAGTCCCCTCATTCTTCGCGTCTAACGCCAGGTTAGGATATATTTCAAGAATTTAGTCTTATCTAGGTACTGTTATGTCAATGAACTTCCAACTGTAGACAATGTACTCATAGCATAGCACTTGTGAACTAAAACCAGACAGATGGTAATGTTTCATTGGTTAACCTTTCAAAGAGACACGCCCTCAAGGAAAACGTCGAATATCACGTGCTCTCATTCATGCAGTATTCTTCTTCTTCTTCCTCGTTCGCCCTGAAAAGGACGGTGGTTGCGTTGTGTCTGTTTCCAACGTAGCTGTGATATCTGCACCTTTCGGTCGACACATCCGACTTCTGCACGGCATTTTTTAGGACCGGGTTTGCCTTCCCATTCTTCGATCCGTAACGCCAGGTTAGGAATGCACAGCTGCAAGACTGTAGTCCAGGACCACCACGTGAACTTGGAGCCAACGTCTTGACCATGTACTCTGGTTCGCTGGTCCTGACAGATGGTAAGTTTCAAGCTATCAAAGAGTCGCTGACTGCGGAAAACTCTAATATCACGTCTTGAGGTCCCATTCATGCAGTATGACTCCAGCTACAGTGTTGACACCCCGTTTTTTTCTCCTTCGCTCTTTTTTTTTTTTTTAAATACCATCCATGTTTTTGTTGTTTTGTTTTTTTTAAGTGAAAATTTATGCTTATTAATTTAATTTGTTTCATTAATTTTCTTCCAGAAAAGAGTGAAAGGTGCTGTGTCAGTTTTGAAGAGAGGCAACTATCCCTCAAGACAATGCGACTGTAACAAACAACTATAGAGGCATATCTCTTCTTCGTAATATTGGTATAAGACCTTCCCCAGAGTCATCTTTGTGCAACTACACTAGTTAGCTGAGCGCATATAGCATGAGTCACAGCGTGGATTCAGAGCTGGTTTATCAACAATAGAAATGGTCTTTTCCCTCCGCCAATTTCAGGAAAAATCAATAGAGCGAAAAAAAAAAAAAACCTTTATACACAAACATCAGTAGGGTCGCTATATAAGACTTGTAGTTCGCCCAAGTCGTCACTCAAAGTCAACAGGAGCCCCCAGGGCTTGACGAATCGCTTCTCTTAATTAAGCATGCAACGACTTTGGCCTCACAATAAGTCTAAAGAAAACAAATGTGCTGGGTCAAGATGTGGATGTTGCACCAGTTATTGTTGCAATATGCTTATTGTCACAATGTTGTTTGCGCATAAATGGGCGCTGAACTTAACTGAGAGATGTTGTAAGATTTTTAATAAGCACACTTTTGTGCACTATTATTGAACATAGAGGCCAAGGTCTTAATGTATTAACCACTCGATTTGTAGATTGGTATTTGTAGAGTGGCATTCGCGTCTTATCACTGTACCTTCATCAGTGATATAAACAAAATTGGGAAGAACTTTACCGCTATTGGTGGACATTTTAATACGACTCTAACGGTTGTTGAAAGCAGACATCAAAGCGGTACGGGATCTTAACAGTTATTAATATCGATAACTTTGAATTGGCAGTGATGCACCAGTTATTAATATCGATAACTTTGAACTGGCAGTGGTGCACCAGTTATTAATATCGATAACTTTGAATTGGCAGTGGTGCACCAGTTATTAATATCGATATCTTTCAATGGGCAGTGGTGCACCAGTTATTAATATCGATAACTTTGAACTGCGGTGGTGCATCACTTCATATAACTGGGGATACCATCAGTGACAAACTCTCTCTGGACACAGACAATGACAGCCACATTGGCAAAGCTGCAACCTATTTTGCTTGTCTCACAACGCGTATTTGTGGAAACTCCAAACGAGAACCAGAGCTGTGGTATGTATTGCCTTCTTCACCAGCACGCTTCTGCAGTAAAATCCCAAAAATCTGGACCACACGAGAATCCGGACCACCCGAGAATCTGAACTTTCTGAAAACTCAAACTATTTAAAATTAAAATTAATATCTGATTGTGGGAATATTTTTGCATGTTACTTGCCACCAAACGTAACATCGCTGATTCAACCCATGGATCCAGTAGTCATTAGGAACTTTAAATGTCATTATAATATAACAAGTGATTTTATGATGAAAATGTTGAATAAGGATGTCGATCATGCAAAGATTTTCAACACAGTTTTACAATCAAAGATGCAATATTTTCATTCGTGACTGCGTGGAACGCAGTCGAGCCTGTAACTCTTTTAAGAGCGTGGCGAAAGTTATGGCCGAATGTGATGTTTGCATGTCTAGAGTGTGATCGAGACGAAGATTTTGAAGAGTTCCTTGTAAAGCAAGGGTATCTGAAGTGCAAGAACTGATGGAATCTGTTAAATTAGCTCGGGAAGACAATCCTCTACGCAAACTTAATAAAGATGGCATAGAAGATGACGTTGAAGTTGCAGCAACTTTCACTGATCAAGAAATCATTTAAAGCATTAAAACTCCTGATAAGATAGGAGAGAATTATTCAGAAGAATCTGGTGAAGAAGACAACAACGTTGAAAAAGAAAATACATCTCGGGCTACTGCAGAATAGTGCATGAAAGCAGTTATTAAATTCGTGGAACAGAATCATAGATTCAAGACGTCATGCATGTGCACATAGTGCAGAATAATCTTATCACAAAAAAATTACAAAGTCTTAAACAAGGTGCTATACGAAAGTATTTAAAGGAAACAATAGAAGCATCTGCCGATCAAACTAGTGTTTCATCGACAAGCAGTGCAGCAGACGTGTGGCCTCAGGACCTACTACCATAGCATTTATTCGTGCTAAAAACTAATTATAATAAAATAATAGAAATTACTATTTACTATACTAGAGAAAATAAACAGTGCAGTTACGACATCTCGTAGTGAATTATAAACACGAGATACATTGAGTATAGGATGACATGAGATGTAACTAAAACTATGTCAAACTTGGCATAGCCATGCTAACATCGGCGGGAGTTGCCATAGAAAATAGTGACGTAAATGGGAATAGCCTTACTTCCTGTAAAATCGCTTGATAGAATGACCAGTAAATAAATTAACAAAATAATAGTTTAGCCAGAATCGCCCACCACCGAAAGACGCTCAGAAATAATTTTCTGAAAGTCAGTTGTAAAATCAGAGCCTTGCACATAGGACGTGATTTTAACTGTGCGGGGAAGGTATTTGGCGTCACCCCCGGTCTGTCACATAAGTCCTGGCTTCTCCGCTGCGATATTCAGCAAGAACCTCAGTGTATTTCCTTACTCTTCAAGTATTTGCAGACGCAAGAAAGTATTTTCTTCATTTTCAAGAAAACTCTGTATGAAACATATTTTCTTGCTTTGGGGTACTCAAGTAAGTGTATGAACATTTTTATTTCAGCATATGTCTAAGAAATTCTATAATCAAGTAAAAAAAAAAAAAAACGAATGAAGCCAATATTGACAAATTTTTTTTATTTTTCTTAACCAGCGGCACTTGGGCTTTCAGCCCTTCGGCCCAATGACATGTCATTGCGAGGCTGGGGAACCTGAGGACTTTCCTTCGCTCCTTCCCATCCACAGAGGGTTTATCACAGGAGCCGTTCAGGCTATTCAGTCAAATTTCCGGCCGTAAACATTTCTTCAAACGCTGACGCCCGGGTTTGAACCATGAACACCTGGTCGCCAGTACAACGCCGAAGCCATTACACCAGCGCGGCTCCCATTGACAAATATAAAGCAAGTAGAGGCTCTTACACCCAAAGTGCCTTATATGAGTGTACCTTCAATAGAGGAGATTGAAGAAGATACAGATGTTAAGGAATTTTATAATCCCTGCTGGATAGAAACAAGAAAGGGACAACTTATCAAACATGAAATGGATTCTATGTCTGAAAACCAATGTAACTTGTGAATTTGTACAAATGTTGCTGTTATGTGGAAAATCTTCAATGGTTAAATAAAACTTGATATTTTATCAAAGAAGTTACTGCGGATTCTTTACAGTTGAGCTAGACCCTTAGTTGTGAACCTGTACCAAGTGTACTGTATCAATCATTGTAGCAAGATTTGGTACCACTTGCTTTGTTTGTGAAAAAAATGTGTAACGCGACACACACACACACAAACATAAGAGTGCAGGGATAACGCGGTGGATCTTGCTTTGAAGTTTGAAGGTGGCGGAAAAATTTGCGTTACGTCTAGCCGAACGGCATTGAAGAACGAGGAAATAGCGAATACAGGAAATATGCTGCCATCACCGGTGTCAATACCTCGTCGAGGTATGGCGGCTTGCGTACCCTGATTACCCCCAGAGCTATGCCAGCGGGAGTTTTACTCCTGGAAGGTTCTACCAAGCTGGACAGGTTTGCGCGGGCAGGGATCAGACGAAAGCAGACACCCTGGTCCTCCAGGTTGGGGGTTTTAGCATAGGGCCGACACCCCTGTCTATGTAAAAAAAAAAAATTGAAGTTACGGAAACAACAACGAATAAACAAACTTTGCTGCGGGACGGACATCCGGAGACTGAGGCTCGTATGACTCAGTGGTGGAAGCCGAAAGGAAGCCACTGACATGAGAACGGACGTCCTGACCGCAAAACATGATACAAGAATAGGATTTTTGAATGTCAGGACAATGAATGAGACAGGTAAACTAAAACAGGTCACGGCAGAAATGAGAAACTATAGGTTACACATTCTAGGGATAAGCGAGAGCACATGGACAGGGGCAGGAAAAGTTAAAACAGCAACAGGAGAAACAGTACTTTACTCTGGAAAGAGGATGGACAGCACAATGAAGATGTAGCCATTATTCTAAAGAAAGGAATAAAAAGGACATTACTGGAATGGAAACCCATCAACAACAGACTGAAAAGATTAAGATTGAGAGGTAGATTCACTAATACTACAATAATACAATGCTACGCACCAACGAATGACAGCGATGAAGAGGTCAAGGATGAATTCTATCAACAACTGCAGAAAGAAATGGAAGACACACCTAGATATGATCTTATTATAGTAAGGGGAGACCTCAATGCGAAAGCTGGTGCACACAATACATATAATGAAAGAGTAATGGGGAAATGCGGCAGCGGAACAGCAAACGAAAATGGGGATAAATTAATAAGTTTCTGTAGTATTAACAGGGCACAATGGGCTAATCACCTGTTTGCCAAGTCACTTCGATTACATGTCCACCCATGGGCCTTGCGCACTTGGGTACCCTCTACACCTCGTTTCACGGGGTAGAAGAGGTTCCGATTATGAGATGAGATGAGTATTAACAACCTGGTCATTGGAGGAACACTTTTCCCACATAAAGAAATTCACAAATTAACATGGGAATCACCAAATGGTCGGGACAGAAACCAGATAGACCACATCATGATTAACGGTAGATGGAGACATGCATTACAAGATGTGAAGGTAAGAAGAGGTGCAGATGTGGGAAGTGATCACCATTTAGTAGTAGCAAAACTGAAAGTTAAACTAAGAATGGCTGGACCAACTGTAACTACACAGAAAAGGTTTGATATCAGCAAATTGAAGGACCCCCTTACCAGAAAAGCTTTTGCGGCTGACATAAAGAAACGGCATTTTCTACATTGGAAGATCGGGGGTGTGCGGATGACATTGCACTGCTGGCGCATTCACATCAACACATCCAGGAAAAAAACGGACAGACTTAATGGGTTTGGCCAGCGGGTGGGCTTGAGCATCAATTTAAGGAGGTCGGGGGTCATGGCTCTCGGTGTGGGCAACCCTGGGCCCATGTCAGTAGGGAATCGGTGGCTGGTGCAGACGGACGCCTTCACATGCCTGGGATGCATGGTGGCACCAGACGGCGGGGCAGGCAGGGACGTCAACATCGGAATGAGTGGGGCGGGAGCAGCCTTTTTTGGCCTGGGCAGCATCTGGGGGTCCTCTCAATGCAGCACAGGCACAAGGTTAAGATTATATCAGAGCTGTGTGCTTTCTGTGCTTCTCTATGGTGCAGAATGCTGGAGAGTTAAAGAGAAGGAAATGTCGAAATTGTCCTCTTTTCACACAACATGCCTAAGAAAAATTCACCGAATCTTTTGGCCGAATGCCATCACCGACCAAGATCTGCTTACTCGGAGCAAGCAAGAGGACATGCACACCATCATAGCTGGCAGACACTGGAGCTGGGTAGGCCATGTCCTCAGAAGAGACCCCGATGCCATCACAAGAACAGCTATGCTTTGGACCCCTGTGTAGCAAATGTAATTTTTGCTGGTTAGGTTAAGATGTTATACCTAACAAGAAAGATAGTTGTGTCTGTGTTAACTGTGTGAGGTCAAGCACATGTAGGTCCCTGACTATTTTTTTTTTTTAATTTTTTTTTTTTGGCGTACGCCCGCTAATACTCGAGGCGAAATCTCAGGTTATTATTTTATGTCTAACCTGACATTGATTTTACGTGAGTATCCCTTTATTTCTTGTACAGAGACAGGTGTCCCTCGCCATTCAGGCAAATACTCGCCGATTTCGGAGGTACCCATTGCAGCTGGGTCGGCTCAGGAGCCGCCAGTCCCTGGTCGACGACACTCCTTCAAATGTCCTCGCCAGGTCTCGAGTTTAATCCAGTCCAAATCCCGGTCGACGAAAAATCCTCAAATGCCGTCGCCCGGGTTTGATCCTGTATCACCCGGTCGCCAGAGCGGTGTTGTAACCACTACGCTAGCGTGGCTCCCGTCCCTGACTATAAAAGGAATGATGATGATGATGATATATTGATCAGGGAACCTAACGCTACCTCCCTAGATCTCACACAGTCCGTATTTTGATTCTAGTGGCTGGTGTATGATGTATCTAGTGTCTAGGGGTGAAATGAAGATGATGGTACATCAACACAATACACTTTAACTCACTATAATAAAATGAATAAGACAGTGGTTAAAGTTTTCTTTTAAAATTTGATTGTTTTTTCTTTTTACAATTTAATCTGCCTGTCCCGCCAACTTCTTTTGGACAGGTCTTTGAAAATGAGGAAATATATTTACATATAATGTTGTAACTAAAATATGGACTCTTGGTCCTATGAATATATGTTAATATAAAGTTCCTGTAGGTGTATTCACAAATTAATACTTTTATAGTTGCTAGTGATTGTCATTAGTTATGAGGAGCTGTTGTTTACATCAAGCCCCATATAATTCAATGTTATTTTGATAGGAATTATTTTCTTAGGATGAAATGTCAGAGGTCCCAGCTGATAACTTGTCACCTGGGATTCTTCGTAGGTCGAATATAAGTCAATATATCAATGTAGAGACAATGTAGATCAGCACCCACACGTAAGCTCCTTCAGGCTATCAGCTGACAGCTTAAACTTTATAATGGAGACTTTACACCCACTCATCAGGTTTCCTGTCACCGGATGGTAACAGGAAATAAAAACTCTGCAATAAAAAGACACACTGGCCTTTTCAACCTGATCACAACTTCTTATCCCTATTTATACATGACGGTATGGGGTCAGCCTCTTGTGCATTCATGTGCATCAGCCCCTAATTTATGACTCACACCCTTCTGTGACCACACCACAGGTCCCTATGGCAGATATGCCACTGTACTTTTACATAGTTTGCTTCACTGCAATAATGTGGGGTAACCACATCTCCTTTTATATGATTTTCTTCTTTTCTTTTTCTTTTCTAACTTATAAATGCTCTAGGCATGTTGAAAAGTGTTAATAGAACACAGAGGCTTCCTAACATTTCCAATACAAAATATTAATACAAAATCATAATAATATGCAACAGTCAAATACAGTGAGTTCAATGTGAGGACTCAATAATGTTTGCTTCCGGTATGTCCTTCACTTTTCCACAGCAGTATCTGACTTTTTCAGTTTTAATCAAGCATGTAAATACATAAAGCATTCTTACCACTAGTTCAAAGAAATATGTCACAAATAACGTTGGCTGGCAAAGAATATGGCCTCAGTTTTGCTCTGCCCCATCCAGATAGTGAATTAATATTTAATTTTACAAGCTATCACATCTGATCTCAACGTAAGTGTTTGAATAAACCTTTCTAGTCAAATGGCTCCGAGACCACTATGCCTTTTGCCAAAATCTTTTGAAAAAAACAAAACAATTCCAAACAAACTATGTGCCTCTTAGTCCATTGGTCAGTCTGCGTTAGTTATGCCCAATAGAAAAAGATGTTTCGTTGTAGTTACATTTTTCCTATCTCTCCCCTTTTACTACTATACTCTTATACCAACTAATAGAATTTGAATTACTACAATGCCTCTTATTTTTAAACTAGCGTCCCCACTAACGTTATGTATAACGAGCAAGAACAACAGTCTGTCTGGTCAAGCGTCCGTAGACATTTAGTATTTTCTCAATAACTTGGCTAATACTTGGACTACCATATTTTTTAAAACACATTTTTGCTCAGGGGACTCTAAGCTATACTACCATATGATTTTTATGGTCAGTTTCAGCATGGTTTAGATTTTCAATTTTGTCACTGTCAATCGTCAAATATAAATTTTACACAAGTCGGCCATCTTTCCTCCCTGTCTCTAACATTTTCCTTACTATTCAAATGAACCAACTAGTTTGAGTGACATCAGAATACTACCGCTAGGAGCAACTGAGAAATTGTCTGTGTCTTTGCCTCTGCTGGCTTTGCCCACAGCGTGTATATATTAAAGAGACCGCGTGCAGAACGAAGAGGGGTTTTTCAACACTTTGGTAGTGCTTTGCGTGAATATTTACAATCGCCTCGTTCTTACTACTGAGAAATGTCCGAATTATTACAAATTTTAGTGTTAAAGTTAACATATTACGTTAATTCAAATGCCAGTCTGGTCTCACAGTTGGCAAGTTGTTAATTACAAGCTTTCCCCCCCCCCCCCCCCCCCCCCCCCCCTCCCCCCCCCCGTTTCGTGCAGCAGATCGGCGAGATGTTAAAAGGTTTTTTGAACGTTTTCGAAACCGAAACTAAAGCGTGTTTGATTTTTACGGCGGGTCATTTTCTTAGCATTCCCACTGCACAAAAGGCATAGCCCTACTGGCGATGAAGATGAAACCAGTCAGACACCTGAGGGCTGGTGTATTTATTCATCATATGACTAAAATCTAACTGAAATAAGCGATTATCTCACAGATTTTACTACACACCTCCCGTCCTAAAACATGCACCCATTGCAGGTTACAATCTGTGAGATAACTTAGCGCAAATAAAGTCCTACGTTTTCATCTGATTTTCATCACAAGGATGTCTATTCAAAAAATCTGCACCGACGTTCTGAGGGCCGGGAATATATTCAATCAGAAATGAGTATGGCTGTAATAATAATGACCATCTTAATAATCTGGAATTTTCATGCTTGGCTTGTGACAGGAATACGAGAGGTGAATGATCTGTTTGGACCACAAATGTCCTGCCATATAGATAAATCTGAAATTTTTTTATAGCCCATATTAACGCCAAACATTCTTTCTCACTTGTTGAATAATTTTTTTCCGCCTTGTTCAACTTGCGGCTTGCATAAGCGACTGGGTTCAATTCTCCATCTTGTGAGGAGGACCTTTGCAACAATGTAGCGCCAGGTCCACATTTCTTGCGTCACTTCTCACGATAAATTCTTGATTCAAGTCAGGCAATTGCAATACTGGCCTGCTTGAGAGTTTTTCTTTAACTCCTGGTAAGCCAATTCACACTGTGCGGATCAATTTATTGTATCAGGTTGTCCCTTTCGAGTTAAATCCTTCAGAGGAGCACATATAGAGTTAAAATGTTTAATGTACTTTTGGTAGAAACCACGCCCACGGCGACCGTTGCCTCAATTGGCTGTGTGTGGTGTACCCGGAAACGGGGCCTCCCAGTACTGAGGCACAGTTAAGTCCCCGATCCCTAACTCAAAGTTGCAGGATGGCGGGAAAGACAGGGCTATTTTGAAGATAACGCAACCATATTTTCACCTACGAGCTCGGACGCCGCCTCGGTAAACAAGGTCCGCGCAGAGCAGTGACACCCCCAGGCTGCTTGCGAATAGTCTACTACTGGGAACATAAACAGATTAGGGATGAGCCCACTCTCCCGTTGAACAGGTGCTAAAGTCGTAGATACTGGGCCAGAAGGCGCACCGGAAACCACAGTATCACGCAACTCGCTTTTTTTTTTCTATGGAGAGTACACCGTCAAATAAATCTCGTACTGGTGCTCGCCCTGTGGAGCTCCACCAGGCAGGTGCAGTGCCGGGCTCTGAGCCTCGACAGAGCCCACCCTCAGCTACTGGAGGACCCTCTAGACCGTCTTGTGGAGTCAGCAGACGGCGGAGGAGAACTACTGACCAAAACAAAACAGAAAAAGAGAAACCCAGAGTGCCACTTGTCATGATGCACTGGAATGCAGAGGGAGTGAACAGCAAGCAGGCTGGATACAGCAAAAAGACAGAGCTGGAAAACATCTTGTATGAGAAGCAAGTCAGTGTTTGCTGTATCCAAGAGACTCACTTGAAAGCAGATCAAACCTTTAAAATAAGGGGATATCAATGCTTCAGATCCGACAGAAAAGATAGACGAAAAGGAGGAGTACTTACTCTTGTAAGGAATAACATTCCTGCACACGAAAGGAAAACCTTCATGGATGGAGCAGAATATCAGCTGTTGCAGATAAAGGTAGACAAGATGGAAATAGAACTCCTGAACTATTACTGTCCGAACAACAAACCCCTGAGTCTCAGCTCTATACAGGTACCAGCCACCAACTTTATAGCAGTTGGAGACTTTAATAGCCACTCCCAGAGCTGGGGCTATAACCATCTGGATCACAGAGGTGAAGAGGTTGAAACTTGGCAAGATGATCACTCCCTAATCCTAGTCAATAATGCCACAGATACTCCTACCTTCTCCTCCAGAGGATGGCACACACAACTTCAACACCAGATCTTGCCTTCTCCACACCAGATATAGCTGGATCTATTAGTAGAGAAGTAGGAGACCAGCTAGGGGGAAGCGACCATCGCCCAATCTTTCTTACTGTCCAGAGTGCAACTCTCAGTACAGGCCCAGCCATTACAAGATGGAACTACAAAAAAGCCAACTGGGGTTTATTCAGGCATCAGGTGAACACGCATCTGTCTACCCTCAAGGTACAGAACAGAGACATTAATGAAGTGGTAAAAGACTTCAACAGATGCATACTACAAGCTGCAAAAGAAACCATTCCCAAAGGATGCCGGCGTAACTACATACCATACTGGTCCAGCACACTCCAAGAACGTCAGGAAGCTATGGACAGGGCTAGAAAGGACGCAGAGTCTCAGCCTTCACTTGAAACTCACAACAAATGGAAAAAGGCTGTAGCAGAGTTTCAGAGAACAAAGCTAGAAGAAAAACGGAAAAGCTGGAGAACTAAAACGGCATCGCTGAACCTTGAGAAAGACGGCAGGAAACTTTGGAGATTAGTCAAGTCTCTAAATGAAGAGCGTTCCTCACCTAGGCAGACTATCACATTGGATGAAGGTGGCAAACTTTTCAGAGGAAAACAAGCTGCAGACTTGTTTGCTAGAAGATACAGTTCAGAAAGCAACTTACCCATTAACATAGATCATCAGAGAGAGATAAGAAAAGAAATACTGGCAACCATGGGACAGACAGATACTCCTGCCCCAATGAGGGAACCCATCACACTAGGAGAACTACAGAAGGCTATTTCCAAGCTTAAGTTTCAAAAGTCACCCGGCCCAGACAAAATCAGCAACGAAAGGCTAGTAAATCTGAGCTCAGCAGCAAAGACAAAACTGCTTGAGATATTCAACCACAGCTGGTTGAAAGGAACGGTACCCCAAGTATGGAGAGAAGCCATCACAATACCCATACTAAAGAAAGGGAAATGTAAGACTGAGGCTGCAAGTTACCGGCCAATCAGTCTCACAAGCTGTGTTGGGAAGACTATGGAGCGAATAGTCAACCACAGATTGAAATGGTATTTAGAATCTGAGCAGATCCTGGTGCCGGAACAAGCTGGATTTAGAGAATGCTACAGAATAGAAGACCAAGTTACTTACTTGTCTCAAGCAATAGAAGATGCCTTCCAGGAGAAGAAAAAGGTCCTAACGATCTGGGTCGACTTCAAGCAGGCCTTTGACAAGGTGTGGAAAGATGGCCTCATTGCAAAACTTAGGAGTAGTGGAATCCAAGGCAACATGATGAAATGGATCCAGTCATACTTGCATAACAGGAGAACTAGAGTCACTCTTGACGGTCTGCAGAGCAGAAAAGTGTTGCTCCATCAGGGGGTACCTCAAGGAGGAGTAATTTCCCCAACACTCTTCCTTGTTTACATCAATGACCTGGTGAAAGATCTCCCTGCAGGAGTTAAAGCTGCCTTATATGCAGATGACCTAGTACTCTGGTGCGCTGATGAAAATGTCACCACAGCAAATTATAGAATGCAGCGGGCAGCAGACATGCTAGTGTCATGGGCAGAGAAATGGCTTATCACAATAAACACAGACAAAACCTCCACAACACTGTTCTCCCCTCGCCCCCAAGGACAAATCAGCTAACATACACCTAGGGACAACCGTGATCAAGGAAGAAAGCTACCCCACCTATCTTGGGGTGACATTTGACCAAAGGCTTACATGGAATAAGCATATTGAAAATGCAGAAGGAAAGGCCCGAAGACGACTAGGCATACTCAGAAAATTAGCAGGTGCCAACTGGGGAGCAAATGAACGAAATCTAAAGAAGATTTATAATGGAGTAATAAGACCACACTTAGAGTTTAGCTCAGCAGCATGGTCATCAGCTGCTAACTCACATCTGCAGTCTTTAGACAAGGTGCAAAATCAAGCTCTCAGGCTCATTACAGGAGCCATGAAAACTACACCAATAACAGAGATGCAGAAGGTTGCTGGATTACAGACATTGTCCCATAGAAGAGACACAAAAACTATGATCCAGATGGAAAAGTACAACAGTATGCCAATGCACCCAATGAAGGCAAGACTAGATGATCTGGCATTAGGACGTCTAAAGCGTAGCAGCTTTGTGCATCGGGGGAAAAGACTTATAAGACAGCATCAAGAAGACCTATCCATGAAGACAACACCACTGAAGCCCACCCTATACCCTGTACCATGGGAGCAGGCCAGCAGTGCCCTCCAAATTAATACATCAGTCAGTGGTCTCACAAGTGGATGTGAGTATAATGATCTGCAAAAACGAACTGCTACATTAAGTATGATCCAAGAAAGCTATCCCGATCAATCATGGATACATGCCTATACAGATGGATCAGCAACTAATGCTGTTAGGAATGGAGGTGCCGGTATCTTTATCTCATATCCTGACAACCACTATGAGACTAGGCACATTCCCACTGGTAAATTCTGTTCCAACTATACAGCTGAGGTTCAAGCTCTAGAGCAAGCTGCAAATATGATTTATAACTCCAACTCTGACTGCCACCAGGTAGTCATCCTCATAGATGCACTGTCTGTCCTGCAAGCTCTCAAGGGTGGTAAACTCCCGCATCTGAGAAATGAACTAAACAAGGTAGCTGCCAAAAAGAGAACCATACTTCAGTGGGTACCATCTCATTGTGGTGTACCCGAAAATGAAAAGGCAGATAAACTTGCAAAAAAGGGAGGAGAATGTGAACAAGAAGATAATGAAGTCACATACTTTGAGAAAAAGAGAGCTATCCAGACTATCAGAAGAGAACAGAACCAACCCAAAGACGACTATCACACTCTTGACCGGCAGGGACAGATAACTATTTTTCGACTCAGGACAGGGCATAACAAACTGAATAAACACATGCACAAGCTACGATTGTCTGCTTCACCACTGTGCACATGTGGATTAAACGAACAAACTGCTGAGCATGTTCTACAGGACTGTCCTCTGTATGACCAGTTAAGAAAGATATACTGGCCCAATGACTCAACACTAAACTCAAAGCTATATGGAGTTAAAGAGGAACTTCAAACAACAGTCGAATTCATCATGAGAACTCGTCTGACGGTGTAATCATCAAAGATGCGATCGCAAGAAGAAGAAGAAGGTAGAAACCACACAACGACACAAAAGATCGCACATCTTTCTTTGTTTGTGGCCTAGGTGCTCTTTTCAGTTTCTCCAGATTCTTGGGGTCAGGGGTCATGCTACCCTGATGTACGGTATGTCCCAAGAATTCCAACTCTTTACACCCAATACAACATTTTGTTGGTCTAGCGGTCAAGTTAGCCTCTCTGAGTCTATCAAACAGCATATTCAAAGAGTTAACATGTTCCTCAACAGTTTCAGTAGCAATGAGGATATCATCTATGAAATTCGAGATACATGGATTTTTCAGGGGATCCAACAATTTTCGCATCATCCTAGAAAACACACTCGGGGCATTTTTCAACCCAAACGGTAGCATGTTGAACTCATAATGACCTTCCGAGGTGCTAAATGCTAAGTAAGGTCGAAACTCAGGCTTTACTGGAATGTGATAATAGCCTTTGCTCAGATCCACCTTTGAAAAATATTTTGCCTTGTTCAGCCTGGCAAAAAGTTGAGTAGTATCAGGTAATGGATCCACCTGATCTTCTGTGACAGCATTCAGTTTCCTGTAATCAATGCACAGTCTATGTTCTCCCGATGGTTTCCGCAACAAAACCACACAGGAACTATAAGGAGACACTGTGAGAAATAATCCCTTCTCGTAACAAATAATCTATCTCCTCTTTCAAAGCTTTTTCCTTAGCGAACGGAATAGAATAATGCCGCATACAGATGGGTGTTGGGTCTAGTAGTTTCATATCATATTCCAACAAATTTGTGTGCCCCGTCTTATCCGTTAACACGTCTGTATGTTTCTCCAGGACCTTTTGAATCCTCTCCCTTTGTCCTTTTGTCAGGTGATTACTGATCTTCACCTGTTCAAACGTTTCACTGGGCTTCAGTGGATATTCAACTGAGGTGAGAGGTTCATTTTTCATTTCGGTTGCAATTGACAAGGCCATTAAGTGTGTTCCTTCCTGGATTTGTCTGTCCAGATATTTCTTCAAAAGGTTCACATGATAGACTTTTTCCTTTCCCTTTTTGTCTATCTTGTAATTTGTTCTGGATACCTTTTCCAAAACCGTATATGGACCTTGCCATCCGATCTGAAGTTTATTGTTGCTGCCTGGTAAAAGAAGAAGCACCTTCTCCCCTACAGCAAGCTCCCTATCCTTCGCTTTTTTATTATAATAAGCAGCATGCTTTTTCCTGGCTTGCCTCAAATTTTCATTTGCCAGTTTCCAACTAGTTTTTAAACGAGTGGTCAGTTCGTTCACATATTGGTATGATGAGGTAACAGTCTCTTCTGCCTTCTCATCTGTCCACGTCCTTAACAAGGCTTCTAGTGGACCTTTTATTGGCCTCCCAAATAACAGGGTTGCGGGAGCCATCCCAGTTGAATTATGTGGAACTTCCCGATAAGCAAACAATGCTGCGGGCAAATATTGGTCCCACGTATCAGGTTTCTCATGTGCCAGCTTTCTCAGGATAGAAATGAAAGTCCCTTTGAACCTCTCTACCTGGCCGTTCCCTTGGGGGTGATACGGACTACAATGAAAGTGCTTGGCTTGAAATAACCTAAAGACTTCTTCTGTTAGTTTCCCCTTGAACTGAGAGCCGTTATCAGTCAAGATTTGATGCGGGAATCCTAATCTTGTGAATATAGTAAGTAATTCCTCTGCCACATGTTTCGAATCGATTGACGACAGGGCTACCGCCTCTCCCCACATAGAACAAGTGTCCACCAGAGTAAGAATGTAACTGTTCCTCCTCTTGGTCCGAGTGAGAGGTCCCACAATATCCACTGCAACTCTCTCAAAAGGTGTTCCCACTATGGGCATTTCCCCTAGAGTTGCTGGAGCAGTCCAGTGCTTCGGAGCTACTCTCTGACATTCTGGACATGATTTTACATATCTCTTTATGTCTTCCGTTATCCCTGGCCAGAAATAATGACAAGCTATACGCTGTCTGGTTGCGCTGATCCCCATATGACCACTAAAGGGAACTGCATGTCCTAATTCCAACACTCTCTCTCGATATGAATTTGGAAGTACCAGTTGGCTGTGACCATTTGTTCAATTTCCGGTCTTCCTGTACAACAATTTGTTCTTCATATAATAATCCCCTTTGCTTGGAGGTGTGTGGCATTTAGGTAATTTCTTAAAGCAAGGCTTGAGGGTACTATCTTCAGCCTGTGCCTTCCTCATCTCCTCTGGATGAGTATTCATCGGCTCATCTTCTTCCTTTCTGGATTGTGAACGGGTCTGGGCTGCTGCCAGGACCACAGGTCTCTTGGGATTCTCCAAGAAGACATAACGACATCCCAATAACAGAGGGTAAATGGGTGCGTCTATCACTGCTGCTCTGATTATCCCTTCCACATAGCGAGTTTTCACTGTTATCCTTGCAATGGGAAGTTTCATGAGTGGTAGGTCCTTGGTTGCTCCTTGAATCTCCACTGTTTCTGTGGTATACTGATCCGGGTTCACCAAGTGCGCACTCACAACGGAATCGAAATCCAAACTCATATTTCCTGTCACTGAACTGTGAGTTTTTATGTTTATTATCATTGCGTGGCCTATCAAAATTTGGCTTAAACTTATTACCCTGATCTTTATTATCAAACCTATTTGGGTTTTGTGGGGCCCTATAATTATCTACATGCTTCTTTTTGGTGCCAGCTACTTCTGCCTGGGCTGCCTGATACCTCTCAGCGACATTAAGTAACTCACCCAGCCTCTCTGCACCCTGTTCCATGAGAAACTTTCTCAAGTCTGGAGCCATGGACTCTCTTAATTGCTCAATAAGGATCATGTCTTTAAGATTTTGAGTTTTCCCCCAGAGCAGTTCATTTCTCCAAGTAAGTCTCCAACCGTGCAGAGAACTGGTGATAAGTCTCACCCGACAGTAGCTTGGCATTTCTAAACTTTTTCCTGTAAAATTCACCATGCTTTTCGTATCTTAACAACAGAGCTTGCTTTAACATGTCATAATTGTCTTGGTTATCCCTGCTCATTTTTGAAAACACTTCATAAGCTGTTCCCCGAAGACCTTGGGATAACTTCAAGCTCAATCTTTCTTTTTCTAACCAATAAGTTGTAGCTAATACCTCATACCTACTTAGATATGATTCAATGTCATCATCTCTCTCAACAAAATAATCTAAATGAAACCCCCATAGCTGAGTTGGAGGCCCCCTGACTAGCAGTCGTATCAGAGGTAGAGGGGCTGTGACCATTTTCAGGAGCATGGCCTTGCAACTCCAACTCCCTTAGTCGCAACTCATGCTCCCTCTGCAACCGTTTATCTTCTGCTTCCCTTTATAATCTTTTATCTGCTGCTTCCCTTTCGGCAGCCAATCTCTTTTCTTCTGCTTCCCTTTGCAGTCGTTTTTCTTCTGCCTCCCTTTCTAATCCTTTCTCCTCAAACTGGAACCTCTTGATCTCAGCCTCTCTATCAGCCTCTAAGGCCCTAGCCTCCTTCTCAGCCTCAATTTGTAACCTTTTCATTTCTCTGGCATCTTCTAACTGCATTCTCCTCTCTTCAGCTAACCTATGTTCTTCTCTAGCAATAAACATATCACATTCTGAGGTGACATAGTTAATCAAAATTTGACCTTCCATATTCATCTCTTTCGCAGTCTGCACAGCAGCAGAGCGAAACTTGGCCAAATCCGCCATCTGATAAATACTAAAATGTTCTAAATCAATTTCTAAACAAGTAAAATTCTTAATTAATTAATCCAGGCTCTGATACTTCATCAATCCCCAAATCTAGGGCAATATTAATAATGGGGTTTCCCTGGGTAAATAGAAATGTTGTTATAGCTAAAAGCCAAACCAGGACCCTAATATATATAGTACTAAAAGTTCATATCCCGTACAAGCCTACCAATTTATGTAGCAAATGTAATTTTTGCTGGGGAGGTTAAGATGTTATACCTAACAAGAAAGATAGTTGTGTCTGTGTTAACTGTGTGAGGTCAAGCACATGTAGGTCCTTGACTATAAAAAGAATGATGATGATGATGATATATTGATCAGGGAACCTAACGCTACCTCCCTAGATCTCACACAGTCCGTATTTTGATTCTAGTGGCTGGTGTATGATGTATCTAGTGTCTAGGGGTGAAATGAAGATGATGGTTGTCACAAAATTAACCATGATACAACGTTAAAATATCTCCAATGATACAACGTAGGGATAAAAACTAATGCGTAAGCTGCTAGAATACATGATCGCCCACGCCGCGGGTCATCACCCGCCATGGAAATTAAATTGTTAGACTTGAAGGCAAAACGGAACGGGATGAGAACGGAGATCAAAAGGAAAAATCTGACTGAACGCGTGCTTGAAACTAGCGAGGCTAAAAGGACGCAAATTGGTGGAGAAAGGAGGAAAAAGTCACGTTCCCCAAGTTGACATAAAGTAAAGAAATCGACAAAAGGGACCTTGGATATTATACGCCACAGTCATTTCTTGGACGCTTTTGCGATAACTTAGTCCGTTTATTTGAATGCAGTGATGAGAAGATTCTAGAAAATATTTGAAAAGTAACTTTTCTTAATAATAATGTTAGGAATATAAAACCTAGCTGGCCGGATGGCCCATCTTGAGCAGTGAAATAATATGCTTTCATTTATACAGACGGACAGATACTAAGAAAGATATTGACAAAAGACTGTGTTGTTCATATCAGCGAGCGTCTGCATTGAAATAAAACATGTCACTAATTTTCAAAAAATTGTGGCCTTGAAGACGCGAGTGCTAAAATCTAGTTGGAATGAAGAGACGGGGTGGGATGGTGAATTGTGGCTAAAAAATAACTTTAAAGGCAAAATTGTGTAGGGGAAGGCAGGGTTGGTTCAAAAAACAAGTGTGTTTTTTTGTGAAACGCAAGTAGAGACGGACGGACCAACAGACAATAAGGCATACTTGACTGAGGTATGACTGAAGTGACTTTTGGTAGGATATTTGAAAAAGAAAAGGCAGTGATTGGCCATAGATGAATATAATATCGGCGCTCAGACGCGCATTTTGTGCCATTCATTATAAGTTGTCCTAGTAGACACAGTGAATTATTAAGTGGTGTAATTCCCAGAAGCTATTGAAATATTTAGAGGGACGCCATACTAAGGCCAGCAGCTCAGCTGAGTTTTGCTAGCATTTAACTGTGTTCTATATTCATAATTCTGGTAAGACTGAAATTATTTCTTTGTACATTTTAATATTTGTTTAAGGTTTCGAGTGATTTGATACTGCAATAGCATAATCTGTCCCTTACAACAAGTAAGGATTCGCTCTAGACCCCCCGCCCCAGTTCAGGGTCTAGAGACAAATAAAATACATAAACTCCAGCAAGGATTATGGAGGACAGACCAAGTGTTGAGATCAGTGGAACATATCACCTATCCTATTCTATGGCAGGAAGCTAATGAACATATTTCAGAATACGTAGTCTGGGAGAACTTATCCTATGTGAAACCAACTTGGTAAGATGTGTTGTTTGGTCAGAAAGATCTGACCCGTCTATGTGGTGTTGTTGTTGTGTAGTGTTGTGTCCAGAAATGGTTAGAGGATGGAATTCTGACACATGACTAATACTTTGATTGCAGAACTGTGAGTTTCAGTTGGCACCAATGCGGTGTCAAATGAGTTGTTGAATATTACAAGAGTGGACCCGTGCAGTAACATTTTGTCAGAGCAGCCTATTATAGCCCCCAAGCACGGAGAGGTGGGGCCACCAAACTTCTGATATTGCCCCCAAGCACGGAGAGGTGGGGCCACCAGACTTCTGATATTGCCCCCAAGCACGGAGAGGTGGGGCCACCAGATCTCAGCACCAGAGCTACACCTTCAAGCTACGTGAGCGTCTGGTCTGCTGAGAATTCACCAACTCAACTTATTTGCTAACACACCCATAAAATTTCCATCAAATAACTGGACAATGTGTAGTCACCATAGACAGGGAGTGATGAGGCCACCCCAACAGCACATCCATTAAATGTTCTCCCAAATAGATTACAACTATAAACAGTAATAATATTAACTAGTCTAGTAACATATATATGTACACACCTTGCATTTATTATGTAATATTCATGCATTTCTTTCATAATTGCTAAACCTTTCATATGTTCTGGCCAAAATAAAACCTTGGTTCAGAACAAATAAATGTAAGAAAAATTACTATCCAATTTTTACACACTTGAGTTAGTTCAGTGTATTATAACATTTATTAATATTATTAGACTTAGTAAATATCTGTGTGTGTGTATGTAAACTACCACAACACATTACATATCATTACCCTAGACATTTAACGTAGCCACATTCATTAGTAAAAAAAAGATAGGTGTGAGGTCGTAGTGGTAGCAAGAAGGGCCTTCTGACAATTCACAGCTACATTTTATCTCAGGAGCCTTCACAGCTGACCTCATGCATCACACTTAGTAATATCACCATCATACAATACCATCAAATCCACTACATATATTGGGGTCTCTTTGTCCCGGGATAATTAGCCCATCAAGTATATTAGGATCTCCTGGGGGGAGAATTAGATTAGGGGAACACATTATAAAAGTTAAAAGTGTCCCTTAAAATTAAAAGTGTCCCTGAAAATAAAAGTTGGTGAATCTTCACAGCCAGTGGTAGTTAATTAATTAATTAGAATTATTTTAGACTAGAGTAATTAGAAGTACTTTAGTGGTTGGAAATTTTATCTTGCACATTGCTAGATTTGTTTAAAAAGTATGGCGGAGCTGGCCAAATTCAGATCAGCTGCTGTGCTGACGGCAAAGGAGATGGGAATGGATGGTCAGATTTTAATTCAATATGTAACGGCTGAATGTGATAAGTATATTGAACGGGAAGAAAGAAGATTAGAAAAAGAGGCTGAAAGAAAATTAGAGTCTGAAAGGTTGGCTGAAGAGAAGAGGTTACAAATAGAGGCTGAGACTAAGAGGTTACAAATTGAGGCTGACAAAGAGGCTAAAGCATTGGAGGCAGAAGAAAAACGACAGCAAAGGGAGGCAGAAGATAAAAGGTTGACTGCCGAAAGGGAGGCAGAAGATAAAAAGGCCGAAAGGGAGGCAGAAGATAAAAAGGCCGAAAGGGAGGCAGAAGATAGAAGGTTGCAAAGGGAGCACGAATTACGACTCAGGGAGCTGGAGCTACAAGGCCAGGCTCCTGAAAATGGTGCCAGCCCTTTTGCCTCAGATGCTACGCCCAGTCTGGGAGCCTCAACATCAGCTATGGGGTTTCATTTAGACCATTTTGTTGAAAAAGACGATGACATAGAGGGGTACCTAGGACGTTTTGAGTTATTAGCTACTACATATGGGTTAGAGAGAGAGAGGTGGAGTTTAAAGCTATCACAGGGATTGAGAGGTACTTCTTACGAAGTCTTCGCAAAAATGAACAGAGAAGACCAGGAGAATTATGACATGTTAAAGCAGGCTTTGTTATTGAGGTACGAAAAAAATGGGGAATTTTATCGTAGGAAATTTAGAAATGCCAAACTGTTGTCTGGGGAGACATACCACCAATTCTCTGCCAGACTAGAAACCTATTTGGAGAAATGGACTGCTCTGGGGAAGACCCAAGATCTTAAAGAAATGATCATGATTGAGCAATTGAGAGAGTCCATGGCTCCAGACATGAGAAAATTTCTCATGGAACAAGGTGCAGAGAAGTTGGGGGAGGTTTTAAATGTCGCTGAAAGGTATCAGGCAGCCCAGGCAGAGGTAAGTGGTGCTAAAAAGAAGCACATAGACAATTTTAAAGCTCCACAGCAATTTAATAAATTTGATAATAGAGAGCAGGGAAATAAAGGTAGGACAAACTTTGAACGGCCAAGAAATGACTACCGAGACAGAAACTCACAGTTCAATGACCAAAAATCCAATGAAAGAAAACCGTTTAACCAAGGAAAAAGATGGTGTAAATGGTGCAAGAAAGATAACCATAACACCGAATTTTGTAGAAGGAAACCTTCAAACATTGCTGCAATGAAGTCGGGGACTCAAAGATTAAAGGTTAATCCTAAGGGACAGCAGGAACCTTATCACCCCCCAGTTTGTGAGGATGTTATTTGTAATGGGGTCACCATAAGGTGCCTTTATGATACAGGTTTGGATTATGATTCAGTTGTGAAGTCTAGCCTAGTGGACCCAAGTCAGTATACCACAGAAACAGTGGAAATACAAGGGGCAACTAAGGACATACCACTCATGACACTTCCCATCGCAAGGATAACGGTGAAAACTCGCTATGTGGAAGGAGAAATCAGAGCAGCAGTGATAGGTGAACCAATCTACCCTCTGATATTGGGGTGTAGATACGTCTTCTTGGGGAATCCCGAGAGACCTGTGATCATGGCGACAGTGCAGACCAGGTCACAGAAGAAGGAGGAAGAAGGTGAACCTATAAATGCTCATCCAGAGGAGATGAGGAAGGCGCAGGCTGAGGATAGGACACTCAAGCCATGTTTTAAAAAATTGCCCAAATGCCACACACCTCCGAGCAAGGGGGAATATTTTATGAAGAACAGATTGCTATATAGGAAGACAGGAACTAGATCCACTGGTCACGGACAGTTGGTTCTTCCCAAGATATATAGGGCAAATTTAATAAGGAGCTTACATGTTGGAAAAGATGGGGACCATGAAAAAGTCGGTACCATCTGCCAAAAGGTTGCTCGCAAATACTATTGGCCCGACGTAAATGTCGATATTGAAAACTTTGTAGAAGCATGTGGCATATTTCATGAGGGAACACCCACAAAGGGAAAATATGTGCAGGACCTAGAAACGCCACGGGGCAAAATTAGGCCTGGAAAGAAAAATTATGATACTCAAGGAGACAAAGTGCAATGGGAGCCCCCTTTTCACACCCAGTCTTCACTTGAATGGATTAACATGGCCACTATGCGACGAGTACAAAGAAGAAATTTTACCCAGGATAAGATGACAATCCCTCGGTCAGACTTATATAAACTGGAAGAACAGAAAAGAGAGCGAAGATCTCTCATAAGCAATCTAAAGTGGGGAGACAAACCCAAGAAAAAAATTGGTAGTGGTCGATTTGTGAGTGATGATTCTAGGAAGAAAAGTCCTCACTATAGTGCTTCTAATGGACGGGACCAGACGGGTTCCATGAAAAATACGTATGATAAATTAAAGGTCCAGATGTAGCGCTATTAAGGACCTGGACAGATGAGAAGGCGGAAGAGACTGTTACCTCATCTTATCAATACGTGAACGAACTGACCACTCGTTTGAAAGCTGGATGGAAACTGGCAAATGATAATTTGAAACAAGCCAGGAAGAAACATGCAGCATATTTTAATAGGAAGGCAAAGGACAGAGAACTGGCAGTGGGAGAGAAGTTGCTGCTTCTACTACCCGGTAGCCAGAATAAATTACAAATTGGATGGCAAGGTCCATATACGGTTCTAGAGAAGGTGTCTAGAACAAACTATAAAATTGACAAAAAGGGGAAGGAGAAAGTTTATCATGTAAACCTGTTAAAGAAGTATCTGGACAGACCACTCCAGGAAAGCACCCCCCTTACTGACCTTAGCTATCGCAACTCAAATGCAAAAGGAACCACTCACCTCACATGAATACCCATTACATCCTTGTGAAACAGCAGCACAGGTAAAAGTCAGTAATCACCTGACTAAAAACCAGAGGGAGAGAGTTCAACAGGTTCTGGAGGAACATACAGATGTATTAACAGATAAACCAGGCCATACAAATTTGCTACAGTATGACATGAAACTGGTAGACTCAAACCCAATCTGTATGAGAGCCTATTCTATTCCGTTCGCGAAGGAGAAGGCATTGAAGGAAGAAATAGATTATTTGTTGAAGGAGGGGATTATTTCACACAGTGAATCATCTTTTAGCTCTAGTGTCGTATTGTTGAGAAAACCGTCTGGGGAACACAGACTGTGCATAGATTACAGGAAACTGAATGCTGTCACAGAAGGACAAGTGGATCCATTACCAGACACAAAACAGTTATTTGCCAGACTGAACAAGGCAAAATACTTTTCAAAGGTGGATCTTAGTAAAGGCTATTACCAGATCCCAGTGAAGCCTGAAGTGAGACCTTATTTGGCTTTTAGCACTTCGGATGGACATTATGAATTCAACATGCTACCATTCGGACTGAAAAATGCTCCGAGTGTATTT
The DNA here is from genome assembly GCA_024509875.1 of Oreohelix idahoensis. NCBI lineage: Eukaryota > Metazoa > Mollusca > Gastropoda > Stylommatophora > Oreohelicidae > Oreohelix > Oreohelix idahoensis. Next base: position 314,450 of record JAMPIV010021189.1, on the reverse strand, counting down.
TCAAGGATGATGCGCAAATTGTTGGATCCCCTGAATAACCCATGTATCACGAATTTCATGGATGATATTCTCGTCGCCACAGAGACATTTGAAGAACACATTGAAGCTCTAGAAATGTTATTTAATAGGCTTAGGGAGGCGAACTTAACTGCTAGGCCAACAAAGTGTTGCATTGGATGCAAAGAGTTGGAATTCTTGGGACACACTGTATATCAGGGTAGCATGACCCCTGATCCCAAGAACTTGGAAAAACTGCAGAGAGCACCTAGACCACAAACAAAAAAGGACGTGCGATCATTCGTGTCGTTATGCGGATTTTATCAAAAATATATCAAAGATTTTAACTCTATTTGTGCTCCTCTGACTGATCTGACTCGCAAGGGACTTCCAGATAAAATTAATTGGACTGCGCAAAGTGAATTAGCGTTCCAAGACTTAAAGGAAAAACTCACTAGCAAGCCTATTCTCAAACTACCTGATTTGACACAGGACTTTGTCTTAAGAACCGATGCAAGTAATGTAGGACTCGGAGCGGCTTTGTTGCAAAGATCATCTTCACCTGATGGGGAACTGAAACCAGTCGCTTATGCAAGCCGCAAATTGAATAAGGCGGAACAAGGATACTCCACAAGCGAAAAAGAATGTTTAGCGTTAATCTGGGCCATAAAGAAGTTTCAAATCTATCTGTATGGTAGGACTTTTGTGGTCGAGACGGACCATCAGCCTCTCGTATTCTTATCTCAGGCTAAGCATGAAAACGCAAGATTGCTGAGGTGGTCTTTATTGCTTCAACCTTATCAGTTTAGTATCCAATATATCCCAGGCAAATTGAATGTCGGTGCAGATTTCCCCAGTCGGCACCCCTGTGATCAAAATTAGAGTAATGGCAGGCGTAAGGAGAGATTTTATCTATGTGTATCACTGGTTTTAGAACTTGCCTTAGGCATGTTTTCAAGTGGGGAGATGTGTCACAAAATTAACCATGATACAACGTTAAAATATCTCCAATGATACAACGTAGGGATAAAAAACTAATGCGTAAGCTGCTAGAATACATGATCGCCCACGCCGCGGGTCATCACCCGCCATGGAAATTAAATTGTTAGACTTGAAGGCAAAACGGAACGGGATGAGAACGGAGATCAAAAGGAAAAATCTGACTGAACGCGTGCTTGAAACTAGCGAGGCTAAAAGGACGCAAATTGGTGGGGAAAGGAGGAAAAAGTCACGTTCCCCAAGTTGACATAAAGTAAAGAAATCGACAAAAGGGACCTTGGATATTATACGCCACAGTCATTTCTTGGACGCTTTTGCGATAACTTAGTCCGTTTATTTGAATGCAGTGATGAGAAGATTCTAGAAAATATTTGAAAAGTAACTTTTCTTAATAATAATGTTAGGAATATAAAACCTAGCTGGCCGGATGGCCCATCTTGAGCAGTGAAATAATATGCTTTCATTTATACAGACGGACAGATACTAAGAAAGATATTGACAAAAGACTGTGTTGTTCATATCAGCGAGCGTCTGCATTGAAATAAAACATGTCACTAATTTTCAAAAAATTGTGGCCTTGAAGACGCGAGTGCTAAAATCTAGTTGGAATGAAGAGACGGGGTGGGATGGTGAATTGTGGCTAAAAATAACTTTAAAGGCAAAATTGTGTAGGGGAAGGCAGGGTTGGTTCAAAAAACAAGTGTGTTTTTTTGTGAAACGCAAGTAGAGACGGACGGACCAACAGGCAATAAGGCATACTTGACTGAGGTATGACTGAAATGACTTTTGGTAGGATATTTGAATTTGAAAAAGAAAAGGCAGTGATTGGCCATAGATGAATATATTATCGGCGCTCAGACGCGCATTTTGTGCCATTCATTATAAGTTGTCCCAGTAGACACAGTGAATTATTAAGTGGTGTAATTCCCAGAAGCTATTGAAATATTTAGAGGGACGCCATACTAAGGCCATTTATTACAAATAAGGGAGGGAAACCTGAGGCCTGTAAACAGTAAATTAATATGAAACAAACATAAAGGTATGTTATCAGGCACTCGCAGGAAATAAAGAAGTAGAACACCAGACAACAGAAAAACAACAGACATGAGTGGCTCACCCAGGATTTGAACACTGGACCCTCCGTGCGACAACCCCGCCTAGCCATGCAAGCGAATCACACTATCCGCTCTGCCATCTACGCATCATCAAAAAAATGATGTTTCAATGGCAGGTCAATAGTGCGAACCACAATACACGACACCAGAATTCCTCCATGGGCAGTTCAGCCTATTAATGACGCAATCACTTCTGTTGTATTTCTATCAAGCAGTATAGGCCGAATCCAACAAGACCCTTAGGACCTTAATACTGTGTCCAGTAAATGATAGTAGACTAGAACAGTGAGAACAGGATAGTGGGTAGGTTTGGTATTGTACAAACATTTATTACAAATAAGGGAGGGAAACCTGAGGCCTGTAAACAGTAAATTAATATGAAACAAACATAAAGGTATGTTATCAGGCACTCGCAGGAAATAAAGAAGTAGAACACCAGACAACAGAAAAACAACAGACATGAGTGGCTCACCCAGGATTTGAACACTGGACCCTCCGTGCGACAACCCCGCCTAGCCATGCAAGCGAATCACACTATCCGCTCTGCCATCTACGCATCATCAAAAAAATGATGTTTCAATGGCAGGTCAATAGTGCGAACCACAATACACGACACCAGAAGTCCTCCATGGGCAGTATAGGCCTATACTGCTTGATAGAAATACAACAGAAGTGATTGCGTCATTAATAGGCTGAACTGCCCATGGAGGACTTCTGGTGTCGTGTATTGTGGTTCGCACTATTGACCTGCCATTGAAACATCATTTTTTTGATGATGCGTAGATGGCAGAGCGGATAGTGTGATTCGCTTGCATGGCTAGGCGGGGTTGTCGCACGGAGGGTCCAGTGTTCAAATCCTGGGTGAGCCACTCATGTCTGTTGTTTTTCTGTTGTCTGGTGTTCTACTTCTTTATTTCCTGCGAGTGCCTGATAACATATCTTTATGTTTGTTTCATATTAATTTACTGTTTACAGGCCTCAGGTTTCCCTCCCTTATTTGTAATAAATGTTTGTACAATACCAAACCTACCCACTATCCTGTTCTCACTGTTCTAGTCTACTATCATTTACTGGACACAGTATTAAGGTCCTAAGGGTCTTGTTGGATTCGGCCTATACTGCTTGATAGAAATACAACAGAAGTGATTGCGTCATTAATAGGCTGAACTGCCCATGGAGGACTTCTGGTGTCGTGTATTGTGGTTCGCACTATTGACCTGCCATTGAAACATCATTTTTTTGATGATGCGTAGATGGCAGAGCGGATAGTGTGATTCGCTTGCATGGCTAGGCGGGGTTGTCGCACGGAGGGTCCAGTGTTCAAATCCTGGGTGAGCCACTCATGTCTGTTGTTTTTCTGTTGTCTGGTGTTCTACTTCTTTATTTCCTGCGAGTGCCTGATAACATACCTTTATGTTTGTTTCATATTAATTTACTGTTTACAGGCCTCAGGTTTCCCTCCCTTATTTGTAATAAATGTTTGTACAATACCAAACCTACCCACTATCCTGTTCTCACTGTTCTAGTCTACTATCATTTACTGGACACAGTATTAAGGTCCTAAGGGTCTTGTTGGATTCGGCCTATACTGCTTGATAGAAATACAACAGAAGTGATTGCGTCATTAATAGGCTGAACTGCCCATGGAGGACTTCTGGTGTCGTGTATTGTGGTTCGCACTATTGACCTGCCATTGAAACATCATTTTTTTGATGATCCGTAGATGGCAGAGCGGATAGTGTGATTCGCTTGCATGGCTAGGCGGGGTTGTCGCACGGAGGGTCCAGTGTTCAAATCCTGGGTGAGCCACTCATGTCTGTTGTTTTTCTGTTGTCTGGTGTTCTACTTCTTTATTTCCTGCGAGTGCCTGATAACATACCTTTATGTTTGTTTCATATTAACATACTAAGGCCAGCAGCTCAGCTGAGTTTTGCTAGCATTTAACTGTGTTCTATATTCATAATTCTGGTAAGACTGAAATTATTTCTTTGTACATTTTAATATTTGTTTAAGGTTTCGAGTGATTTGATACTGCAATAGCATAATCTGTCCCTTACAACAAGTAAGGATTCGCTCTAGACCCCCCGCCCCAGTTCAGGGTCTAGAGACAAATAAAATACATAAACTCCAGCAAGGATTATGAAGGACAGATCAAGTGTTGAGATCACACCTTCAAGCTACGTGAGCGTCTGGTCTGCTGAGAATTCACCAACTCAACTTATTTGCTAACACACCCATAAAATTTCCATCAAATAACTGGACAATGTGTAGTCACCATAGACAGGGAGTGATGAGGCCACCCCAACAGCACATCCATTAAATGTTCTCCCAAATAGATTACAACTATAAACAGTAATAATATTAACTAGTCTAGTAACATATATATGTACACACCTTGCATTTATTATGTAATATTCAAGCATTTCTTTCATAATTGCTAAACCTTTCATATGTTCTGGCCAAAATAAAACCTTGGTTCAGAACAAATAAATGTAAGAAAATTACTATCCAATTTTTACACACTTGAGTTAGTTCAGTGTATTATAACATTTATTAATATTATTAGACTTAGTAAATATCTGTGTGTGTGTATGTAAACTACCACAACACATTACATATCATTACCCTAGACATTTAACGTAGCCACATTCATTAGTAAAAAAAGATAGGTGTGAGGTCGTAGTGGTAGCAAGAAGGGCTTTCTGACAATTCACAGCTACATTTTATCTCAGGAGCCTTCACAGCTGACCTCATGCATCACACTTAGTAATATCACCATCATACAATACCATCAAATCCACTACAATCGTACATCAACACAATACACTTTAACTCACTATAATAAAATGAATAAGACATTGGTTAAAGTTTTCTTTTAAAATTTGAATGTTTTTTCTTTTTACAATTTAATCTGCCTGTCCCGCCAACTTCTTTTGGACAGGTCTTTGAAAATGAGGAAATATATTTACATATAATGTTGTAACTAAAATATGGACTCTTGGTCCTATGAATATATGTTAATATAAAGTTCCTGTAGGTGTGTGGCAGGGTGGGGCGAGATGATGATGATGATGTTGTGATATTTGATCACTCTCTTTTCACACTCGCAACCGACTCGATTCAACAATAAAACTCTGATTCTTAAGGCAGGGGCTGCATTTATTTTTATAACCCATTCAGTGACTAAGAGCACACTGAAGCAAACTTTAAACAAATAAACCAGCAAGCGAAACACTAAACAAATAAAACACCCAGCTAGTGCTCAGTTCCTAATCCTGAAACGCAAACAAAGCACGGGCTAGTTAAAATCATAGTTGAATAACGATACTCTCACCTGCCAAACAGTCCTTCCACGCCACCTGACACCCTCAACTATCACACACGCACACACTAATGCGTGTCGTCCAATGCGAATAGTAAGGTGTTGTGCATGAGGCTGGCAATCTCACCATGTAACATAGATTGCTACTGAAACCACTACTGCAAGAGCACACACTCAGCTATCATACGCACAAACACACACACACACACTCATGCATGTCGTCCAATGAGACTAGTACGGTGTTGTGCATGAGGCTGGCAATCTCACCATGTAACATAGATTGCTATCGTTATTCAACTATGATTTTAACTAGCCCGTGCTTTGTTTGCGTTTCAGGATTAGGAACTGAGTACTAGCTGGGTGTTTTGTTTGTTTAGTGTTTCGCTTGCTGGTTTATTTGTTTAAAGTTTGCTTCAGTGTGCTCTTAGTCACTGAATGGGTTGTAAAAATAAATGCAGCCCCTGCCTTAAGAATCAGAGTTTTATTGTTGAATAGGGTCGGTTGCGAGTGTGAAAAGAGAGTGATCAAATATCACAACATCATCATCATCATCTCGCCCCACCCTGCCACAAATGGCGTCGTCGACAGGATACTGACAGACAGTGTAGTATAGAGTAATACGCGGAATGTTCAATGCTGCAATAGAGCACTGCAACCAGTGAGCACCAAGGATACCTGAGTTAAACCTTGCAAGAGTATTACAACACCCAGCACAGACGGAGCAGCACATCTGCCCAATACATCTCCCCAATGAAGATTCGCACCACCAGAGGCCCAGCAAAGAGTCGCACCACTGTATGAAGAATCGAAGCACCAAAGGCCCATTGAAGAGTCGCACCAACGTAGGCCAGGCGAAGAGTTGTACCAACGCAGGCCCAGAGAAGAATCATACCACCGTACATCCATTGAATATCTTATCAAGCCAGGGACCAGCCGTTTGCAGTTATATCAATTTTCCTGCAATAGTATCCTTGCTAATGATACTCCATTACAACAAACAAGAACACTATTTCTACACCAGTGTTATTATGCCAAACCAGTGACCGACCTACCACGATTGACATTCAGCCAGGGACTCAATCGTATCACCAGCCAGCACCTGAAACTGCTACATGCCACAACAGCGAAGAGAAGACAAGAGCAAGCAAAAAAATAAGAGACACTTGCTATTATTTATTGTAATATTATAATAAGTGTTTTCTTTCCATCTGTTTTTGCATTGTATTGTACTAGGTTAGGGTAGAGCAGTGATGTCAACTCAATGCGCAGATGCAACATGCCAGTCAGAGCCTGGGAGCACCTCGACAGCGGGAGGTGAGCATGTGAGGGTGATATACGTGATGGTGCCGGAGGTAAGACGATTTGGTGAAAAGTCAGGCCCCACTTGGCAAGAGTTTGTGAAGGAGGTAAAAGCTGCATGGAAGGTAGGGCCCTTCACTGTAGAAGATAGGTTAGACATTGTGTGGAATAATGTTACACCAGTAGTCTCTAGGGAATTACGGATACGTGGCGGAGCCAAGGCCAGCCCTGAGAAGTTACTCGAAATAGTGAAAGAAGCCTACAGTGAGCGACAGCTAGTCAATGAGATGACTAGGAGTTTCTATGCCATGAGACAGGGGCCTAGCATATCCGTAACGGAGTTCTCTCACCTGTTGCATGAATTATTTCTGAGATTGAATGCAACGCGGGTGAAGAAAGGTTTGGCTCCTGCGGACCCATCCATGCTCAGGGATCATTTTGTTGCCCAGCTGAGAGATGATCTGATTAAGTCATTTGTGAAGAAATGCGTCCTAGAAAATCCGGGTGTCTCATTTAGGGAAGTTTGGGACTATGCTGTTTTCTGGGAAGGCAAAGAGCCTGATAAGCTAGTGCAGATAGCCAGTGCAGAAGCTCACAATGAAGAGGAGGCACTCAAATCAGAAGTAGCTAGTCTAAAGTCCCAGCAAGCACAGCTATCACAGAGTATGGCGCCAGCACAAAAGGAGACGCGAAGAAGAAGGAAACAGTGCCAACCGCATGAAAACCTAGAGCAGAACCAAGCTTTGGATCAACTGGAACCAAAATTAGACCTTCCTGCAGGTGAGAGTCAGGCAGTTGATAGTGCATGCAGTGATTTAGAGGTTAGTGAAAACACAGATGCACCAACAAGGCGACAAGGATTTTGTAAATGGTATAATGTCGACAAAGGATGGGGATTTATTACACCGAACGATGGAGGTGTTGATGTGTTTGTGCATCAGACTAAGATTTTCAGAAAGGGATTCCGTAGTCTGGAGAGAAATGAGAAAGTAGAATTTGTCAGCAAACCATCTGTTCAGGGCATTGAGGCGGTCTTTGTATGCGGCATTGGCGGCCAGGAATGTAAGGGTAGCAGGAGGCGACCCATGGCACAGAGGAAGCCTAGAAAAATAAGATGCATCAATTGTGGAGACTTTTCAGACCACATGGCAGCCAAGTGCCCTCGGGGCCCGCTTCCGAAGCGATGTTTTCAGTGTAAGTCCCCAGAGCACTTGATATCGGTTTGTCCCTCAAAGAGCGCCCTCTCTAAACGTACCGACACATCTAGGTTGCCTTCAGGGTGTAGGCCAAGAGATGGCCGTGACGACTGTTACCTTAAGGGCGCCAAGAAAAGCAGTCAACGTTCAGAAGAGGAAACTCATCTTAAACAGATAGGAGGGAATATACACCGACGCTCTGGAGAGGACACCAATCTAAATCAGATTGGTGGGAATGCATGCCAACATCGACGGAAAACAAGTGTAAAACACGTTGGAAGCAATCCCCAGCCAAGGCCGACAACTGCAGGCACTAACTCGCTGAACTCTCAACCAAGTAGCGACGCTGTACGAGCGGACAATTCTCCCAGACCACGACAAGCAATCAGACATAAACGTGGAACTTACAATGGAGCAGAGTACGTTTGTGGGGACCACAAAAAATTTAGGGGCGGAACATGTGACCGTGTGGCCAGAAAGGTGTAATTTTAGACTGAGTAATTAGTTGTCGATCTAGTCTACGGTGTGAATTTGTGCTCATGTTGGCATTCTCACCCGGTAATGGGCGATTTAAACGAAACACATTTTTGCCATCCGTGAAGAAGACAGACGTGGGAGACAGACCTCTGTTGTTAGCCATCCTGGCGCTGTCTGAGAACACACCTTGTTGAGCACGAAACCGTGAGGTGTGACTCCAGGCAAGAGATATCGTGGGAATGTAACGACCAGTGAGCGAAACTTGAATTGTGGGCGTCTGGGAAGATAATCTTTGCTAATATGTGATCTTATGTCATCCATACTGAGCATAGGACTCCTGATTTGCTCCCTAGAGGAATGGGTGGAACTTTCCCTGACATTTTGACGTAGCTATCATGTGGTACAGGGTTGGGGATATGTAGATTTAAACTGAAACAGTGAGAGAGTCGAGTCAGGGTTGAAAGAAAGCCAGATCGTCTTCCATGTGCGGTATGCAACCTCGATACGATACACCAGTGAGGTAGAGGATTTGATACGCATATGTTGCGTCTGTGCTAAGAGAACTGACGACATTGAGAGAGTCCAGCAGTCTGTGCTGGGTTATTAGATGGTGTTACCTAAATAGCTTGGTTATATGGTGTTGCTTAGGAATTGTCTTCAAAGTAAACTTGCGGACAACATTGTTTTTGTATGATTCTTGTGCTACCTGATAGGGTTTCATTAATAAAAGTGGGACCCCTGTCATCAAGAGTTTTTCTGTGACTGCGGAACGTGTGTGAAATTAGGCCAGAGAGAGTGACGACAACATTACACACAAATCCTTATTCTCCTTCACACATCGTCTTCGCACCGTCACAGGTGTATTCACAGATTAATACTTTTATAGTAGCTAGTGATTGTCATTAGTTATGAGGAGCTGTTATTTACATCAAGCTCCATATAATTCAATGTTATTTTGATAGGAATTATTTTCTTAGGATGAAATGTCAGAGGTCCCAGCTGATAACTTGTCACCTGGGATTCTTCGTAGGTCGAATATAAGTCAGTATATCAATGTAGAGACAATGTCGATCAGCACCCACACGTAAGCTCCTTCAGGCTATCAGCTGACAGCTTAAACTTTATAATGGAGACTTTACACCCACTCATCAGGTTTCCTGTCACCGGATGGTAACAGGAAATAAAAACTCTGCAATAAAAAGACACACTGGCCTTTTCAACCTGATCACAACTTCTTATCCCTATCTATACATGACGGTATGGGGTCAGCCTCTTGTGCATTCATGTGCATCAGCCCCTAATTTATGACTCACACCCTTCTGTGACCACACCACAGGTCCCTATGGCAAATACGCCACTGTACTTTTACATAGTTTGCTTCACTGCAATAATGTGGGGTAACGACATCTCCTTTTATATAATTTTCTTCTTTTTCTTTTCTAACTTATAAATGCTCTAGGCATGTTGAAAAGTGTTAATAGAACACAGAGGCTTCCTAACATTTCCAATACAAAATATTAATACAAAATCATAATAATATGCAACAGTCAAATACAGTTCAATGTGAGGACTCAATAATGTTTGCTTCCGGCATGTCCTTTACTTTTCCACAGCAGTATCTGACTTTTTCAGTTTTAATCAAGCATGTAAATACATAAAGCATTCTTACCACTAGTTCAAAGAAATATGTCACAAATAACGTTGACTGGCAAAGAATATGGCCTCAGTTTTGCTCTGCCCCGTCCAGATAGTGAATTAGTATTTAATTTTACAAGCTATCACATCTGATCTCAACGTAAGTGTTTGAATAAACCTTTCTAGTCAAATGGCTCCGAGACCACTATGCCTTTTGCCAATATCTATTAGAGCCGATCAATGAAAGAAGGCACTACTACAACTTTTTAAATTAATTTTGAAAAAAAAACAAAACAATTCCAAACAAACTATGTGCCTGTTAGTCCATTGGTCAGTCTGCGTTAGTTATGCCCAATAGAAAAAGATGATTCGTTATAGTTACATTTGTCCTATCTCTCCCCTTTTACTACTATACTCTTATACCAACTAATAGAATTTGAATTACAACAATGCCTCTTTTTTTAAACTAGCGTCCCCACTAACGTTATGTATAACGAGCAAGAACAACAGTCTGTCCGGTCAAGCGTCCGTAGACATTTAGTATTTTCTCAATAACTTGGCTAATACTTGGACTACCATATTTTTTAAAACACATTTTTGCTCAGGGGACTCTAAGCTATACTACCATATGATTTTTATGGTCAGTTTCAGCATGGTTTAGATTTTCAATTTTGTCACTGTCAATCGTCAAATATAAATTTTACACAAGTCGGCCATCTTTCCTCCCTGTCTCTAACATTTTCCTCACTATTCAAATGAACCAACTAGTTTGAGTGACGTCAGAATACTACCGCTAGGAGCAACTGAGAAATTGTCTGTGTGTTTGCCTCTGCTGGCTTTGCCCATAGCGTGTATATATTAAAGAGACCGCGTGCAGAACGAAGAGGGGTTTTTCAAAACTTTGGTAGTGCTTTGCGTTAATATTTACAATCGCCTCGTTCTTGCTACTGTGAAATGTCCGAATTATTACAAATTTGAGTGTTAAAGTTAACATATTACGTTAATTCAAATGCCAGTCTGGTCTCACAGTTGGCAAGTTGTTAATTACAAGCTCCCCCCCCCGTTTCGTGCAGCAGATCGGCGAGATGTTAAAAGGTTTTTTGAACGTTTTCGAAACCGAAACTAAAGCGTGTTTGATTTTTACGGCGGGTCATTTTCTTAGCATTCCCACTGCACAAAAGGCATCGCCCTACTGGCGATGAAGATGAAACCAGTCAGACACCTGAGGGCTGGTGTATTTATTCATCATATGACTAAAATCTAACTGAAATAAGCGATTATCTCACAGATTTTACTACACCCTGAAGGAAAACGAAAGAGAGGCCGACCAAAAACAACCTGGCGGAGGACTGTGGAGGCTGAGTTGCAAAGAATGAACCAGAGTTGGGACACTGTACGAAGGATGGCCACCGACCGAGCAAAGTGGAATCAATTTGTTGTTGCCCTACAAGACGCCACTAGGCGTGATGGCCACTGACTGCTTTGACGGTCGGCGGCTAAGGATCAAAGAAGAAGAGAAAGAAATATGGCCGACTTTAAAAGTTTGCATTTACAGGAAAGAAAATCTAAAAGTACAAGAGCAAGCATGGTTGGAAGACATTTAAATAATAATAATTCACCAAAGGAGATAGACTATGAATGATATCCAAAAGGACATTATTCAACTGTAAATGGTCTTAAAAATAATTGATATTTTTCATCGTCATCACATCTGCTAAAAGTTAGCTCATAATCTTTAAAAATTTATTATTACTACATACCTAAACGGATTTCGATAAAACTTGGGTAGAATGAAAGCCTCATATGGGGCAAATGAAAGGATACCTAGGAAGGAAGGAAAGAGATAAGTGTGTAGTGACTAGAAGAGAAAACAAGTGCAGAAAAAGCACAGATCGCCTCAAACGAAGAGATTAAACGAAAATCTTATCGGACTTCAGACGGTGCTTTCTCGTACGGGAGAGACGCCCAAATATAAGGACAGAGCGGCTCGTTGAAAAACACGCCAAATCCAGAAGCCAAAGTGAGAAACTGGAAGACAGTGTCTGCTAGAAAAGTTTTTTTCACACTGCATGCAGGGCAGATAAACTTCAACAAATACAGCCTCACCTTGCGCTTATTAATCCTAAGAGGGTTTTATGATCGTTCCTGATCGAGCTCATGATCGAGTTTAACTGAAGACTTGAGAACCTTTGATCCTGCTAACTGAAGCCCAGGTCAAACAATCTTCAACTCCTTAGTCCCCCGTAGTTATAGGGCGGGCTGAAGGAAAGTCTTCTTGATCAACAGTGTGTCTCAGGAACCTCGAATAAACACAAGATGAGTTTATGTGTGTTCATCCAACAAACACTATGAGCCGTTTCTAAAGCGATGGTCGATGATGATAACAGCTAGAGACTAGATAGCAAGATATACAAAATATACTGTGACAGACTTTTATAATTTCATTGGAAGATTCATCCAAGATTTTTTTTATATTATTTATTTTAATTTGTAACTATAAATAATCATACATTTTACCATCTTCCAACACCCATTTCTCATTACAAGGATATATAGATGTACATAATAAATTATGAAATTGTACTCATTTGACTTGGTAAATTTTTAACTGTTAAATTTTGAGTTACTTTTTCTAATTTAATTATATTATCACATAGGGTTACTATAGAGAAAGTGGCACAGTATACTTCTGAAGCCTAAATCTATTGTCCAGCTCAGAGTATTCACAGCCGTAACTCAATTGTGATACCAGTGCACTTCTCTGGCACTGGGACTTCATACTTTCTGGAGAGAGATTCTAATTCTTCTATACCACTATCATCACACCAGAAAAACATTTCGCTACAATCATCATCACCACTACGGTCTCACACAAACACACCATAAGAGGAAAGAACCTACCTGGGTTATAAAAAAGAATGAAACCAAGAAATTGATATCTCTGGCTCACTCTAAGCCAGTAAAGTTCTAACTTGTAATATACAAGTAAACCAAACTCAATTAGTCCTTATTAGCTAACACTGCCACAGACGCATTAGAAGCTGTAAGAGTTCCATCCACAAGCAGTGCAGCAGATGCAACAGAAGTCTCGTAAATGAACGAATAAATATACTCATTTTGACGAATTAAGCATTCTTTATTTGTTAATGAATAAATCAACAAAATTTGCCTGTTCATGTCTTCTTTATTCTTCCTTAAATTTGAATTTTAAAAGTACCAGTACTGCCCGAGAATCCGGAAAATCCTGACCGACCAAATCCCCGAGCTGTCCGGATCTTCGAACTTTTACTGAATATGATAGCGAGACATTGACAATTTATGCTAAGCAAGAAACAAGACTCAATACTTTCTATCTGCGGTGTCTAAGCCACATTCTTGGTATTTCATGGAAGGACAAAGTGACAAATGCCGAGGCGCTGTCACGCGCGGGCCTTCAAAGCATGTAAACACTGCTTAGACAGCGCAGACTACGCTGGTTTGCTTATGCCCGCCGCATGGAAGATGGTCGCAACCCCAAATATTTCTTTTACGGATAACTGGCAGATGGCAATAGAACGGCTGGGCGAACGCAGCTAAGGTTCAAAGATGTGTGCAAGAGAAGCATAAAGGCACTGGACGTTCAAAGATGTGTGCAAGAGAGGCATAAAGGCACTGGACATAAATTCAGCAGCGTGGGAGAATGAAGCTGCCGATCGCACCAAGTGACGATGCCCCCCGCACCCACCCACCCACGGCGCCACCTCAGATTGGGCGAAAAAGAAGCTCTTACAGCAAGCAGAAGAGAAAAGTACACTCCGAACGAAACGAACAAACGAAAGCTTTATTTCATCAGGGTAAAGAAATAGGCATAATTGCCTTTTTACATTTCTGCCCTGCAATACAATTTTCAGCGTTTTACAAATTAAAATATTAACAACTTCAGACAGGATTAATTAATATTATCATCACAATCAGAAACTGAGCACACACAAGTACATTTACTCGTAGTCATTCACGCACATAGAGAGATGGATAGAGAGAGAGAGAGAGAGAGAGAGAGAGAGAGAGGAGAGAGAGAGAGAGAGAGAGAGAGAGAGAGAGAGAGAGAGAGAGAGAGAGAGAGAGAGAGAGAGAGAGAGAGAAAGAGCCGAAGGTAACACCAGGCAAACAAGAAAACAAAAACAGCTGAGAGGTTTTATATGATCTAGAGAAGAGGTGTTATATGATCTAGAGAAGAGGTATTATATGATCTAGAGAAGAGGTTTTATATGATCTAGAGAAGAGGTATTATATGATCTAGATAAGAGGTATTATATGATCTAGAGAAGAAGTATTATATGATCTAGAGAAGAGGTATTATATGATCTAGAGAAGAGGTTTTTTTTTTCGTACGCCCGCTAATACTCGAGGCGAAATCTCAGGTTATTTTTAATGTCTAACCTGACATTGATTTTTACGTGAGTATCCTATTTTCTTGTACAGAGACAAGTGTCCCTCGCCATTCAGGCAGATACTCGCCGTTTTCGGAGGTACCCATTAGAGCTGGGTCGGCGACACTCCTTCAAATGTCCTCGCCAGGTCTCGAGTTAATCCAGTCCAAATCCCGGTCGACGAAAAATCCTCAAATGCCGTCACCCGGGTTTGATCCCGAATCACCCGGTCGCCAGAGCGGTGTTGTAACCACTACGCTAGCGGGCTCCTAGAGAAGAGGTATTATATGATCTAGAGAAGAGGTATTATATGATCTAGAGAAGAGGTATTATATGATCTAGAGAAGAACTACTATATGATCTAGAAAACGGTATTATATGATCTAGAGAAGCGGTATTACATGATCTAGAGAAGCGGTATAATATGATCTAGAGAAGAGCTACTATATGATCTAGAGAAGCGGTATTACTCGTATATGATCTAGAGAAACGGTGTTATATGATCTAGAGAAGCGGTATTATATGATCTAGAGAAAGGGTGTTATATGATCTAGAGAAGCGGTATTATATGATCTAGAGAAGCGCTATAATATGATCTAGAGAAGAGGTACTTTATGATCTAGAGAAGATGTATTATATGATCTAGAGAAGCGGTATTATATGATCTAGAGAAGCGGTATTATATGATCTAGATCTAGAGAAGCGGTATAATATGATCTAGAGAAGAAGTACTATATGGTCTAGAAAAGATGTATTATATGATCTAGAGAAGCGGTGTTATATGATCTAGAGAAGAGGTATTATATGATAGGAAACTCTATACATGGCGATACAACAGGAGGCAATCTGATCATCAGCTGGCGTCCCCCCCGTCGAACAAGTGTTTCGGCCGTGTATACTCCTTTACACTCTTAAGGGGGGGGGGGGGGGGGACTTGGGTCATGACTCCCAAGTGTCTCAGCCTTCTGTTGTCTTGTATCGAAAATGAACCCATTTCACTTTGGTAGCAACTTTAAAATCCACAAGTCTGCCAGCCGTGGAGGCAATTGTGAAAGTAACAAAGAGAAGACAAATTATTTCGTTCGTTCCGCCGCACACCACGACTAGGGACAGACACTAACACACCTGCGCGAAGCCGATGAGGCTAGCCACTGCGCGCTAGCAACTGTAATTCTGTGCCCAACACCTCTTATAATATACGGCGCGTGTCGCCCGTCAGTCACAGCCCTTTTACCAGTACACCGAAAAACTCAACATATTGTGGACTTAGAAACTTTGCTGGTGTTTTCTGTACCGCAGAGTTTACTGTCCCGAGTTCCATAGCCCACTGCGGTTGTTCCACTGCCAGCATGATGCCGTTTCCGCAGTTCCACTAAGCCTCTTCAGTACCCTTGTTCTCGACTGTCCCCTCAGCCCCAATAGTTTCAATAAATCATACACTGATGCAGCCACGAGCCCTCTTGCATCCACCTCAACAGCCATGACCCTTGCAGTGAACCCATCGTGTCTCACATCCGCGGCCAGATCACTATACTTGGCCGCTTTGAACAAATGTTGCTCTTCCAATCTGGATTCAAATGGCACGGTCAGTTCAATCAATATAACTTGGTGCGATGATGAAGAATGCAGCACTATATCCGACCGTCTTCGAGATTTCCTTATACTCTCTGGATATGCCCCTCGTCCAGGTAGGTCTACCGCCATCTCCCAGTCATTTGCTCAGTCAAGTAGAGATGGTACACTGCTACCTGATTTACTCGGTTTTGGGTGTGCTGACTTTCCTGCTCTCAGAAAGTATGTTTTTGCGGTGTTTGGCCTGACATTGCTATTCGCCTTCATCCTTGACAGATCTATTGTCGCAGCCAGCTCATTTAGCACTTTGTTGTGGCGCCATGTGTATCGCCCTTGCCCCAATGACACCTTGCAAGCTGAGAGCACGTGTTCAAGTGTCTGCCTCCCATTGCACGGGGGGCACTGCTCATCATCCGACTTTCCCCATCTCACAAGGTTTGTGGGCGATGGCAGGAGGTCATACATTGATCTAACAACGAAGCTGAGCCTAAGAGGTGCCATATGCCATAAATCATTCCATGTCAAGGACCTTTGCAGGGCTTCTACCCATGTAGTCCATTGGCCTTGTTGGGCCTGCTGCACTGCTTTTTGCAACATGTCTCAACGCTCCCTGCTTGATGCCTTGGACCACCAGCGGATGTCTCCATGACCAAATCCCCGTCTATTCGTTTGTGTGTATCCGATTACCTCCCTCAGTTTGATCGACTCTTGGGCAGCATCAACAGCTTCTTCTACTCTCCACTTCCTTCCCGTTTTCAGTGTGGGCTGAATGGACTTAAACCACGTCATCTGCTGACTCGCGTAGCATCATTGGAAGCCTTGCCTTTCCAACTTTGTACTCTTCAACAACTGATTTGAAAGGAAGCAGAAGTTTTGACTTTTTGCAGTACAGTGCTACATCTGACAGACCTGGTGGTACCCCTAGCCATTTTCTCATGAACTTGTTGACCTTCTGCTCTATAGCTTCCACTGTACTTGTGCTTATTTCATATATAAGCAGTGGCCACCGCAACGTAGGTATCAACATGAACTGGAGGCAACACAGTTTGAATTTTCCTAGGAGTCTGCTTTGGTCTATGATCTGTAGCCCTCTGCCTGCCATTTCTATTGTCTGTTGCACTGCCTTCGAGTGTTTTAATGAGGCATCGTACACCCTGCCAAGACTTTTAACAGGTTCCTCAATGACAGTGCTAACATCCTCCAGGCCTGATGTTCATCTGATGTCAGAATTTTTGTGTCATCCATGAATGCTTTGAGCGGTGGCATGTGACACATTCCACCGAGCTTTGGACCTATAGCCATTCCTTCAGCCGCATTGAGGATTACCTGCATAGCCATCACGAATAAAATCTGAGAGATGGTACATCCCATCGCAATTCCAACTTCAAGGCCAATCCACATCGTTGTGTGCTCTCTGGTTGAAAATCTAACAGAGAACCCTGCGAAATACAGCTTCAGCATTGCTGCAATCTCTTGTGGAACATGATACATTTCTAGGGCCTGCCACAACATCTGGTGTGGAACGGATCCATAAGCATTCGCTAGATCCAACCAGATTACATGGAGGTTTGTTCTGTCAGACTTTGCCTTTTGAATTGCTTCTCAGATCATTGTGCCATGCTCTAGACATCCTGGTGTACCTAGGATACATCCTTTCTGAATGGTAGTGTCAATGTACCCATTTGCCAGGAGGTATGTAGTGAGCCTTTTCGCCATCACTGAGAAGAATATCTTTCCTTACACATTAAGTAGTGAGATTGGCCTGAACTGACTGATATCTGTGGAATTTTGTTCCTTCGGGATGTAGACTCCGTTCGCCTTTCTCCATTCCTTTCTTACAAGCTGGGTTTTCTACGCATTCTTCAGTAAACGGAGCAGTCGTTTGAGCACCTCAGGGCATCTCTTATACACAACATATGGAACACCATTAGGACCTGGAGCTGACTTGCACCGAGCTTTCTGGACAATGCTTTCTACCTCTTGCATCGTTGGGGGCTTGGTGTTAAATTCAACCAGAAGAGGTATTATATGATCTAGAGAAGCGGTATTATATGATCTAGAGAAGCGGTATTATATGATCTAGAGAAGCGGTATTATATGATCTAGAGAAGCGGTATTAATTCAAAAACATTGTGGTTTCTACAATATAACCATTTCACGTAGTGTTACAGAACAAGCACATACTTACTTACTTACTTAGTCGTTCCCCTTCTACCATGAGGTGTAGAGGTTACAAGCACATAGCGGAATCTAATTTTGATTCAAATGTTTTTGCCAGCTCTTTTATTATAATCTGGTGTGATAATGGTGAGTGTAGGACAATGTCTTGTATTTTCTGAGATTTTCTAATGATTTCGATGTGTGTCCCACGACCAGGGAAACTCTCTACCCTGTTCAAGTCATTTGCATCATCAGTGATATTTGGTGAGCGTTAAGTTATTATTTGGGACTAGTTGTTCTGCTGTTGGAAAATATGTATATGTAACGTTGCATCCTTGTAGTTCCCTTGTAATGTTGCATGCCTTTAAATTAATGCTTAAAGTAACACGTGGGAATGAAAGGATATAGTATGCAAGATAAATGAGAGTGAAAGGGCAGAATGTTAGACGGGCCTGCGCGCCCAATTCTTAACCCTTCGAAAATAAAGTTCGTTCGTTCGTCCCTCAGGTCTATAACAAGACAAAGAAAGAATATGCGTACTGCTGTCTCAAACATGTCGCACATGGCGACTACCACAAGGTTGGCAACCTCATCATGTCAAGTAAATTGCTGCAGACACCGTTGTTGCACGAGCATGCCAATGTTTTGTGTAGGCTTCCTGCAATGGCCCAGCTTCATTGGTTGGTCCATGCTCCACAGGGAACGAAAATAACAATGATAATGATGATGCTATGTACGTAAGATCCGGTGTCAAAGGCAAGACAGACATGACGGTATGGAACACTGTACAATGCCTTCTGCCTGACAGTACCGGACACTTTATATTGATGCGTACATGGGTACCGTTCACTGTACAGTGAAGCTTTAAAGCTACGTACGGAACACTTCAGATGGACATGAGTAACTTTACATTTTAAAGGGAAAAAAAAATCTGAAATCCGTATATAATTAATGTTTTATTGAATGTATTAAAAATGGCTTTGCAAGTAAAACCAAGGCAATTTTGCATGATAAATGCGTTTTTTTTTTTTCTCTTTATAATTGGCAAGGACTCTGATGGGTATAAATAAAGAGTATTAATAAAGGAAAACTGGATATATGACTGACTATATGACATTCCTTTGAACTACTTTATAATGTCAAAACTAACCCGGACAAATTGGCCATTCCTACACTTAAAACCCATTGTACATGTAAAACCCTAAAAAACCATTGTTTAACAAGATTCATGCAAAACTGGCGGGAATAGCTGTGTTGAGGCTTCCAAATTTTCGACATCTTTTTAAGTGGATGGTGGAAATACCAAGTATAATCAGATATACCTGGGGCATTATAATGCATATCAATGGGTGTTTGTAGTGCAGTGGCAGGGGCATATCAATGGGTGTTTGTAGTGCAGTGGCAGGTGCATATATTTTGGGTGTTTGTAGTGCAGTGGCAGGTGCATATATTTAAACATCTCAACCCCTGGAGTTACCCTCTCTGGTGTGACTTTCATTTAGATTATGAAAACAGGGTTTTGTAAGATAGTTAGTGAATGCATCACAGTCATCTCAACCCCAGGTGTTACCCTCTCTGGTGTGACTTGCATTTAGATTCTGACAACAGGGTTTTGTAAGATAGCTAGTGAATACATCACAGTCATCTGAACTTTTGATAGTTTCAATGGCAACTTCTGGCATTTTTGTATAAAATTCTTGCGAGAGTTCAGCCCCTTGACCGATAGATCGGAACAAACAGTTTCCATCACCAATTATTTTGTCAAATTTTATTGGCTTTCCAAGACCAACTTTTCGCTTTCGGCCAGCATGACTCTTTTTTGGAGCAGGAATGTCTAACATTTCACACTTTGAAATCCTCCACTTAGCATTTATGGGAATAAAATCTTGTGTGACTGAAGGTACAGCCATATAGGAATAATGAGAAAACTGAATGGAGCGATAGGTATACATTTCAGAGTCTTGTGATGCTAGAAGGTTTTTTTCTTCTTTCTCATATGGCATTATTTTTAGAATCTTGTAGATTAAAATTTGTATGATCCCTTCGCATGAAGCAAACATTAAGACATTCTCACTTGTTATCGCCCCATTATTTTGCCCTTTAACGGAGGGAACGGTAGAAAAATCTGTCTAATGGATTATAACAACTAAAGCACAGTGTGGTATACCTGTTTATTATTTCAGGCACGAATTAATGTACAGTGCTTAGCACCTAAGTAAAGTGCCTGTTACCTAGTCAGGAATTACTTGTCAAGTACTTAGTACCTGATGGCATCATGCACTGTACAATTTGTTGTGCCAATTAAGTGCTCAGTGAGTCCTCCACCGATTTTGTTTTGCCTTTAATTTTGTCAAGTCTAGTTAAATTAGCTAACTTATACAGTACTCTGTTGTGTCGCCGTGTAAATTGCACTTATCCTAGTGACACCTTTGTGCCGTGTATCGTATCCCTTGCTCCGCAGTAGTGGCCCAACAATGGTCGAAAGTAGAGTATAATGATGAGAGTTTTCAAAGGTATCAACCTTCGCTCAAGATTACTCTTGGCAGAAATATCAATAGAAGAATGATGCTTCTATTTAAGGAGACCTCATCTCAGCTGTCATGAACTTGTATTCTCCCGCCTCTTTTATGAGGAGATTTTGACTCGTGGTTTTTGAGCCCCAAGCTGAAGATGATTCAGCAACTATTAATTTTATAGTTTTACATGTTTATGTATTTAACACAATATGAGTCATACGGGTGCAGACGTACAATTCACTCACTAGTGTCCAACAGCTTTAGAGTTATAGATAAACATGTTTAATAATCACTTAGAGTTTAACAAGATTTAAAATAAATAACGTGGCTTCGAGCAATGAAGCGACGATATTTAGCATCATCCGATGATTTATATTGTGGTGAAAAAACTTGTGAAATGTTCATTGATTTCGTTTGTTTGCTACTTAGCTACCAATGTGGAGTCGGTTGGCGTCTGCTTCAGCCTCTGTTGGTTCCCACCGGTGCTTCAGACTGTACTTCTCTTCAAGTCAAGTCTGGTGACTGTAACACGTCTCATACAACAGGTATGAGGTAATCATCAGGTTGTCAAGCGTCTTCAACACCCGTCTGATGTTGGTGTCTAGCGTCGACTGCTGGCAACTTGAACCACAAACCCGAGTTTTTCATGCGAATTAAATAAAGACTTGTTGCACAGGAAACGTCCGAATATTGTCGGGCAACTGATTTAAGATGCCGTCTCTTCAGGTGAGTTAGGTGTCTAACTTATAGCACTTGAACTAGGATCCTAGAACTTAAGGCACAAAATGATTTCTCCGGGGTTATTCTATTCTAATCATAGAATTAATGTCCGGTCCTCTGACCTGTTCTAAATGTGGGTTCTGATATTCCGTGTTCCTGGCTGTCTATGATTCCTCCTTGAAGAAATTTGAAGTCACTGAAGTAGGCTTACAAGGTGCTAGGTTATAACGAATATTTTCACTCACACACACTCACGTGGACGAGAAATCCAATCAAATGCCAAACCAATGGTAAATAACGTGTCTGATTTTGGTAGGGGTTCATATCTCACCCACATCTCTCAGGTAGAACATTCTATATAACACGTAAAATATTGTTTTCAAACTCCATTATCTTATAAGGTCTTGCTACATCCGTGGGTATTTATCATGTTTAGAACTCACTACTTTAAAGATCTATTACTGATAATCGTCTTCAAGATTGTCATCGGCCGTGTTTTTGGGCACTGCATATCTGCTACATGCCGCCTTGTCTCCAAATAACGTCCGTCCATATTGGGTCAATATTAACGTATGTTTTGTGAATTTTCTCAGACAAGAAGTCTGGATTTAAAAAAAGTCTAGATGTTGATCTCAACATATTACTTACTCACTGAAATGAAATTTCCTCTAGCCTTTCATATTAATATTTTGATATCGCTGTCTGTCCCTCCAGCTTCGTCTATATTGGTGAAAAGGTATGTAAATGATTTGACATCTTGTAGTGGCGTTTATTCCAGTACAATCTTGTTATCATTTCTTGCATTTATTCACATTATCTTAGTTTTCTCCCTGTGTGTTTTCAGACCCACTTGCTGTGATCAAGTATTTTAATGTTGTCTTGCATCTGATTACGGAGTTTTCTCCCTGTGTGTTTTCAGACCCACTTGCTGTGATCAAGTATTTTAATGTTGTCTTGCATCTGATTACGCTTATGGGGCAGAAGTGCCAGGCCATCTGCAAAATTTTGTTCATCAAGCTCGCGGAGTTGAAAGGTGAAGAAAAAGAACTACAATGGAAAGAAACATTAAAGCTAAAATGTATTGAGTAAACGAACGTTATGAGTAGAAAGATTGACATTCTAGATGGATAACATATCAGAGGGTATATTATCACGGGAAAAGATAGAAACGTTGGAGATACGTTACATCATACCTACTTCTTCTTCTGTGTTCAGATTGTAGTCATGCTAAATCTGCAGGCCTGTCACCAGGACCAAGTCCACAGTCTTTTCCAGGTCAGCGCGGCAGCCCCATAGCTTCTATCTGATCCTGAGGCGATAGAGGTGGCCTATTAATCTGCTGGTGTCTATGAAGCTGGTGGATTGGGTCGAATATGGTGTATATATATCTCATTCCTTCTTCCATTGGTAGTTGTGCTGTTTGTGGATAATAGTTTTAGCTGCTCGATAGGGCAATGGGTGGCTGAATTGTTCCATTACAGACACTTCTAAATGAAGCATCGACTCGCTCATTCCCAGTTATTGCACAATGTATCCACTGTAGGGCAATGGTTGATGATCTTTAGATAATGTTGAGCTCAGATCTGATCTCATGCAACAGGTTTTCATTTCTGGTGGTCTGTATTGATTCCAGTAGTGGTCTACAGTCAGTGAAGATCACTATCTTAGCTGGTGGTTGCTGTTCAGATCTAGTGAGGATTCTCAGTTCCTGGAGTAGTACCATAGATTCCGCTCTGATGTCGGACATCTTTCCGGTTGGGAAAGCCTGACGGATAATCCTCCCGTTTATGAGTCTGATAAAGATGCATTCTCCTCCATTTTTACTGCCCCCTCTGTGGATACATCGGTGTACATATGTGTCCACTCCTTGGGGTTGAACTTTTTTTCAGTCAAAGTTTTTAGTTGTGGAGGCTCTGGTGGATGTTTTTTCTTATTCTAGGAACTTCTGTGATGATACATGTATTCTCATGACCGTATAATCAACTAACATTTCCATTTCGGTAGGTTGTTTACGGAGGAAGTCTTCATAACAGGGATGTAGATGTCTTGTGATATGAAAGAAGCTGGTTCTCTTTGGTCTGTTTTGATTCGAGATTTGATTTGGCATTTTTAGTAGCTTCTGGCTGTGAGCAAACACCTTTTCCTCACGTCTGTCGTCAAGGGGCGGATGTTGATGTATCTCTCTGGATTGAAGTGGTCTTTATACATGCTGTGATTAGTCTAAGGCCTGCATTTTCGTTAGATGTTCTGTGTTTTTTTTTGTATACTGTGGCCCAGGCTGACATGTCATATTCAAGTACAGGCCTGACTGTGCCTTTTTAAGTATGCTGGTATTTGCTGTCACCGCTCGCCCCCAACTTGCGCCAGTCAGTTTTTTCCTAAGGGAGAGCTTACTTGTTGCTCTCTGTTCTATACAATTCCTAGCTGAAGCCTCATCTGATGTTATCCTCATCGCTTGCACCAAAACTAAGACACAAAGTCAGCATAACCGTTTGTTAAAACAGGAACATACTTGTTTGCGTGGGAGTATGGCCGGGGGGATGGGAAGAGACGTCAGATCCGGCAATCGGTGAGAAAATCTGTTACTACGATTCTATGTAAAGCCACATACATTTTTAAAAAAAAGTTCTAATAACTAAAACCTTGTGAGGCATGGCCGTTGGAAATTCCATTTTTTTTTCAGTGGCTCTGGACAGGAAATATATCCGTAAGCTTTCATTTCAAAATCTTATGCACTGTCAACTGTAATGATTTAATGAGAGGTGTCGTCGGTAATATAATAGCAAGCTTACTTGCCTTCCATACATTCTAACTGGGTTTAATTTTCGGTGGAGATATTAAATTTTTGTTCCCCGTTCCAGTCGTATGACTTAAGTTTTAATAGAAAGTAAAGAATATGAAAAATGGTATTTGGTGTCTCTTATATAATAAAACAGAATTATTAAACTGGATCTGGACAGTTCTAATTTGTGCATGATTCTATAATGTCATCATCATGTGCCTTATGGTGCATGGACCACCACTACCACAGCTGGAGACCTTATAGGAAGCCTGGACCACACTTGTAATGGAAGTTTCTGTAACAAGTTGTTGTACATAATCAGGTTGCACTTGTATAATGTCACAGTAGCTGCCTCTTGCAACAAACCGGAAGCAGCAGCAATCCTATACCGGTACTTTCCTCGTGTCACACCCCGGGAACTACACAAGACAAATCAGCATGTTGCCATGGCCATGTCGACTGGAGCATAAGGAAATATAAACTGAGTTAACTAGACATCTGATGGAGCAGAAACACAGCACACAAATGTCAAAGGTCAGGATGACCCACAAGAAGATGTATGGAGGGGGTTACAGATATTTAAGAGAAATACATCATAACAGCTGACCAGGCAGCAACTTGATTGACAATTATTAATCAGCAGAAGAAGAGCAGGAGAGATGAAAGCAAGAACAATAATAATGAAAGAGACAATAAGAATAAAGGAAGGACAAGAAAAACAAAATGATGAGTACGAGGAAAATAAAAAAGAAACAGGATGAACAAGAAAGAGCTGAGGTACAGTCAGCCATGTTTAACATATTCTTGTCTGTTGCTCTGAAAATATATGTGGAGAAAAGAACTGATGCCCTTCTCAAGTAGATGACAAGAACAATGGGATGTATTTGACTGAACCAGAAAAAAACAAAAAAACATCAAGACAACTAGAAAAGTAAGATATATAATAAAAGATATTAAAGCTAGACCAAACATTTTGACAGAGACAAGAATTTGCTCATCACCATTTTTGGTTTTTCTCTCCATGCAAGATAGAGGACACTACCTGACAGGATTTCTGCCACAAAAACATTCATGTCTTGTTGTAGTCATGCTTTTTGTAGAAATGTGTTTTACATGAGAAGGTTGCCAACCAAATACACAATCTCATATGCCAGTCAAATATACAACCTCATATGCCAGTCAAATATCAACCAAACACACAACCTCAGATGCCAGTCAAATATACACAATCTCATATGCCAGTCAAATAATACAACCTCATATGCCAGTCAAATATACAGCCTCAGATGCCAATGAAACGCACAACCTCAGATGCCAGTCACATATACATATTACAACCTCAGATGCCAACCAAACAGACCTCAGATGCCAACTAAACACACCTCATATGCCAACCAAACACACCTCATATGCCAACCAAACATACCTCAGATGCCAACCAAACACACCTCATATGCCAACCAAACACATGACCTCATATGCCAACCAAACACACATCCTCATATGCCAACCACACACCTCATATGCCAACCAAATATCATGGTCAGATTAGATGGTGAGAAACAACACAGAGTGGATGGATGATGATGATGATAATAGCAGCAGGAAAGGTTAAAGGGAAAGAGGTGAAGGAAGGAAGCATAATAAAGATAGGCTGGAGATTGTATATATGTACTATCAATGCAAGGAACAGGACTATTTCACTAACATTTTATCAGCTTTGTTTATTCATTTTTCCATATTTTCTCTCTCGTCCAATATTTCAGTTGCTATGACTACAGAAAAATACATGGAGAAGAGAACTGGAGACAGAACTGAAGATGATGAGGAAGATAAGTGATGAGATGTCGTCACATGACATGAAGACCTGGCACAAGTTTGTTGAAGCTTGTGGAGCTGATGTCACATGACATGAAGACCTGGCACAAGTTTGTTGAAGCTTGTGGAGCTGATGTCACATGACATGAAGACCTGGCACAAGTTTGTTGAAGCTTGTGGAGCTGATGTCACATGACATGAAGACCTGATGTCACATGACATGAAGACCTGGCACAAGTTTGTTTGAAGCTTGTGGAGCTGATGTCACATGACATGAAGACCTGGCACAAGTTTGTTGAAGCTTGTGGAGCTGATGTCACATGACATGAAGACCTGGCACAAGTTTGTTGAAGCTTGTGGAGCTGATGTCACATGACATGAAGACCTGGCACAAGTTTGTTGAAGCTTGTGGAGCTGATGTCACAGGACATGAAGACCTGGCACAAGTTTGTTGAAGCTTGTGGAGCTGATTTCACAGGACATGAAGACCTGGCACAAGTTTGTTGAAGCTTGTGGAGCCGATGTCACAGGACATGAAGACCTGGCACAAGTTTGTTGAAGCTTGTGGAGCTGATGTCACATGACATGAAGACCTGGCACAAGTTTGTTGAAGCTTGTGGAGCTGATGTCACATGACATGAAGACCTGGCACAAGTTTGTTGAAGCTTGTGGAGCTGATGTCACATGACATGAAGACCTGGCACAAGTTTGTTGAAGCTTGTGGAGCTGATGTCACATGACATGAAGACCTGGCACAAGTTTGTTGAAGCTTGGAGATCTGATGTCACATGACATGAAGACCTGGCACTATTTTGTTGAAGCTTGGAGATCTGATGTCACAGGACATGAAGACCTGTCACTATTTTGTTGAAACCTGGAGATCTGATGTCACAGGACATGAAGACCTGGCACTATTTTGTTGAAGCTTGGAGATCTGATGTCACAGGACATGAAGACCTGGCACTATTTTGTTGAAGCTTGGAGATCTGATGTCACATGACATGAAGACCTATAACAAGTTTGTTGAAGCTTGGAGATCTGATGTCACATGACATGAAGACCTATCACAAGTTTGTTGAAGGTCCATACTTGTTGGGCAGCTGAAGGGTGATGGCAGTTATTATTTTCATTACTTTTACTGAATTATATACTACATATTTTAAAATAGACATATGTTTAATTTTCCTCATATATTTCACCATTATTATTTGTCTCTGTATTCCCTGAATCATTTACTCTAGTTTACTGCTATTTTACTTTGTCATTTCTATTACTATTTTGTTCTTCTCAACTGTTTTTCCTTCTTGCCTCCTAATTTTTATTCTCCTCCTTATTTGTTCTTTAGTTTTTCCTCATGTTCATGCATTTGCCTGCGTGACAGCGGTAGTTACCTTTAGAAATTTATATCCTTGTTTGAATCTGTATACATTCAGACTAGTTCTGTTTTTTTGTCTCTGATGTTTTCATACATCTTGTCCTTGAACTAGACATTGTGGCTGTAACATAGCCAATTATCCAGTAATAAGACATTCTGCCCTGTCCCTTCCCCTGACCATAATCAGATATGTGATATAAAAATCAATGTGAGAATATCTAGACTTGACTCTGTTGTGGGGTCTGCTGTCTGAATTGATTATCAAGTATAAGCACTTGCCTGTATCAATATATCAACAAACAATATTGTGTCCTAACAAAAGTACAGAAAAGAGACACTGTTGAAGCAATTTATGCAAGTACCCAGTTCTTTTGTTTTAATGTCCTTGACAAAACAAAACAATCCCTCTTGACCTGGCTATACAGCTGAATATAATGTGGGTAAGCAGCCAGTATGTTTACAGATACGTAACAATAAACCACATTAGGAATGTTGATGACATGTATTTTATGACACACTTTCTTCACTTGGTCTACCATTTCAAAAATCAAACACACGCAGATACACCCACACAGAGTTGTTCTCAGACCTCCCAACTGCAGACAACCTGCAAGCCACTAGAAAGCTAACACTTTAGTAAATAAATAAATATTACACACATAAAGGTATGTTTCAGGCACTCGTGAGAAATAAAGAAGTAAAAACTAAACAGAGAAACAACAGAAGAAGAAGAGGATTGAACCCAGGAACCCTAGCTATGTAAGCAAATCACATTGTCTGTTATTTGTTTAACACCTTTAGTAATAGTTTTTACTACTAATAAGTGTCCACACAGAAACACACATTATAAGTAGCAGTTCCCTTTCTACACAACTAAAAAATACCTACGAGGAAATGTAAATGTTGGGAAAAAAGAACAATGGCATTAAAACTGTGACATCATGGGTCTATAGCTTGTCAGAAGTGCCACTGAGCACCTTTTGGGAAAACTAGGCACCGACATTCAACTGACACGTCATTTTTCTATAACTTGTCAGAAGTGCCACTGAGCACCTTTTGGGAAAACTAGGCACTGACATTCAACTGACACGTCATTGTTCTAGAACTTGTCAGAAGTGCCATTGTGCAACTTTTGAGAAAACTAAACACTGACATTCAACTGGGATGTTATAATTCTTCATTTTTCATGCCTGCTGATAAACTGTCTTGAAGAAGTTTCCAATAATTTTTGTTCACTACCAGTGAAGCTGTAGTTAACCATCCTGTAGAAGTCTGTGTCCGTGATGGTTTTTCTAACATGAAGGGATCATAACCCATGCACAGTCTCACATAAGTCACCTCTTTACAACATGCCTGATGGGAAAACTATGGTACTAATCCTTGTGTTTGTCTTAACAGACATCCAGGAATCCCAGAAACTGGTACTGGCATGTGCCTCCTGACAAGACAAGCACAGACATGCAGTAATATAACCAACAATAATGTGTCTTTTGTTAACACAAAACAACCTGTCAATTTCAGCATATCCAGGCTGTGACCTAAATAATATTCAGCTACCCTTATGCTACTCAAAGCATGTATACATTGCTTAGACAGTACAGACTACGCTGACTTGGCCATGTCTGTGGCATGGAAGATGGTCATATGACAAAAGATATTTTCTGAAGACAACTGGCAGATGGCAATAGAACAGCTGGGCAACCACAGCTAACATTCAAAGATATGATGTGTACAAGAGAGAGAGAGACATGAATCCTGCAAATCTGGGAGGATCAAGCTGTCAATGGCAACCAAGTGGTCATGCTCCCTGCAAGCACATGCCCTTCCTAATCCATGTCTTCTTTATTCCTTTCCTGTCACCAGTTATCTTCAACATGTGCTCTCTATATCTCTTACCCTGGGGGTTCCAGAACAAAGACTGCTCAATAATGCTATCAATTGGTTTAATCATACATCACATTTCTGTATTGAGACATAGATTTCACCATCAACATAAAATACATTTAATGAGCATATCTTACCATTTTTTTAGAAGCCTTTTATCAGAACGCATATACATATACTTTTAAAGACATCGTACATATTTCAAAATTGTATCACTGTTAGATAAGAGCAAGTAGTCACAAATACATTTTATCATTATTATAATTATGCCACCACATACATGAATACACATATCATGTACAACTTACAACAAACATAAACATCACAGACATATGTATAACAAACAAACATGTACATCACAGACGTATATCATACATAAACATGTACACCACAGACATATGTATATCATACATAAACATGTACATCACAAACACATATTATGTACAACATACTTAAACAACAAGCATGTTGCAAATCCAAATGAAAACAGAATCTCCAAAATTTCAAATCTGAACACATTTCTGAGGTGAGCAGAAACAAATCACATCTACTAACAAGTTCACACACAACAAAGTATTACATCTGTGTGATGCTCACATGTATAACAAATTAATACATCTGTGTGATGCTCACATATGTGTGGACACAGAACAAAGTAATACATCTGTGTGATGCTCACATATGTGTGGACACAGAACAAAATAATACATCTGTGTGATGCTCACATATGTGTGGATACAGAACAAAGTAATACATCTGTGTGATTCTCATATTATAATAAAGCAATACATCTGTGTGGTGCTCACACACACAATAAAGTAATACATCTATATGATGCCCACACATACAACAGTGTAACAGATCTGTGATTTCTTACTACAAACATAAAATACATCATGCTGACTTATGTATAACCACCAATACAACACTTGTGTATCAGTCTAAATAAAGTCACCACAGACAAATAATTAACTGAACATGCACAAACATATACTGAAACACACACATATACTGACACACACATATATACTGACACACACATATACTGATACACACACACATATACTGAAACACACACATACTGAAACACACACATATACTGAAACACACACAAATATACTGAAACACACAATAGATCAACTTAAGAGACACTCACAGTGCCTCACATACAAACAATAATGAGATAATATAAACTTGTGGCTGTAATAAACTGGTAGCTCTCTGAAAGCCCAGTGGATGTCACACAATCACAAGCTACTATCCTGACTTGTCAGTTGAGGTGAAGTTTGACAACACATGATCTGACCTGTTATGAGGCTAGACAACTAACGCACAAGCATGAGTGGCTGACAAAGAGTTAATCGTGTGGACAGTTAGGGAGGGATGGGAGGACTGTTGTGTTACAAGCTGTACTGAAGCAATGACTACTATCTACTCATATGCTAGAAAATGAGGATTACTGTGGTAGGACCATGTTAAAGATGAACAAAAATAAAGTTTTAGCCCTGATCAAAGACAAAGACATGGGTTTGTCTACCTTACAACCACTAGGTCTTCACCAGTAACAAACACATGAAAACAGCAGAGACAAGACAAATAAAACCAAGTGCTGAGGTAACAGAAGCCAGAGACACAGCAGAAACAGAACAAACAACTGAGGCAAACATCTTGCTCAAAGCAACCACTGCAAAGTACAGAAGAACATTAAACCAAACAACAAGAGACTGCTGGAGACAAACAACAGAAAATCTCAACCTAGATAAAGAAGGGAACAAACTGTGAAAACTAGTTAGAGCTTTGAACAACGAAGAACCTTACAAAAATCACATCACAATCAAACAAGGTGAAAATATGCTCTCAGGGAAAAAAAGCTGCAAATGCACTCATGGAACACTATGCTGGTGCAAACCACATTGATGTCCCTATAGACAGAAGAAAGGCCATCATTGATGAACAAAGGAATCATGATAACAAAAAGCTTGCACCAGAAAAACACATGATGGCAAAGTTAACAATGCAAGAAATGGAAGAGGCAATGAGGGCGCTATAGAAAAAAAAGTCACCAGGAAAAGATGGGATAACTAATGAAATGTTAACAGGCCTAGGAACAAAGGCAAAAAAGAAGCTTCTGACCATCCTAAACTGCAGCTGGAAAAGAGGAATAGTACCACAGGCATGGAAAGACGCCATACTGATTCCAATACCTAAGAAAGACAAAGTTCAGACAGAACCAAATGGCTACAGGCCTATCAGTCTACTTAGTTGTGTTGGAAAATTGATGGAGCGCATAATTAATACTCGGCTAATGTGGCATCTAGAGGAAAAACATCTCTTAGCCCCACAGCAAGCAGGTTTCAGAAAACACAGATCCACTGAAGACCAGATCAAAAAAAAAAGCACACATTGGTGGTTTGGGTGGACTTAGAAAAAGCATTTGACAAAGTGGGACCCTAAGATGCAGCAATAGTGAATGCAGTCAGTGACCCATAGCTGTACTGTTTGCATCAGGACCAGCGAACCAGAGCTGGTCAAGACCGCACTCCACCTCCATGTGGTGGTCCTGGAAACAGTCTGCAGCAGTGCAGCCTGGCTGAGCAAGTGCGGATCGCAATGGGAAGGCAAACCCGGTCCCTAAAAAATGCCGTGCTGAAGTCGGATGTGTCGACCGAAAGGTGCAGATATCACAGCTTAGGCGTAAACAGACACAACGCAACCACCGTCCTTTTCAGGGCGAATGAGGAAGAAGAAGAAGAATTTGACAAAGTGTGGAAAGATGGACTGAAAGTCAAGCTGCAAAGAAGTGAAGTGTGTGGGAGAATGTTCAAATGGATCAGCCACTATCTTGAGAATAGAACTGACAGAGTCCAACTACAAGGACAGACCAGTAGGAAGATGGTATTGGAGCAGGGAGTTCCCCAAGGGGGAGTCCTGTCACCCACGTTGTTCCTCGCATATATATATATTTTTTTTTTTCCTTAACCAGCGGCACTTGGGCTTTCAGCCCTTCGGCCCAATGACATGTCATTGCGAGGCTGGGGAACCTGAGGACTTTCCTTCCAACCCGGTCAGGAGCTTTGCTCCTTCCCATCCACAGAGGGTTTATCACAGGAGCCATTCAGGTTATTCAGTCAAATTTCCGGTCAGAAACATTCCTTCAAACGCTGACGCCCTGGTTTGAACCATGAACACCTGGTCGCCAGTACAACGCCGAAGCCATTACACCAGCGCGGCTCCCCCTCGCATATATAAATGATATATCAGAGAATATTCCAAGATGAACCCACAATGCCTCCTTTGCAGACGACTTAGCCTTGTGGATCTCAGGAATATATCACTACAGCAAGCATTCGGATGCAAAAAGCCCTAACATAATTGGAGGAGTGGGCCAAAGCATGGCTAGTAAAGATAAATGAAGGGAAAACATCATACACAGTGTTTTCTCTCTCAAACAAACCACAGATCTCCAAATTGGTGCTAAATGGGAAAAATCTACATCTGGATGACAACCCAAACTACCTAGGCGTTACCTTTGATCACAGCTTTTGGAAAACACAGATTGAGAAAAACAGGACAAGAGCAAGGCAGAGAATGGCAATCATGAAAAAGCTTGCTGGCACGAGTTGGGGAGCAGACGAGAGAGTACTAAAGAAGCTATATACTGGGTGAGTGAGACCAGTCTTAGAATATGGCATTGCAGCATGGTCAATGGCAGCTAAGTCGAACTTTGACAAAATAAACAGAACCCAAAACAAAACAATGAGAATCATAACAGGGGGCATGAAGTCAACACCCATAAAAGAGTTGGAAAAGATTACTCACCTCCAGCCTATGGAGGATAGAAGAGATAGCAGAGCCTAGCAACAAGCCGAGAAATTCAGGAGGCTGATAGACAACCCAATGCACCAGAGAATAAATGGACTTGGAAGGGGAAGACTGAAGTGAAGGAACTTTGTAGAGACAGTCAAAAAAAAGATGACAGCAGGACCCCATAAATGCAATATCACAGCTACGCCAATATGTACTGCACACAAGCTACCAATTTGGAAACAACAGTGCTTCCCTGAAATGATAGAAAACGTTCCTGGTATTGAGAGAAAGAACAGCCAAAATGAAACAGAAAGGAGAGTCCTAACCACAAAATATATAGAGAAACATTACCCAAGCAACACCTGGATCCATGCATACACAGATGGATCAGCAACTAATGCAACAGAAGATGGAGGTGGAGGAGTCTTCCTGATCTTAAGCAATGCACACAAAAAAAGACAGCAGTCGCAATAGGGAAATTTCAAGTAACTTCAGAGCAGAGGCCTTAAAAACTGCATCAGAAATTCTAATGACAGAAGAAAGCTCAGACAGACCAGTAGCTATCTTCTCAGATGCACTGTCAATGATTCATCATCTCATCTCAGCCCGTAACCCGTCATGGGTCGTAGGGGTGCCATGGTGGAAGCATCAGCAGACAGGGTCCTCCACTGCTCTCTATCCTCAGCAATGCGTACAAGTGTGGAAAAACCGTGTCCTGCCCATTCTTTGATGTTATCAGCCCAGGATTTTCTCTGCCTTCCTCTTCTCCGTTTACCTTCGACTGTTCCCTGAAGGATCGTTTTCGAAAGGGAGTCATGACGAGTTACATGCCCAAACCAGGCAAGCTTTCGACGTTTCACTACTGACAAAAGTGGTTCTTGGTGACCTGCATAGGTGTTTATCTTCTCTCTAACATAGACATTTGTTTTGTGCTCTTTATAGCAAATGCGCAAAATTCTTCTATAACATTTATGCTCGAAAGCCTGAATCCTTCGCTCCGTATCTGCAGTGAGTGTCCAGCCCTCACACCCATACAAGAGAATAGATAATACAAGTGATTATGAAGAGGCTGACAGATTGGCAAAGGAAGAGGGAAAACTTTCTCAACTTGACACAAATATAACCTATGAGGAGTCCAAGAGTTTTATCAAGCGCAGATACAGGCACAAATGGGAAGAAGAGCATCCAGGCCACATAAAAAATGATCCTTATTACCAGCTCAGCAGAAGTGAACAAGTAGTAATCTTCAGACTTCGCACAGGTCATAACAGATTGAGATACCACATATTCAACAAATTAAATAGGAACTACTGATGAGTGTGACTGTGGCACCGATAAAATGACTGCCG
The DNA here is from genome assembly GCA_024509875.1 of Oreohelix idahoensis. Taxonomy (NCBI): domain Eukaryota; kingdom Metazoa; phylum Mollusca; class Gastropoda; order Stylommatophora; family Oreohelicidae; genus Oreohelix; species Oreohelix idahoensis. The sequence goes on along the minus strand of JAMPIV010021189.1, from coordinate 280,018 downwards.
AACATCTGCTTCAAAGGTGCCCAACATATGAGGAACAGAGAAAACGCATATGGCCATCACCAGTACCATTCCTGGAGAAAATCTACGGAGATATCAACAGCCTCAGGCTGACCACTGCTTTCTTTGAACTTATTCAAGTTGACATCTGAGGGTGAACGAAGAAGAAGAAGAAAACGAAAACGAAGTGCATAAAAAAAGAAAATTGGAACCACCAAGGAAGATCACTGGTGTCAGTCTGGTGACAATCCTCACTGATTCATACACTTTAAAAAAAAAAAGATTTATTGTGTGCTATTATATTAGTTGTCACTTTTGTTTTCTCTAATGTTTTTGTGTGTTTGGTCATTAACATGAGCCATTTCTTTGTTCTCTTCAACTTGCACTACATATTGTGAGTTCATCTTACTGGTTTCTTTAAGTAAGAAAGTGAAGTGTAGGTTTGACAGGGATATCTGTGACAATAAGGAGTGTAGTGGAGCGATGCTGGGCTCATCTAGAAGACAATTATTATATTGCAGTAGTGGGAACAGTATTTAACACATCACGGTGACAGTACTGTTCTTAAAACTAGCAAGTGTAGTGTAGCAATGAGACAGATGCTACAAAAGTTGACAGAACATGCTGCAGTAATGACAGTCCTGGTACTCAACTTACAAAATTGTGTTGTAGCAAATTTGGGCCACAGTGTCATGGAAACATTAATATCCTGACAACATATCTGATGGTAATGTCAAACTACAGGACAGAATGACAGATGTTGAAATAACATTTATCTAACTGACAGACATGCAGGCAGATCTAAGAAACATTCAAGACAACCAGAAATTGAGTTCTTCCTCTGGGCATTTATAAATCTTAGTAATTTATCTTACTATTAACTGCTTGACTGCAGTGCACGAGTGCATTCATCATAGAGGCAGAGATGCAAATTACACACACTCAAAACAAAACTAAAGCGAAACAACTTTTAACAACAAACACACTTTTCACATTAAAAAATGCATGCAAGCACGTCTGCTGAGAAATTACACAGAAAATTGGTACCAAAAAAAAAAAAAACATTTTTGTAATAAGTATATTTTGGGAAAAAAAAAAGGAAAACAACACTTTCCTGCCATGACTCACACACAAATTAGGTCAATTAATTTAGCCTACTGCAGTAAACCAACCATAACCCTTCCCCCTTGGTCAATGTCGATTTGTCACTGCTATGTTGTAAGGCATCCTACATTGTGGATGTTATAAATGGTAAGCAGGCAGGCAGATATAGATACAAATACCATAATGATACGTGTTGTCCCACTGTAAACATGATTACAAATACCATAATGATATGTGTTATCACACTGTAGACATGATTACAAATACCAAGATGACATAGCACATGACTGTCACACAGTGAAGGGGTTAACAAGAGAACACAGCAAGAACTACAAGCAAGATAATGTGCAGGTTATAAGTACAGTGCAGACCGGATAAGCTTGGGTCATCTAAAATACTTTGACTTATCCTAAATTCTGCTTAACAAGAGTTTCTAGCAAAGAAGACTTCTGGCTGGGACCTGCAAAACTGCTTTGACTTAGCTGAAAATTGGCATAAGCGAGTTCCGCTCACCCGGACTGCAATGTATCTTTTGGAATGGACATGACAATTAAAATGTGAAACAAAGAAATTACCAGGCACCCTTTCCTTACATATTTAAATCCCGTGTCCTGGTCTAAACAAAGAAGGAGTTTTTATAAGAACACTGGCAGAATGATATACTCAACTCCAAAATACATACTGATGTATTTTACAGACAACAGGGCAAATGTTCTGAGTTTATCAGCACAGCAAGCAGAAGAGAGGAGAAAACATCGAAAGGAACACCAGGAAAATAAGCAGCTGAGGGCTGTCACCTTAGTCAGTTTTTCGCCTAATAATAATATTATTATTATCAGCACAAGTTAACTGAATGTCACCTAAGAAATATAGGTTGGAAGGGGAGCTCATCAGTCTAAATTAGCAGCTTATACTATGAATAAACATCTATGATCCTGTAATAGCAACAATGATGTTTCGCAGCATGATCCTGTAATAGCAACAATGATGTTTCGCAGCATGATCCTGTTATAGCAACAATGATGTTTCACAGCATCAGTTACTTTGCTCTCAATGTTTTGTTTCTTCAGATTTTTACTGCATGGTTTTACCACTGACAATCAAGATAGACTGATGGACACTAGGGAAAGACCAGATTTTGTCTGTAAGGGTTCACATCCCAACAACCATAATTTATTTGCTGCATGATCTTCACAGAGAGGATGCTCCCAGAACGATGAACCCATGGGTGTTTCTACAAATCTCACTAGGACCAATGCATGGGACGGGGTATTATGTCAATGGTTAGACAGCTGTTGTTAGCTCACTCTCAAGGCTTAGTAATGTACGAGTACTTTTTTAAATCAACTTCACAATCAGATAGATTACTCTGAAGACTGGCATAGTGATGAGATGCTCCATCACTCTGTTGTGTTTGTCATGACAGCAAAAATGACTCAAGACAGCAGGGCAGACGACCAATTTTAAGTTATGGTAGTTATTAGTCTCCCCTTCATGTTTATATGGACAACACCACAATCTTTACATCTTGTGCCCCAAAGGGAGTCAGGAAGATAATAGGCCAAAAAAATGCTTGTCTGTGGGCTGTCTTCCTTGGTATTCTGAGGAGTATGAGATGCTTCATTCTCAACAGTTAACTGTGAGAGATCTCACATATACATCAAGGTATGTGTTGTCTATTTATCAGGTGATCATGATACAGGACAACACTTGTGTAAGCAGTTAGAAAACATGAGACAAGAGACAGAAGGTTAGTCTAGTCAAGTGTACCATCAAGATGAGAGAGGGAGGAAATAAGACTATAAAAGTATACTATCAAGACAACCAACAAATGTTGGAGATACATTACAACCAAACTTCAGTGTGGAGAAAACACTTGATCTAATGGCTCTGGCACACAGACAGATACAAGTATTTATTAGTCACAAAACAGATGACCAAAAATATCACTTTACATTCTGACTAAAGCAAGAAAAACATAATCATACATGCCATAAACGCTACTGTTTCACCCGTAAATCTGTACAGGGTGTTTGCGTTTTCAGATGTGTACACCCTGTACATACATAATTTCTGTACAGGTTTTTTCGCCTAATTATTAAATATATATAAATCAATCGTCTTGCGCCACATCTTAGCCAATATTTGCGGCGTGAGATTCGGCGAGATGGTAGGCCATGTGAATAAAAAATCAAGCTGCCTATTTTTTTCAATTGATGCGGGGTTTGCGAGAGTCTGCGTGGTGTGTCATTCATTCATCATTTTTCGCTAATGCTGACGGCAGCCAGATGTTACTGATTATTTTAACGATTATGTCGCATTGAGCATAATTTATTATTTACGGCTGCTTAAAAGCAACAACAAACAAAAAGTGGAAAACACTACATATTACTTGATTTCATTAAAACATGTAGAATCTGCAAAAGAAATGTGCATTTTAATAATAATATAAAAAGAAATATGAAACTGGAAAAAAAAAATCACAAAAGCAAGGCAAATTTATATCTTAACCCAATCAGAGCCCCTGGAAAAGTGTTTCTGGGGTTACTTCTCTTCTAAGTTTTAATTTCTTTTCTTTAAAATCATTGTGATTTTTCTTTAGTGGATATATCATTATTACGATCATCCAGTGAGTTATTTTTATTAAATAATTAATTACTATCAATAGTGCCAATTAGGCTAAAATGGCTATTTTAATTTCTGAAGATTGGTAGAGAATAAATTACGCTAACGCCAGTTTATATTTTCGTAGCAAATTATGAGCTTTTTATTTTTTTCTTTAATTTATATGATAACATGATTTTATTATTTTTAAAATTACATCAGATATTTATTGAACTAATTCTAAACCACCCTAAAAAATCTCCCCATTCCATATAACAGGATAATTTAGTTTAGTTCTATTTTTCTCTTTGCAATAATAATAATAACAAAGTAGTAAAATTAGTTGTGAGAACAGTGGGTCTTTTTCAATGTCATCCTTGAACGTTGTTAGGGTTAAGATTAAGGTTTGGGTTTAGGATTTCTAACCCATAAACCTAATTACTGTGTCTCAGAATTCTTTTACAAGGTCCTATCAAACACAGGATTTCCTGGTCTGTTAGTGATAATTAAGCGCAGAAATAGACTAAATGATGAAGCAATCACATCGTTTTTATAGTGTAAAATAAACTCAGACATTTATTGTTTGACTTTTAAAAAAGTGAAGACTTGCTTTAAAAGGCAACGTCCCCATGCCTCAATTATAATGCAGCTGTAATTGAAAATTTTTTTTTACATGAATTAACTCTTTTGATATATTTTTTCAGTCTTTTTTTTTTTGTACAGGTTTTTTGAATTTTTTTAACAGATTTTTCATCTCCGAGGTGTGGCATGTATGCATACAATAAAAGTTGTAATCGTCATGGAAATATTGGAAAATGTCTTAGAATAAAATACAAAATCTTATAATCGTTAATAATTGTCAGAATGTTGAAGCTGGTGATAAGCAAAATGTCTTACAGACAAAAAAAAAGCAAACTCCTGTAAGTATACAAAAAATAAGTTATTAGACAATGCTTGATAACTGTCTAGTGATGATGTTGATAAAAACAGTCAACATTAAATACCAAATGCCAAGACCTGTTCTAAATTGCCCCCAACACATCCTGGATGCTTGACATAAGAGAAAATTTGTGTTAACATTATCACACAACAGAAACTGCTCAATGTATGGAAGCCTTGCTTTTTCTTTATAAGCAGAAGAATGTTTCTTGTAAGCTATTTCATAGCTGCTTCTGTGACGTCTGCAGAAGCATATCTTCATCAGAGGTGTGTCGAGTTAGTTCACGGCTGACATCTACAACAACATATCTTCATCACTGTCATCGTGGTAGGTGGGGGGACGGACAGGCAACTGGCTGCTATTGATTTCTGCTTCTTCATCATTTTCATTAAATGGATTGACAGGGTCATGGAAACCATTGATCACTGAGTCCTCGTTGTCAGACTGAGATAACTAGAACAGGAAAGTTGAACACATGGAAGTTAATCAGACACAGCATAAGTGTCACGAAGTGTAAGAACTGTGGAGTCTTTGGATAATGAAATGTGAGAGCTGTGCAGTCTGTGTCATGACACGTGAGAGCTGTGCAGTCTTTGTGTCATGACATGTGAGAGCTATGCAGTCTTTGTGTCATGACATATGTGTGAATAAAAAAAAGGAAAAACAGGTACTTTGTCTTATTAGGACAAAAGACAAAGAAATTGCCTAAACTGTGACCACAAGGCCTTCAGGGAAAGAAAAGACAGTGAGAGCTAAGTAAGAAACATGAGAAAATAAATCAAAATTGATACAGCCTGTAAAGCCTGCTAGTGAGAGTGGTCTGCTAGTCGGTCAGCAATCTTGCAATGAAAACACAAAATGACTTCCACTTCCAGGTGTAGAAAGTAAATACTAAGTAGAGAAAAGAAACTAAAATCAACCCAAAAATAATAGTAATAATAATAAATGTGAGAGAAGAAGAAAAGGAGGAGAAGACAAAAATAAAAAAATAAATTGCGTGTATTTATACGGTGACAAATTAGAGTGGAGAAGGTTGCCTCATACAAAAGAATGTTAGGTTTTTAGACCATCTGGTTTGAGGAAACCCATAAGGTGGATAAGGCATTTTTTGAGGTAAATCGAATAGCAGGTATGAGAGGAGCAGGATCTGTTTGCAGAGACCTGGATGTCCGTATGGTCCTACTGGTTAGGCCTGTCAAGTGAACCGCCAATGGTATATATTCCATACGGGACATATCACAGAGGTGCTGGCTGAATTGCTTCCCAAGTCGTTTTTACGTATATGGCCAATATAGGTTATACTACAACGTTTACATATGATGGTATACATGATGTTGCATGACTCGCATGTGAAGCTGCTGGTGATAAACCAGACGGTCTTAACACCCAACATTTCCTTGTATGCAGTGACCTTCGCCACTCTTATTGATTTCCCTTTTCTATCACCGTCTATATACATACAATTCTTTTTTTTCTACTTTTCTTCTTCTTCCTCTGCCTCTTCTTTTTCTTCTGCCTCTTCTTCTTCTCCTCTCATATTTATTATTATCATTACAAATACTTTTTGGTTGTTTTTGGTTTCTTTTCCCTATACATGACATATGAGAGCTGCGTGGTATTTGGGTAATGAAATATGAAAACTGTTGAAAATATGAGTTCTGTTGAAAATATCTTCTTCTTCCTCATTTGTCCTGAAAAGGACGTTGTGTCCGTTTACAGCAAAGCTGCAATACTTGCGCCTTTCGGCCGACACATCCGACTTCAGCACAGCATTTTTTGGGACCGGGTTAGCCTTCCCTCTTCGATCCCTACTCTCTCAGCCAGACTGCAGTGATGCAGCCTGTTTCCAGGACCACCACTTGGAGGTGGAGTAGAGTCTTGGTCACTCTGGTTCGCTGACACTGACGCAGGCAGTCAAGCTATGGGTCGCTGGCAGCATTTACCACTGTTGCTGCGTCTTTGGTCCCACTGAAAATATGAGAGCTGTTGAAAATATGAGAGCTGTTGAAAATATGAGAGCTGTTGAAAATTTGAGAGCTGTTCAAAAATATGAGAGCTGTTGAAAATAGGAGAACTGTTGAAAATAGGAGAACTGTTGAAATATGAAAACTGTAAAAATATGAAAACTGTAGAATTATGAAAACTGTTGAAGTATGAAAATTGTTAAAATAAGAAAACTGTTGAAATATGAAAACTGTTAAAATATGAAAACTGTTAAAATATGAAAACTGTTAAAATATGAAAACTGTTAAAATATGAAAACTGTTGAAGTATGAAAACTGTTGAAATATGAAAACTGTTGAAGTATGAAAACTGTTGAAGTTTGAAAACTGTTGAAATACGAAAACTGTTAAAATATGAAAACTCTTGAAATATGAAAACTGTTAAAATATGAAAACTGTTGAAGTTTGAAAACTGTTAAAATGTGAAAACTGTTGAAGATATGAGAGCTGAACAGTCTTTATGTAATGAAATATGAGAGCTGTGCAGTATTTAGGTAATGAAATACAGGCATACCTCGGAGATATTGCGGGTTCGGAGCAATAAAGCGAATATCGCAATAAAGCAGGTCACACCCCTTTTTCTGGCTTCCCAGTGCACATAAAAGCCTAAAATCATGTTTACACTATGTCTATTAAGTGCGCAATAGCACTAGGTCTAAAAAACCATGTTCTGTAAAATTTAAAATACTTTATTGCTAAAAAAAATGCTAATCTTCATCATCTGAGCCTTCAGCGAATTATAATCGTTTTGCTGGTGGAGAGCCAAAATCTATCGGAAGAAGAAGGCACATTCTAATAAATAAACTTGAAATAATTTGAAAAAAAAAGCGCAGTAAAGTGAAGTATGCCTGTATGAGAGCTGTCAGTATTTAAGTAATGAAATATGAGAGCTGTGAAGTCTTTGTGTAATGAAATATGGGAGCTGTGCAGTCCTTGTGTAATGAAATATGAGAGCTGTACAGTATTTGTGTAATGAAATATGAGAGCTGTATGGTATTTGTGTAATAAAATATGAGAGCTGAACAGTATTTGTGTAATAAAATATGAGAGCTGTACAGTTCTTGTGTAATGAAATATGAGAGCTGTACAGTATTTGTGTAATGAAATATGAGAGCTGTACAGTATTTGTGTAATGAAATTTGAGAGCTGTACAGTATTTGTGTAATGAAATATGAGAGCTGTACAGTATTTGTGTAATGAAATATGAGAGCTGTACAGTATTTGTGTAATGAAATATGAGAGCTGTACAGTCCTTCTGTAATGAAATATGAGAGCTGTACAGTATTTGTGTAATGAAATATGAGAGCTGTACAGTCCTTGTGTAATGAAATATGAGAGCTGAGCAGTCCTTGTTTAATGAAATATGAGAGCTGTACAGTCCTTGTGTAATGAAATATGAGAGCTGAGCAGTCCTTGTTTAATGAAATATGAGCTGTACAGTATTTGTGTAATGAAATATGAGATCTGAACAGTCCTTGCGTAATGAAATATGAGAGCTGAGCAGTCCTTGTGTAATGAAATATGAGAGCTGTGCAGTATTTGTGTAATGAAGAATGAGAGCTGTACAGTATTTGTGTAATGAAATATGAGATCTGAACAGTCCTTGCGTAATGAAATATGAGCTGAACAGTCCTCATGTAATGAAATATGAGAGCTGAACAGTCCTTGTGTAATGAAATATGAGAGCTGTACAGTATTTGTGTAATGAAATATGAGAGCTGTACAGTATTTGTGTAACGAAATATGAGAACTGTACAGTATTTGTGTAATGAAATATGAGAGCTGAGCAGTCCTTGTTTAATGAAATATGAGAGCTGTACAGTATTTTTTTAATGAAATATGAGATCTGAACAGTCCTTGCGTAATGAAATATGAGAGCTGAGCAGTCCTTGTGTAATGAAATATGAGAGCTGTGCAGTATTTGTGTAATGAAATATGAGAGCTGTACAGTCCTTGTGTAATGAAATATGAGAGCTGAGCAGTCCTTGTTTAATGAAATATGAGAGCTGTACAGTATTTGTGTAATGAAATATGAGATCTGAACAGTCCTTGCATAATGAAATATGAGAGATGTGCAGTATTTGTGTAATGAAATATGAGAGTTGAACAGTCCTTGTGTAATGAAATATGAGAGCTGTGCAGTATTTAGGTAATGAAATATGAGAGCCGTGCAGTATTTAAGTAATGAAATATGAGAGCTGTGCAGTGTTTAGGTAATGAAATATGAGAGCCATGCAGTATTTAGGTAAAGAAACATGAGAGCTGTGCAGTATTTAGGTAATGCAATATGAGAGCTGTGCAGTATTTGTGTAATGAAATATGAGAGCCGTGCAGTATTTAGGTAATGAAATATGAGAGCTGTGCAGTATTTAGGTAATGAAATATGAGAGCTGTGCAGTATTTGTGCAGAGAAATATGTGAGCTTTGAAATATGAGAACCGTACATCATCATTAATTATGACTAAATTGACTCCCTGGGTGGAATGCATTCAACAGTACATTCCTTAGTAATTAACTAAACAATTCCAAATTAATACCACTCTTGTCATGCCAAACTATATGCAGTTATGGACTAGCCACTATCAGACTCACCCGAGAGTAAACTATTGGACTTTCCTCATGTTTTCTCCACAGAATGATGCTTTTCAGCCTGGACCCAATCAAGGCCCTGGGAACAGAACATTCAATATACAAATATCATATACATACACAGTGGGTCTATCTATGATGTAAGCTAGTTTACATTTGTACAATGTAAGCAACACCTGTCAGTACTGTCATAAGTCCAGATGTGTACAATGTATGCAAGTCTGTGCTAGTAATATTAAAATGTAAGCATATCTGTACCAATAGTACATTAAAATGTAAGCATGTCTGTACCAGTACTACATTAAAATGAAAGCATGTCTGTGCCATTAGTACATTAAAATGAAAGCATGTCAGTACCTGTACTGCATTAAAATGTAAGCATATCTGTACCAGTACTACATTAAAATGTAAGCATGTCTGTACCAATAGTACATTCACGTTTTTTAAAATAAAGTTTTGCCTCGTTTTGGTGAGGCGCGTCCCGTTCAACCTAGTCAGTTATATTAGGGCGCATGTCCAAATATAAAAGACCCTTAGGTCTGAAATACATACATTCACATGTAAGATGTCACATACCAGTAGTACATTAACATGTAAGATGTCACGTACCAGTAGTACATTAACATGTAAGATGTCACGTATCAGTAGTACATTAACATGTAAGATATCACGTACCGGTAGTACATTAACATGTAAGATGTCATGTACCAGCAGTACATTAACATGTAAGATGTCACGTACCAGTAGTACATTAACATGTAAGATATGTCTGTGCAAGAGGCTGATGTGTATACAGCACAAGTGTACTTAGAATCTTACCTCCTCTCAGGCTTGTGTAAAACTAGAATCACAACACAAGCTACAACAATAGATAAGAAGACAGACACTCCTATAGCTATCTTTGTTCCTCCACCACCTGACCTGGTGTCTTCATTCCCAGAAGAGACAGTGTTGTCAGATTCAACTGACCTGAAAAATTTAACATAACCAAATTAGATTGCAAGTCATAGCAAGAAAGTTCAGTTAACATGTCACAGCTTCACATAATAATACACCAAAGAATGTAAGTTTAAATAAAATGTCACAGTACATAAGTTTAGACAACATGTCATAACATAAAATTAAGATGACATGTCAAACATAAAGTTAAGATAACAAGTCATTACATAATGTTAAGATAACAAGTAATTACATAAAGTTAAGGTAACATGTCACACCATGTAAGCTAAGATAGCATGTCATAACATAAAGTTAAGATAACATGTCACAGCATGTAAGTTAAGATAACATGTCACAGCATGTAAGTTAAGATAACATGTCACAGCATGTAAGCTAAGATAACATGTCACAGCATTAAAGCTAAGATAACATGTCATAAAACAAAGTTAAGATAACATGTCACAGCATGTAAGTTAAGATAACATGTCATAACACAGTTAAGATAACATGTCACAGCTTGTAAGTTAAGATAACATGTCACAGCATGTAAGTTAAGATAACATGTCATAACACACAGTTAAGATAACTTGTCACTGCTTGTAAGTTAAGATAACATGTCACAGCTTGTAAGTAAAGATAACATGTCACAGCTTCACAGCTTGTAAGTTACGATAACATGTCACAGCATGTAAGTTAAGATAACATGTCATAACACACAGTTAAGATAACATGTCACAGCATGTAAGTTAAGATAACATGTCACAGCTTGTAAGTTAAGATAACATATCACAGCTTGTAAGTTAAGATAACATGTCACAGCATGTAAGTTAAGATAACATGTCATAACACACAGTTAAGATAACATGTCACTGCTTGTAAGTTAAGATAACATGTCACAGCTTGTAAGTTAAGATAACATGTCACAGCTTGTAAGTTAAGATAACATAACATAACACAGTTAAGATAACATGTCACAGCATGTAAGTTGAGATAACATGTCATGGCATGTCAATTAAGATAACATGTCACAGCTTGTAAGTTAAGATAACATGTCACAGCTTGTAAGTTAAGATAACATGTCACAGCTTGTAAGTTAAGATAACATGACATAACACAAAGTTAAGATAACATGTCACAGCACGTAAGTTGAGATAACATGTCATGGCATGTCAATTAAGATAACATGTCACAGCTTGTAAGTTAAGATAACATGTCACAGCTTGTTAGCTAAGATAACATGTCACAGTATGTAAGTTAACTCTTAGTATATGAGCTAATTTCATGACTACCATTACAGATTTTGCAATAAATAATTTATTTATAAAGATAACATAAAGTGTTATATATCAAAATGTGAAGAAATGAAACCCCTATATCATGCACGTAACTAAATTGTTCAGTGGTTTTAAACATGCATTCAGCTATAAATTTTTGCTATTGACGGGGATCGATCATCGGCCTCTCTAGAAGGCCGCTCGTATACTAAGAGTTAAGATAACATGTTATGGCATGTAAATTAAGATAATATGTCACAGCTTGTAAGTTAAGATAACATGTCATAACATAAAGTTAAGATAACATGTCACAGTACGTAAGTTAAAATAACATGTCATGGCATGTAAATTAAGATATCATGTCACAACTTGGAAGTTAAGATAACATGTCATAACATAAAGTTAAGATAACATGTCACAGTATGTAAGTTAAAATAACTTGTCACAGCTTGTAAGTTAAGATAACATGTCACAGAATGTAAGTTAAGAAAACATGTCATGGCATGTAAATTAAGATATCATGTCACAACTTGGAAGTTAAGATAACATGTCATAACATAAAGTTAAGATAACATGTCACACCATGTAAGTTAAGATAACATGTCACAGCTTGTGAGTTAAGATAACGTGTCACAGATTGTGAGTTAAGATAACATGTCACAGCTTGTAAGTTAAGATAACATGTCACAGTATGTAAGTTATGATAACATGTCACAGTATGTAAGTTAAGATAACATGTCACGGTATGTAAATTAAGATAACATGTCACACCATGTAAGTTTAGATAACATGTAACAGCTTGTAAGATAAGATAACATGCCACAGTGTGTAAGTTAAGACAACATGTCACAGCATGTAAGTTAAGATAAGATGTGACACTATGTAAGTTAACATGTCACAGTATGTAAGTTAAGATAACATGTCATAACACAAAGTTAAGATAACATGTCACAGCTTGTAAGTTAAGATAACATATCACAGCTTGTAAGTTAAGATAACATGTCACAGCTTGTAAGTTAAGATAACATGTCACAGCTTGTAAGTTAAGATAACATGTCACAGCTTGTAAGTTAAGATAACATGTCATAACACACAGTTAAGATAACATGTCACAGCTTGTAAGTTAAGATAACATGTCACAGAATGTAAGTTAAGATAACATGTCATAACACACAGTTAAGATAACATGTCACTGCTTGTAAGTTAAGATAACATGTCACACCTTGTAAGTTAAGATAACATGTCACAGCTTGTAAATTAAGATAACATGTCATAACACAAAGTTAAGATAACATGTCACAGCTTGCAAGTTAAGATAACATGTCACAGCTTGCAAGTTAAGATAACATGTCACAGCTTGTAAGTTAAGATAACATGTCACAGCATGTAAGTTAAGATAACATGTCACATCATGTAAGTTAAGATAACATGTCACAGCATGTTAAGTTAAGATAACATGTCACAGCATGTTAAGTTAAGATAACATGTCACAGCATGTAAGTTGAGATAACATGTCATGGCACGTCAATTAAGATAACAAGTCACAGCATGTAAGTTAAGATAACATGTCACAGCTTGTTAGCTAAGATAACATGTCACAGTATGTAAGTTAAGATAACATGTTACGGCATGTAAATTAAGATAACATGTCACAGCTTGTAAGTTAAGATAACATGTCATAACATACAGTTAAGATAACATGTCACAGTATGTAAGTTAAAATAACATGTCACAGCTTGTAAGTTAAGATAACATGTCACAGTATGTAAGTTAAGATAACATGTCATAACACAAAGTTAAGATAACATATCACAGCTTGTAAGTTAAGATAACATGTCACAGCTTGTAAGTAAATATAACATGTCACAGCTTGTAAGTTAAGATAACATGTCACAGCTTGTAAGTTAAGATAACATGTCATAACACACAGTTAAGATAACATGTCACAGCTTGTAAGTTAAGATAACATGTCATAACACAAAGTTAAGATAACATGTCACAGCTTGTAAGTTAAGATAACATGTCACAGCTTGTAAGTTAAGATAACATGTCACAGCATGTAAGTTAAGATAACATGTCACATCATGTAAGTTAAGATAACATGTCACAGCATGTTAAGTTAAGATAACATGTCACAGCATGTTAAGTTAAGATATCATGTCACAACTTGGAAGTTAAGATAACATGTCATAACATAAAGTTAAGATAACATGTCACACCATGTAAGTTAAGATAACATGTCACAGCTTGTGAGTTAAGATAACGTGTCACAGATTGTGAGTTAAGATAACATTTCACAGCTTGTAAGTTAAGATAACATGTCACAGTATGTAAGTTATGATAACATGTCACAGTATGTAAGTTAAGATAACATGTCACGGTATGTAAATTAAGATAACATGTCACACCATGTAAGTTTAGATAACATGTAACAGCTTGTAAGATAAGATAACATGTCACAGCATGTAAGTTGAGATAACATGTCATGGCACGTCAATTAAGATAACAAGTCACAGCATGTAAGTTAAGATAACATGTCACAGCTTGTTAGCTAAGATAACATGTCACAGTATGTAAGTTAAGATAACATGTTACGGCATGTAAATTAAGATAACATGTCACAGCTTGTAAGTTAAGATAACATGTCATAACATACAGTTAAGATAACATGTCACAGTATGTAAGTTAAAATAACATGTCACAGCTTGTAAGTTAAGATAACATGTCACAGTATGTAAGTTAAGATAACATGTCATGGCATGTAAATTAAGATAACATGTCACAGCTTGTAAGTTAAGATAACATGTCACAGATTTTGAGTTAAGATAACATGTCACAGCTTGTAAATAAAGATAACATGTCACACTATGTAAGTTAAGATAACATGTAACAGCATGTAAGTTAAGATAACATGTCACACCATGTAAGTTAAGATAACATGTCACAGCATGTAAGTTAAGATAACATGTCACACCATGTAAGTTAAGATAACATGTGACACTATGTAAGTTAAGATAACATGTCACACTATGTAAGTTAAGATAACATGTCACATTATGTAAGTTAAGATAACATGTAACAGCATGTAAGTTAAGATAACATGTCACAGCAAGTAAGTTAAGATAACATGTCACGGCATGTAAGTTAAGATAACATGTCATGGCATAACCAAGAATATAGCTGATGTGTGTGTTGGTCTGTCCGATCTATTTCATAAGGTTACAATTAACATGTATCATGACAATTAATTAACATGTATTTTGACAACATATATCATGATTTAGCATTTGACAGAAGGAATAAACATGACATCTGAGCAGCTTGGTGTTTACGTTAGGGTTAGGGATATAAGTAAAGTCTGCACCAGGTAATAACATTTCCTGTAATGGAAAACAAAACTGATATTATAGTGCTTATGTCACTCATGAAGAAAACTGTCAGGTGTGAATAAAGGTGAGAGGAAATCTGGGTTACTTACTGTGAAGCATGTAGGCAGACCAGGCTGGTGTCCCAGTTAAATATATATGCACAATCTGATGTGTGGTACAGAAATTCTGGTTTAGTCTGTGAAATAGAATACTAATGTCTTCTTAGAAATTCTGGTTTAGCCTGTGAGCAGAGTGTTAATGACTTCACAGATATTATGAGTCAACTAAATCCAACAACAGCATTTCTACAGAAATTCCAGTTCAGTTTGGGAAGTAACAATTAAATATCTTCACAGAAATCAAATCAACAAAATCAAAAAGATTATCTCTAGAGTGATGATGGGCATACTTGTTATGTCAAATAATAAATCCAAGCACAACAGCCATCAAATATTTCCTAACTTGGATGACAGCTTCACAGCGCACTAGCCCTATTTATATAATTAACCCAAGATATCTTTATCATTTTGAAAGGGATTATTTAAAAAATAAAATATATGTCTGGACATAACAAATTTCTTCACAATGACAGAGCCACTTTGGTCACTAGACTAGACTAGACTAGACTACACAAGACTAGACTAGACTAGAAATATGCAAGTTACTTTATTGTTCCTTTTTCTTTTGTTTTTTTGGTTCCTTAAAGGGAATGTGGCCACATCCTTGTTCTTGACTGTCCCCTCAACCCCAAGAGTTTCAGTAGATCATACACTGAGGCAGCCGCGAGACCTCTTGCACCTACCTCAGCAGCCATGACCCTTGCAGTGAACCCATCGTGTCTCAGGTCCACGGGCAGATCATTATACTTGGCTACTTTGAACGAGTGTTGCTCGTCCAAACTGGATTCAAATGGCACAGTCAGCTCAATCATTATAATCTGGTGCGATGATGAGGAATGCAGCACTATATCCGGCCATCTTCGAGATCTTCTGATACTCTCTGGATATGCCCCATGTCCAGGTAGGTCTACTGCCATCTCCCAGTCATTTGCACAGTCAAGAAGAGATGGTAAACTGCTACTTGGTCTACCTGGTTTGGGATGTGCTGACTTTCCTACTCTTAGAAAGTATGTGTTGTCAGTGCTCGGCTTGCAAGCTGAGAGCACATGTTCAAGTGTCTGACTCTCATGGCACAGGGGGCACTGAGCATCTTCAGACTTTCCCCATCTCACTAGGTTTGCGGACGATGGCAGGAGGTCATACATTGATCTGATAATGAAGCTGAGTCTAAGAGGTGCCATATGATATGTCATATATCATTTCATGTCAAGGACCTCTGCAGGGCTCCTTCCCTTGTAGTCCCTTGGCCTTGTTGAGCCTGCTGCACCGCTTTTAGCATCCTCTTATCATTCTCAGCTCCTCGTATCTCCTGAATTAGTCTCTGAGTTCCCTGTTTGATGCCTTGGACCACCAGCGGATGTCACCATGGCCAAACCCCTGTCTATTTGTCTGTATGTGTCCGATTACCTCCCTCAGCTTGAGAGACTCTTGGGCAGCACCAGCAGCTTCATCCACTTTCCACTTCCTTCCAGTTTTCAGTGTGGGCTGAATGGACATAACTACGTCATCTGCTGACTCGCACAGCATCATTGCAAGCCATGCCTTTCCTGCTTTGTATTCTTCAACAACTGACTTGAAAGGAAGCACAAGCTTTGCCTTCTTGCAGTACAGTGCTACGTCTGACAGACCTGGTGGTACTCCAAGCCATTTCCTCATGAACTTGTTGACCTTTTGCTCTATAGCTTCCACTGTACTGGTGCTTATTTCATATATAAGCAGTGGCCAAAACAATTTAGGTATCAACATGAACTAAGGCAGGCAGCCGCGGTAGGATAGTGGTTAGTGCACTGGCTTCCTAGCTCAGTGGTCTATGGTTCAATCCTCAGATGATGTGGGATTTTTTTAGACCGCAAACGGCTCCTGGGTCGACCCAGCCCCAATTGGGTACCAGAGCATCTTCTGGGAAGGTTAAGGCGGCCGGCGTGATGCTGACCACATCACCCCTAGTGTGCCGATGGTCAAGAAAATATGGGCCTAACACCATATTCCCAATATGCCTCAATGGGCGTGTAATGGGATTCTTTTTTTTATGAACTGAAGGCACCACAGTTTGAACTTTCCTAGGAGTCTGCTTTGGTCTATGACCTGTAGGTCTCTGTCTGTCATTTCTATTGTCTGTTGAACTGCCTTTGAGTCTTTTAATGAGGCATCATACACCCTGCCAAGACTTTTCACAGGTTCCTCTATAACAGTAGGGATTCTTTGGTTTGAAACCATGAATGTGACCTAAGATATCTTCCCTTTCCTGACTGAAAGGCTTCTAGACTTCTTAGGTTTGAAGCTCATTCTGCACCAGCTGACTAGTTCATTCTGGTATGCTAACATTCTCCGGGCCTGGTGGTCATCTGATTGTTAAGGGCTCTTCCGGGACCCCAGTATATTCTGGGTGCTTCAATGACTTCTAGTATTTGTGGATGACCAAGTTATTATATGCGTATTCAGTTTATAGAGTCAAAGTCCCTCGGGTTCTTATCACTTTTGTAGGATTCCGTAATACTGTCCGTTGGTATCGACAATGTCTGCTTTAACCCTTGTGATACATTCTGTGCTGAACATGTTTCATATTAAATATTCGACCCTTGACTGACCTGTATTAGTCTCTTGTCTTATTGATTATATTGGCAGTGTGAGATGCAGCGTGTTAAGACATTAATCATCACTGGTCATGATCAGTTGAAGATAAATAGCATTTAACTCAACTCCGAATACGACAGTTGATAAGACTGTGATTTTGACGACTTAAAATATTTAATTAGTAATTTCATACCATGAGCAGACACCAACTACATGGGAACAAAAGTCACATCACATTCATGTACGATCTGTAAGAGTTCTCATTAGTTCATAAACACATGTTCACAATCTCTATCTAGAGTTCTGGTTAGAGGTCAGTTCCTTTTAACGGCCAATGTCCTTTGGCATAAATTCAGAGGCTAACTAGACTTAACTATCCTGCTAGTTCTGCAATACACTTATTATGCTAGGCTTACGTCTACTGCTAGTCGTTTAATATCCGTTACACTAGGCTTACGCTTGCCGCTAGCTGTACAATATCCATCTATACTAGTCTTACACTATTGCTAGCAATATAATGTTCCTTTGGCATACCACGCCAGGCTAATCTGCCATAATTATGCAAACTGCGTTATTCATACGACGACTTACGTTTAGTTCAAGAAATACACTGCTCAAATGGCTTCCTAGCCACACAATTAAAAAGTGGACAACGCCACACACTTTCCAGTGGTTATACCACACAATATAAGTGGCAATGGCCACACTTCTTCTGAAACACACTGCCCTTCGGGTCAAAACCCACAAGTCGAATGACGTTATAAAGACATACGCGTCATGCATAGTGATATGCATACTACGTCGTTAATCTATATTCAATTGCGATGTTCCATGGTGCAGATCCGAGTGTGATCAAAACTCAAATGCATGCACACATGCAACAATCATCGACATCGGTCGATGAGATATATCTCTATTCGATTGAGGTGTTCCATGATACAGCCATTCGGATCGTCGACAAATCCAAATGTCTGTAAGCATGAAACAATCATCGACATCAGTCGCGGAGATATAATCATTTGAGGAATGCGCCATGCTGCAGACATGAAGCAATCCTCAACATCATCCCCCTCACTTCCAAACGTGACACTTGTGGCACGGATGATAGTGATGGAGAAGACGCCCGTCTCCCGAACATATCAATATTAGTACTACCTACTTATAAGTATGATAATCATTAAGTAGACACATTAAATTTTATAACATTAATAATAGCACTTGTCAACATGGTGACTAAAGAGTTAATTCAATTTCTTCTCAAAGACGTTGCGCGATAAAAGATCTGCCAAGTTATTGTCTGAGCCAGCAATAGGCAGAATCGTAAATGAAAATTCTTGAATTAACAAATACCATCGGTGTATTCTAGCGTTACGCATTGTTCTAGCTGTTATGTAAGTAAGAGGACTATGGTCTGTCATAATGTAAAAGTGCGTGCCGATGAGATATCTTGACAGCTTCTCCAGGCACCAGACCATAGACAGGAGCTCACGTTCACCTGTCGCATACTTCTGTTCAGCCGGAGTCAGTTTCCTCGACACATAGAAACATGGATGGAGTGTTTCCTTGTAACATTGCAGCAAACAACCACCCATTGAGTAACTCGAGACATCTGATTGAAGTATGAATGGAATACGTATATTCGGTAATAGCAAAATAGGTGCATTGCTAAATAATTTCTTAATTGTTACCAAAGCGCTTTCGCAATCTTTGTCCCAACGTACCTTATTAGGACTACCTTTGGTCAACAGTGCGGACAAAGGTGTAGATAGTTGTGCGAAATGCGGGATGAACTTATGGTAATAGTTTATTAGGCCTAAAAGGCTTCTAACTTGTTTCTTAGTAGAAGGGGTAGAAATCTCTAGAATTCTTTTGACTGTATTGTCGTCAGGATACAGTTTGTGGTTACCTATGCGGTGACCAAGAAAAGAAATTTCCTGACAACCAATTTGGACCTTTGAAGGTCGCACAGTCAAACCATGCATACGTAACGTATGTAGAAGGGAAGTTAAACCATCAATATGGTCTTCCCACGAGTCATGAAATAGGCAGATGTCATCGATGTACGTGATGACATCTTTACGATCGCCAAGAAGGCGGCGCATCATGCGCACAAACGTCGCTGGCGCATTCACTAACCCAAAACACATATAATTCCATTGGTAGAGCCCAAAAGGAGTTGTGAAAGCTGTGTAAGGTTTGGCCTTTTCGGCAAGAGGAATTTGCCAGTAGCCTTTAGAGCGATCTAGTTTGCTAAAGAAGGTAGCATTAGATAATTCTGACAAAAGATCATCTAAAAGTGGCATAGGCTCCCCGTCTGTGATTGTAATTTTGTTCAATCGCCTAAAATCAATACAAATACGTAAAGAATCATCCTTCTTTTTAACTATCACCATTGGGAATGCATATGGTGATTCCGAAGGAGATATCACACCTAAACGTATCATCTCTTTTAACTCTTTTTCCACCCTATCTTTGTGGTGTAAAGATATAGGATAGGGTCTAAGTTTGATAGGTTTATAATCAGTAAGAGTAATATCATGGGATATAAGCGATGTCTGACCTGGAAGGTCGGTGAGAACATCATTGAAAGAAATAAGAATATCCCGAACTTGATCTTGTTGTGACGAAGATAGTGAAGAAGAAATAGTCACGTCTTTCCAAGACTCCGATGATTGCAAAGAAGGTAGTTGGAATTGTAAAGGGATAGACGAAGTAGTATCTTCTTCATGAACAACTGCAAAAGAAGCAGTATGATGTGAAGAATCATCAATAGAGTTAATAACAGGAATTAATTCCTGTGGTCTTTCAACTGCTAATTTTAGCATGTTGACATGGAAGGTTTTGATTTTACCTCTAACGTTTACCGAGTAGTCAACATCTGTGACTTGTTTGATAATATCAAATGGACCTTGCCATGATATGAGTAATTTGTTATCGTTATGAGGTAGCAAGAACCAAACTTTTTCCCCTGGTTTAAATGATCTTAATATTCTCTTTTGATTATGTAATAATCGTGATCGTTGAGTGGCTGATTTTATACTCTGGGATGCATAAGTGCACGCATCGATGATTCGTTGTCGGAGATCAATCACTAACTCATAGCTGTTTCGAGTGGCAGTATCAATTGATGCTCCAATCAACAAATCCTTGAGTATCATCATTGGTCCGCGAGGATTCGAACCATAAACCAATTCGAACGGAGACCATCCCGTGCTCTCGTGAGGCACTTCACGAAAAGCGAAGAGGGCCGCCGGCAGAAGCCGATCCCATTCACGAGGGCATTCTTCAGTTATCTTAGATAACATCTGTTTTAGAGTGCTATTGTAGCGCTCGCACACACCGTTTGATTGAGGCCTATATGCACTACAAAACGAGTGGTGAACAGATAGCATGGATTCTAAATCCCTCATAATGTTGGAAGTAAATTGTGATCCTTGATCTGACAATATATCCTCCGGAAAACCGATTCGACAAAATATCGAAAATAATGCATCAGACACGGATGCAGTTGTGATGGTTTTCAATGGTATGGCCTCTGGCCAACGCGTGCAAAGATCTACGCAAGTTAAAATATAACGAAATCCATTATTTGAAACAATTGATAACGGACCCACTATATCTACTGCAATCTTTTTGAAAGGCCTTTCAGGCACGTCTGTAATCTGTAAGGGTGCCGTATGGAACCTGCCCTTACGTGCTATAACTTGGCATGTTGTACATGATTTGCAGTATAACTTTGTATCTTTATTAACCCCAGGCCAATAAAATTGTGACGTAACACGAAACAATGTTCTTTTGATCCCCATATGCCCTGCCATAGGGGAGTCATGACCTGTTTGTAGGACCAATGGTCTCTATTCTTTAAGTACTATCACTTGATGTATAATTGTTTTGCCATCATCATAATATCTAGTGAGTATTGATTTCTTTATCTTGAACCATTGTTTAGCCCCTCTTGTGTATTTAATAGTTTTTTTGTTCTGCTCGGCTAAACAATCCTTGTAAAGTTGGGTCACTCTTCTGTTTTTCTGCAAAAACAGAAGGTGAAACAGTGCCAACTTGAGACATAATTGTATCCATTATAGGAGGAGGTGGTGTAGCCATGTCCGTAGCTAACTGTTGTGCTCTCGTTACAACAGCATTTGCCACCTGTGGGTGAGATTCAACCCACATTGCAATCTCCTCGGGAGTGCAAATCTTTTAACTCCCCTGGTATGTTTTTCCTATTATAATCTCAGTTATGGGTGCTCTCAAGCCGCAGGCATAGACAGTTGCCTGTGTAAAAAAGGAGTAACAATGTATACTCGTGCCACAGGGAAAGTTTCTATATTCCCTCCAAATGAGTGACACACTAACTGATTTGAATGTAAAAGCAGAGGGCTCGATAAGCGAGTGCTTAATGTCTATCGTTGAAGACCCGTGTCTATGGTGGGGGAAAGAAGCAAGTATGAAATGTAAGAAACCGACATTTACACATGCCATAGAGTTAAATTGTATTGCAGGACATTTATTACCACAATCAATGAGTCCTTGTAGACCTGCTAATTTTATCATGTTTTTCGACATGGGACACTCAATAACCAGTATCATTGATTACGCATACAAGCGATCGCATGATCATTATCATCATTACGTATTTTCTAGGATTTTTATAGTACACTTGCAACTTTATATAGAGAGGTGTGAGTCTATTTTTGTTGAGTTTAAATGTATATTAAGCTGGGGACCTTGTAGATAAGAGTTTATATGTAAGTGAAGGTAAATTTGGTTTGGGATATTTGATAATTGTTCTTTGTTTTATAATTGGTAAGAATAAGAATTGTTTGTTAAAAAGTGAGTGAAATGTGTGGTGGTATTGGTAGTTTTATTGATGTCCTTAATGCAGAAAGTGTTGTTTAGGAAGTTAATGTTAATGATGATCTTTTGGTTGGGTATATAGTAAAATGAGTTTTTGATGGTTGAGGTGAAGTGAATGAAGATTATAATAATCTTTTTTTATAAATAATGTTAAAAGTATTATGTTAGTGAAAGATTATAGGAGGCTAAAGTAGTGTTGTCATGAAAAAATTGGTTTCTAATTTTGTGCACGTCGACGATGAATTCGAAGGAAGTGTTATTTTGTAATGTTTTGGAATGGAGTAAGAATTTAAATGTTATTAAAAGAAAGATAGGGATAGTTCGAGTATAATTTGAGAACCTTGTGGGTAAATAATGTTGTTTGGTATTGTATTATTATTTTTTTGAATTTTAGGGGAAGTTTATTTGGTAGAATTAAGATATGTTATTATGATTTTATTAATGAAGTGTTCTTGGGAGGGTCCAAGATTATTAAGAAGGGATGAGTTGTATGTAGGATGTTCCATTCGATTTATGAGGTCTGTGGAGAATTAGGATGAGATCCTTGAGTAATGTAAGGAAGTTAGGTGCGTGGGATTTTTCATGGAAAATAAATTTGGGAGTTGAAGGGGTAGGGTGTGTTAGTGTGGGTGTATGAATGGATAAGTCTGAAAGGGTGGGGGGATTGTTTAGAATATGGTTATATTCTGTATGAAGGGAGTAGAGTGGGGGAATGTGTGATTGAGAAGGGGGTGTGTGAATGATAAGAGTGGAGTAAGTCTTATGTGTAGTGTGATGATTTGCACTGAATATTGTGGTTATTTAGGATTTTTGAAATTTTGAATGGGGTAAAGTTATTTGGGGTGGTTTATGGGAATGAGGAAGTTATAGGTGATGCTTTCGGAGGAGGGGAAAGAAGCTGATCTGGAGAGGATGGGGTGTGGATTTCAGAAATGCCGAGGAAGGGATCGTATGAGAAGACCTTAATATCACGTGTGTTTATTTTGTGAGGGAGGAATGATATATATTGAGTTAGAGAATTTGGGGATAATCTATGGAATTAGATATTAGGAATTGTTTTAATGTGGGGGAGGTAGTGTGGTAACATTTAGATATTAATGTAGGTTTTATGTATGTATTGTTATGTTAGTTGTATATGGATGTATTTTAAATTTGTGATAGGTTTAAATTATTAGCTCGCACATAGTGTTAGATGGGAATGATGTAAAAATATTGTTTTCTATATTAGGTTTAAGATGGTGTATTAAATGTTTGGTGTGTGAGTTTGGGTGTGACAAAATCTGGGTTGAACCTTGAAGTGCTTGGTATATTTTAGAGTATATTTGGTAGATTTATGTGTTTTGGGGTATGTGAGAGTCTTTGAAGTCCATGGTTTTATGTGTTAATGTTGAGGAAACTATTGTAATTGTTGGGTGTGTTATTGTGTTTTTTGTATTGTTGTTGTAGGTGGGTTAAGGAAGTGGGTGTTTTTATAAGAGAAGAGGTTTTTGTGACTTGATGTAAGTTATTTGTGGGAGGTAGTTTTGGATAAGATTTTGGTGGGGTGGGGGGGGGGGGTTGTGTTGTTGGGGGGGGTGGGGTGGTGGGATTGGGGTGGTGGGGGGGAGGGAATTTGTTTTGGTGTGGGGGGTTCCCAGATAGATCAATGACATCATGAAAACGATGGGGGGGGTTTGTATTTTTAGAAGGGATGGGGGTAAAGTGAATGTATGTGGATGTTAAAATTAGGTGGGGGGGAGAGTGAATTTAAGGGTTGGGGGGGAAGTATTAGGGGGGGGGGGTGATGGGGGGGGGGGGGGGTTGGGGGGGTATTTAGAGAGTGGGAATCGTTGAAATTTAGGTGGGTATTTTTTTGGTAGGGGGGGGCGTGGAGTCTGGGGGGAGAGGGGTGGGGATCAGATGTTTAAAGGGTGTGAGGGTGGGTGGGAGGGGTGAAGTTTATGGGATTTTGTGGGGAGATTTAGGGGGGGGGGAAGGCTTTTTCTGTTTTTTGCCATGAGTGAGTGGGGGGGGTAGGGGGGGGGGGGGGTTAGGGGGGGGGGTTGGTGGTGTTTAAGTGTGTTGATGGGGGGGGGGTGGTGTGTTGGTATGGTTTGGGGTGATTGGTGGGGGGGATGTTGGGATGGGGGTGTTGTAATTGGAGGGGGGTGGTGTGGGGGGGAGGAGGGATGGGGGGGGTGATCGTGGGGGGGGTCTAAGATGGGGGGGTTTTAGGGGGGTGTGCAGGGTGGAGGGGGAGGGGGGGGTGGGGGGTTAGATGGGTGGTATGTTGGGTGTCAGGAGGGGGGGGGGTTGGTAGGGATGTTATAGGGGGTTGGGTGGTACTTATGCGGGGGTCGTGGGTTGGTGAAGTTGGTGGGGAGTCTGTCTGGGGGGGGGTTGATGGTATTTTTATGGAAGGTTATTGGGTGGTAATGGAGATGCCATGTTTGTTGAGCTTGTGGGTGTGAAATTCTGGTAAGAGGTGGGTTGAAATATGTGGGGGGTGGTAGGCTACAGTACGATCTATAGGGGGTGTGGGGGGGATTGTTAAATTGTTAAGCTGGGGGGCCAGGGTGGGGGGGGATGGGGTGGGGGAACCCTCGGTAGAGGGGATTTGGTCTAGGGATTGTGTGTGACTTATAAGGTGGGGAGGGGGGGTTGGGGAGGGGTGGGGTGCTTTTGTTGGTTTGGGTGATGGATGGGGTTTTGAGGGGAGCAGGGGTGGTCGAGGGGAGGGGGTGGTGGAATGGATTGGGTCTGTGTCTTTTTTAAAGATTGGGGTGTGGGGGTTGTGAGGGATGCTTTCAGTTGGGGGGGGGTATTGGTCGATAGGAAACCGTATTTTGTTTGTGCGAGTGTGGTGAGGGGTGTTGGGGGCGGGGGATAGCAATGAGTGAGGGCTGGGGGGGGTGGTTTTGTTTGTGGGGGAAGTTTATATTTTAGTGGTGTTTCTATTTGGGTTTTGTGGGGATTGTTTGGGATTTGCGGTGTGTGGCGTGTGGGGGGTGGTTGGTGATATCTTTCTTGTGGGTTTTGTGGGGATGATGTGGTTGGGTGGGGGCTGGTGGTTGGGTTTTTTTCTTTTTTTGGGCTTGGTGGGTGGGGGGGAGTTTTGATGTTTCATAAATTTTTGGTGGTGTGTAATTTCCTGGGTGGTGTTTTTTTTGGCCCCCCATCCACCCCTAAAAAAAGAGCCTGGTTCGATGTTTCCATAATTGCTAAAGGGAGTATGGGATGAGTTTGTGTTGAGGGGTGGTTTGCGGGTTTTCGCATGGGGGGGTGTTTGATGGTTGGTCTTTTTTATGTTTTTGGGATTCCGGTGTTGACGTGTTAACAAAATGGTTCTTCGTACTTGATTGTTTTTGACTTTGCTGCAACGTCCGGGTTCATTTTGGTGTTTTTTGATTTTGGGTGTTCGGACTCATTATTTCCTTTTAGTCGCCGAGTACAATAGGTCTGAGTGTTTCGGAATATTGAGTTAACTCGCTGTCTACAAAATTTTGACGCTTTGGTCAAATTATTTATGTCTGAATATTATGATAGTTTAACGGGCCATAGTTTACATCTTTCATAATATTTAGTTGGATGCTGTAGAGCACAAATTGTTACCTGGTTTTTTGTGGTTAGTCGATAAATGTTTTTCCTAATTATGTCTGGTTCAATATATATAACTTATTTTTTTAAATTGTTTTTGACAACCCGAACTCAGTCTTTGTTTTTTTAGTGTAAATTTAGGATATGTAACAGTCATTTTGGGACACAGTTTTTTAGGAATTTATCATGGAATTTTTTTATACATTTGATATTTTGGGTTAACGATAATTGTTCAAATACGATACTTTTTTTTTTTATCTTCAATAACTTTCCTCTTACGAAGCCTTGCCAGGGACCAAAAACTGTTTAATAAATGACATCCATAATTATTTATTAAAATCGTAGAATATGTAGGACGGAGGATTCAATTAATAGCCAGATTGTGCGAGTGTTGATGAGTACATACTCATTGTGTTTCTCAGATTTTTTAGTTTTATGGCTATTTACAACACACAACAATATTTGTAGTCAATTACAGAATATGGTTAAAGGTTACAGGGGGGGGGGGGTGGTACTTACTTCACCTACAATTATCATGACTTTGGGGGGGGGGGGGGGCATACCTATGGGGTGTAATTTGAGGATGAATAATTAAGGGTTTACTTACGCTCTTAAGCTTCGTATATCCCGGAAGGTATCGGTGTGGGTTAGTTGTAAGGTGGGGGCATCCAGCAAAAATCACAGGGGGGCGGGGGTGGCATAGTACTCCAGGGACAATAGGGACAGGACTCCTCGTTCTACTTCTTGGCATCTCGTCCACATGACTAATACGATTGTGAAACATCATTATTCATATGATCCAGTGAAGTGGGGTTTGTGTGTACTGAAACATTATACAGTTGTCTTTCATCACGTTATGTGGTTGAAGGTTATGACTATAGTGGGGGGGAAATGCTATCACAAAACAGCCAAATAATGCAAAGCATTTTTTTTTTATTGGGGTTGTTATGTCTCTCCACGTGGGGGTTATTTCCCAATAGCAATGTTTTTTGGGGTTCTTAAGGGGGGTCATTATCAAGGGTCGCCCTGCTTCCTAATATATGGGTGATGAGTATCCGCTGTGGGGGGAGGTAAGGGAAGTCTGCTAACAAGGGGAGGGGTGAAACCTTAAATCAATTATTGGGGATTGTTGACAGGGGTAAAATATACTACTGGGGGGGGGGGGGGGGCTTGTGATTAGGTAGTCTAGGGGTAGTATTAGGCAATATTAGTAAGTTACGATGGGTATAATGTGGGGCATTCTTAGGTTTGACTCAATATTGCCATGTAGTCTGTTAAAAACGATGAAATATAGCCTGATGTCAAAGTTCTATCAGTTTGTTCCTAATGGATTGTTAGAACCAATAATCTCCACTGGAATCCTATTGAATAGGGGGGGCAAGGCTACTACTATTAGGGGGGGTTGGTGATGTAGTATTCACGGGACTGATCCTTACAGACCATGGTAAGGCTACTCGAGTTTGTAGTGATCCATAGCGAGGGAAGTTTGAGAGATCTACAGTCGGTAAGAAGGTCATGCTCTGATTATAACAAATGGGATAGGGGGGTATATTTTTCTTGGGGACAATTGGTGATGTGCACGAGACTCTTACTTTCGCAAACAAGTCTTTTTTTTTTCTTTTTGCGAAATTTTGGGTGTGGTTTACTGTGTGAAAAAACATCTGTTTCTTCCTTGTTTTTCAAGACTGTTCTTTTATGATTTTTTTTTCATACTCATTAGATCCGCTTGAGACTACAGATAATATTTTCTAATTTTATTAACTCTCAAAAAAAAGAGAACATTTCAATATTAGACAGCCCTTTTGAAGATATAATGTTAGGTCAAGGAGTCTTGTTGTAAGATATTAAGTGAGTTTTTTTTTTTTAATCTTTATTTAAAATGATGTCATGCTAAACCATTTATTTGCAACTTTGTTATTTCACATCACTTACAAGTTTCACCTCACCAATTAGGTTAAATATACACTACTTTTATATGATCGAAAAAAAAATTAGTATTTATGTATAATAAGTCTAAATGAAACAACAAAGAGTCGTCAGCAAATAAAAGATACAAACCAAAACATAGAGTTCCCTTGTTTCAACCCATTCTATTATTGCTTCTAAATATAACGAAATTTGCCATAGTTTCATGGATTCGTAATCTCACATGTATGATGGAGAAACCGTTGATGTGTAGTAATATTATTTACGAATGTTCAATATATTTAAACGTGATAGTAAACAAAAAAGTACCCACCACAAATTTTATAGTATTCATCGTAGTAATTGCGTCATAGAGTTAGAGTAGTAAAGACAGATTTATAGAGCTTTGTATAAAAGGACGAGTTAGGAATGTATTTGTGGATTAGTGATGTAGGTTTTATCCACTTTAGTAAACAAAGTTTAAGGTATTACAAGAAGACGAAACTTAAGTGGTGTGAGACGCTCTCTCTCGCTCCTTCTTTGGTGTGAAACGATGATCTGATGCGGGTGTGTGAACAAAAGGACAGCTCTAAACACCTAAAATGTGAACAATCATTACTGATACAAAGAAGGAGAATTAGGAAAAAGGCCGAACAGAAAGTTGGTTTCAGATTCACAGTAATGATTCCATCATGAGTGGTTGAAACAACTCCGCAGAAGAAAAAGAAGTGATGGAGATAAAAGACAGATCACTAGAAGGGGTGTGGTACTAGACCGAGAAAGAAGAGGGGGTGTGAAATGACATGAAGAGATAAGAAAGTGGTTGGCAGGCTGTCAGGTGGATAAAGACAAGTCGAACAGGTTGGGAACTAAGGCAGAACAAGGAAAAGGGTTGATTGTAAAGGGTAGAGAACATTATGAACAATGACGTATTTGGATGTGGTTGTATATAAAGTATTGATCAACAGTGTAGTATGACTACTTTCGCTCATGCTACAAGAAACCCATTGAAGTGCTTCCAGTTTCCACGTGTTACAAAGACCCAGATGACTTTATATACAAAGATAGACGATCAGAGTGGTGTGAAATAATACAGGACATAGAAGTGGAGGAGAAAACAAAAGGGACCTCATCAGTTCCTAATTTCTGGGTGCTTCGATGACTTCTCCTACCATAAGATGATCTCTGTTGGATAGAACCAAGTTATTATATGCGTATTCAGTTTGAATTAGAGTCCATAATAAATCCCCACGGTGCCTATCTGTGATATCACCAACGATCATCATGAGGTCCGTAATACTGTCTCGTATAACTCGGTATCGATAATGAATTCCATGACAGGAGAAACGACTTGTGATACAATTCGGAAGCTGATAACAAAACCTCATGTCGGATTGATAATCGACCCTTGAAACTGACCTGTAATTAGTCTCATGTCTTCTTGATATATATTGGCAGTCTCGAGATGCATGCGTGGTCTAATACAATTTTTGATCACACTGTTTCAGAACAGTTGAATGATGATCTCTGTTTTATAGTTAATCCTATTTTGATGTGAACCATTCATAATCCCTGCCTCTGTGATACCCACGATCGAGGTGAATATCCTCTATAACCTCGTCGATATGAATTCGAAGGAGAGCGATGACAACGGAAGTTATAAAAACCTCTGTCGGATTGATAATAATCTGAACGACAACGTCCATCAAAGCTCTTCGATCGAGGTCTTTGATCATGTTGAGCCGCGCACACAGGCATAGGATCTCGAATAGTCGATCTATGAAGATCTTTATTCTGATGTGCGGTCTGATACTGTCTTCTGAGTTTTTGATAGTGATCGGTAGAATTAGGATGTGTTTGCTGTAAAAATGCTTCTAATTCAGTGGTGCATGCGGATAAAACTTTATCTGGCAGCATGAGATCTATAACACCTTCATATGTTTTATTTATACCAGATAGATCAATCCATCTGCTAAGGAAATGTTTAATAGATGCAATGAATTCACCAAAATCTGCATCCTTGCTTGGTTTAGCAGCATGAAAGCGATCTCTGAATCCAGACTCAGTCAGCTGGAAACAGCTTAGTAATACCTCTTTTACGACATCGAAACCGCTTCTGCTCTTTTCATCAATACTCACGAAACATTTAAGTGAGTCACCAGTCAAAAAATCAAGTAAAAGACTGCTCCATCTTTCCTTGGGTATGTTCAGAGCTGTGACCTTGATGATGAATCTAGATATAAAAGAGTCAACACAATCGCGAGTTTGGTCAAAATGTGGCATTTTTAACTTAGGATAAAAAATATTTGTAGCAGCCGCAGTCTTAGTCTGTTCAGACTGCACTTTAGCTAATTCTAGAGCTTTTTCTTTTTCTGCATGAAGTTTTAATGTTTCCATTTCCATGGCATTTTTATGTGCTTGATCCAGTTGCATAAGTTCCATTCTCCTTAATTCCATTCTTTCCTTCTCTAATTCTCTGTCTTTCTCTTGTTGAGCTAATTCTTTATCACGTTGAGCCATTTTATCTTTCTCAAATTCTCTGTCTTTTTCTTGTTGAGCTACAGTCAATCGTTCTAATTCCAATTTCATGGATATTTCTTTTTCCTTCTGAGCCATCTCTTTTTCCTTCAATTCCCTTTCTTGGGTTAATTCAAACCTCCTAAGCTCATCAGCTCGTTTAGTCATTTCGCGCTGTTCCATTCTTTCCAGACGCGATAAATATTCATCATATTTTGTATCTGCAAAACTTTGTAGTTCCGCCCCTGATTTTCCATAACTTTTCCCAATATCAATGAATTCCTGTAGTGTAGACATGATAATAGGTTTCTGAGTACCTTCAATAGTCTATAATATACACCAGGATTATAGAACTCACTATAATATGTACATGAATATATTAATCAATAACAAACAAGTTCCAAGAACATGTGACAAAGACAGTGAAAACAATCAAATGATTTACAATGAAATGATTTTTCAATTATACGACAACACTTTACACTTATAAAGTAAATAAAGGAGACTTATACTCAGTAATCAGTAAAAGAAAGAAAAGAATTTACATCACAAAAATATAACAAGACAAGTCGTCATAAACGAACGTGTAGACAAAGAAGTTTTAGATCACACACGACAACAATTGTCAACAGTACTGAAATTAGGTTACGTAAATAAAGAGGACGTAATTCAATTGACAAGACTGCTAAGTACACAAAATATGGTTATAATGCTAACTGAAGAAACATTTATTTCCTGACTCAAAAGAAAAAATATAATCAGTCAGATCCTCAGTTAGCAAAATAAGCATGTAAATCTAATAGAAGTTAACATTCACTGAAGCTTTCCTGGGAAAATTCCAGTCAATATTAAACACGACGAGTATACAAATATACGGATAAACAAGAATGGGGAAACACAGATGATAGTAAAAAGTAAGCC
Organism: Oreohelix idahoensis; assembly: GCA_024509875.1. NCBI lineage: Eukaryota > Metazoa > Mollusca > Gastropoda > Stylommatophora > Oreohelicidae > Oreohelix > Oreohelix idahoensis. The sequence continues at coordinate 248,731 of JAMPIV010021189.1, read as the reverse complement.
AAGTGATGATGAACTGTAGACCAAAGCTAATGCAAGGACAATATGATAATGTTCAAGCGCCCAAGTAAAATCAAGAACTTATCTGTTTAGTTGTCCCTCTGAGAAATACATGAATGCATGTAATTCTAATCCAAGTGTCTTCAACAGCTGAGGTCCATTGATGGTAGACCTTGACCTTCGCAGCAGGGTAACCGTTTGAAAGTATTGCTTCGGTCTTGGAACGTAGTTTCTTCAATCGATCTGCGTCGCAGTCTCAGATGAATTTGATGAAGAGATACATTCTCCACTGGTACAGGTTCTTTAGTGGAAGATTACCGTTCTATCTGCGTGAATCAGTCTCTTTGGTGGAAGAAAAATTTCAGATTCTCAGGCAATGTTGTCTGCTAACGTTGACGGCATGAATGTAGTGACGTCACTTTCTGTCCTGCGCATTTCAGTTGCCGGTTAGGATTGAATGAATGATTTTGCATTTAAAACGTTCATCATCAGTTTAACTTTCTTCGATACTTGAAGGGGGGAATCCAGTATTCACGAAATCCAGACACTTTCTGACACCAGTATGTTAAGGGCTCTTCCGGGACCCCAGTATATTCTGGGTGCTTCGATGACTTCTAGTATTTGTGGATGACCAAGTTATTATATGCGTATTCAGTTTATAGAGTCAAAGTCCCTCGGGTTCTTATCACTTTTTGTAGGATTCCGTAATACTGTCCGTTGGTATCGATAATGTCTGCTTTAACCCTTGTGATACATTCTGTGCTGAACATGTTTCATATTAAATATTCGACCCTTGACTGACCTGTATTAGTCTCTTGTCTTATTGATTATATTGGCAGTGTGAGATGCAGCGTGTTAAGACATTAATCATCACTGGTCATGATCAGTTGAAGATAAATAGCATTTAACTCAACTCCGAATACGACAGTTGATAAGACTGTGATTTTGACGACTTAAAATATTTAATTAGTAATTCATACCATGAGCAGACACCAACTACATGGGAACAAAAGTCACATCACATTCATGTACGATCTGTAAGAGTTCTCATTAGTTCATAAACACATGTTCACAATCTCTATCTAGAGTTCTGGTTAGAGGTCAGTTCCTTTTAACGGCCAATGTCCTTTGGCATAAATTCAGAGGCTAACTAGACTTAACTATCCTGCTAGTTCTGCAATACACTTATTATGCTAGGCTTACGTCTACTGCTAGTCGTTTAATATCCGTTACACTAGGCTTACGCTTGCCGCTAGCTGTACAATATCCATCTATACTAGTCTTACACTATTGCTAGCAATATAATGTTCCTTTGGCATACCACGCCAGGCTAATCTGCCATAATTATGCAAACTGCGTTATTCATACGACGACTTACGTTTAGTTCAAGAAATACACTGCTCAAATGGCTTCCTAGCCACACAATTAAAAAGTGGACAACGCCACACACTTTCCAGTGGTTATACCACACAATATAAGTGGCAATGGCCACACTTCTGAAACACACTGCCCTTCGGGTCAAAACCCACAAGTCGAATGACGTTATAAAGACATACGCGTCATGCATAGTGATATGCATACTACGTCGTTAATCTATATTCAATTGCGATGTTCCATGGTGCAGATCCGAGTGTGATCAAAACTCAAATGCATGCACACATGCAACAATCATCGACATCGGTCGATGAGATATATCTCTATTCGATTGAGGTGTTCCATGATACAGCCATTCGGATCGTCGACAAATCCAAATGTCTGTAAGCATGAAACAATCATCGACATCAGTCGCGGAGATATAATCATTTGAGGAATGCGCCATGCTGCAGACATGAAGCAATCCTCAACACTGATGTCAGAATTGTTGTGTCATCCATGAATGCTTTAAATGGTGGCATGTGACACATTCCACTGAGCTTCGGACCTGTTGCAAATTCTTCAGTTTCTTCGAGGATTACCTGCATGGCCAACACGAATAGTATCGGAGAGATGGTACATCCCATCGCAATTTCAACTTGTAGGTCAATCCACTTCGTTGTGTACTCTCTGGTTGAATATCTGACAGAGAACAGCTTCAGCATTGCTGTAATTTCTTGTGGAACATGATACATTTCCAGGGCCTGCCACATCTGGTGTGGAACGGATCCATAAGCATTTGCTAGATCCAACCAGATTACATGGAGATTTTTTTCTGTCAGACTTTGCCTTTTGAACTGCTTCCCAGATCATTGTGGCATGCTCTAGACACCCTGGTGTACCTGGGATACCTCCTTTCTGAATGGTAGTGTCAATGTATCCATTCTCCAGAAGGTACGTGGTGAGCCTTTTAGCCATCACTAAGAAGAATATCTTCCCTTCTACATTAAGTTGTGAAATTGGCGTGAATTGACCGATGTCTGTGGAATTTTGTTCCTTCGGGATGTAGACTCCATTCACCTTTCTCCATTTTTTGCTTACAAGCTGGTTTTTCCAAGCATTTTTCAGCAAACGGAGCAGCCGTTTCAGAACTTCAGGACATCTCTTATATACAATATATGGGACACCATTAGGACCTGGAGCTGACTTACACCGTGCCTTCTGGACAATGCTTTCTATTTCTTGCATTGTTGGGGGCTTGGTGTTGAATTCAGCTCCTGGCTTACTAGGCCATATAAGGCCTTCCATGCTCCCGAGGCTCATCTTTGTGATCATCTGAATAGGTCATTCTAAGGTGTTTTCCAGATCTTCTTTCCCAATGTTTAGTGTTCCCGACAGTGGCTGTTCAAACAGTTCTCTGGCAAACTTGAAGGGCTTCCTGGAGAATCTCTCCCTATCCCATCGTGTTTTCCTTCTTTTCCTGCACAACCTTTCTACTCTACAAAGAGCATTATGTTGGCCTTTCAAGTACTCCCAAACCTGTCATAATCCTTCCTTCTCTGTGTCCACTGCGTTCTTGAACTCTTGAACTGTTTCCGGGCATGCTTCTTCTGTTTCCTGATCTCTTCTATTCTGATTTGTCTTCTGCTTTTCTGTGGTGGGTTACTTTCCATTGCCTCCCCGACTCCAAACATTTTGCAGTGAAGATATATTATGTCGCTTAAGATTTCCAGCTTTGTCTCCAAGGTTATCTGCTTCAGGTTGTTATCCAACTCTTTTGACAAGGCTTCGTCCATGTCACGGCATATTTTCTGGTGGCAGAAAAACTAGGTTGGTGACATCGTTATCAGCAAGTTTTGGCAACCCTGATAACTTTTAGGAAACGACTGGAGTCACAAGAAGAGGACGGAAGTCGAATATAGATTAAGTGGGAAAGAGAGAGAGAGCTTCTGGCTTGTCCGAGAGGGACATGTTTTGGTTTCCCTTTTCATTGAGTATGGATTATGGCCGAGAGTTTGCTATAGTGATTTATTCTGTTGGACATAATTATAATTCTGGAGTGGTTTAGTGTCCAGTGATATTATTGTCAGGCCATCGGGTATAATTTGCCAGTGGATTGAGTTTTCCATTGTTGTAGTTCTGGTTCGCCAAAGTGAGCGATTTTCAGTACCAAGTTTTATAGTACTGTTATACTGTCATGTGTGAGAGTAATTTGATATATTAATTTAAGAAGTGTCTCGGGCAGTGTTGTATGTATTCCATACTGTTTTCAGCATTGTGTGGCTATACTGTGTGCAGTGTTCTATTAAAAAGGGAATCCTGTAGAAAGTGTTATCTTTCTGTGTCCACCATTTCATGTTGTGGTCGTCTCCTAGTGGAGCAAGCCAAGTATTAAATTAGTATCATTATAAAATCCACAGCATAAATTGGTAGTTGACAGTCCAGCTGTTCCCAAAGCCCTTTTGCACTGGTGGGTGGAAACTTGATTGCATCTCTTTTCCCGTTCAAGAAGTGTGTGAGATCATAATCATCATCAGGCAGATCAACTCGAATATTCTCTGCGCTGAGGTCTTCTAACGTCTTACCCGTCGTAACAGAGCTCTGTTGATCTACCACTGAAGAGCTCCCACACCCCTTTTTCGTTCTGAGGATTTTCATGCCTCTCTGAGTAGAGAATTTCTTACCACAGGCACATGGAAATTCCAGCCATTGATCAGAACTCAAAAGTCTGTGAAGCTGGTCTCGTAGATTCCAATAAGACACCTGTGGATTCATCATTCTCCCCTCCTTTTGGTGAATCTTGGGGGCATTTATCATTTGTAGGTCCTTGATAAAGTTGATAAAGTTGAATATTTTATTCCCGTTAATGATATCCACCAAAAGGATAAATATAAGTGGATGGAAGCAGACATCATCATCATCAGTTGATAAGATCTCTATGGTGTTGTTTGCTCCACTGTAGTGTATGGAATGTCAACTTGACCTACGCAGTGGTGTGTAGACATGGATTGAGTGTATAATGTGCGAATGATAATAAAGGTTCGTGGTGTTGACAAAATGTTCTTTTCTCACACTCATGTAAGGCTGGAAGTCATCGACACCAACGACTGTGTACCTTTACTAAAGTTTAATTGGACGTACACACTCGACAGCACAGATAGTGACAAATCACAGGTTGGCATAATACATCATAGTACAGTGGATAAATGGTCTTGCAATGTTACATGGGCACTCATGTAGAATAATATTATAATGGGCTGTCAGTAGCCAAGCCCTCAGTATCGCCCATACATATATATCATCTGACTTCACTGACTGAGCACGTCAGCTTATAAACAATATTTCAGATGGCTTCTAAACCTAATCTCGTTTAGCGACGATTCTCCCACATAATGTTCAGCACATATTTTTTTTCATATAATAATATTGAACCGCTGATAAAGGGTTCTCATGTGTAGCAGTGATCTCTGGACTAAACAAGCGATAATACGGGCATCCCCTTTTCTCTTCTTGAAAGTCACTACAGGTTTGGTACCAAGATGGCTTCACTCGTGAGCTGTCACTCACGTTTGGATACAGATAATGAATCTGTCCTAAAGTTAGTCATTCATAAAACATTGCATTGCTCTGTAGATTTGATCATGAACAATTGACTGCATTCTACAGAATATAGTGCTGCTAGGAATCGAAGTCGTTTTCATCGAGTCAAATATATATTCTCTTATCGAAAATGGTGGCTTCGTACGAGAGTTCATAAAAGTATCTTGGATTACCTTGGTATAAGAAATATGAAACTGCCATTCCTTGGCAATACGAATAAACACTGGGGTAAAGCATACACGATAGGTCTAGACGACTATCACTTTCCCCACAAATACTGAGATCACTTTTTCCCCGGCGACAGGCCGACATAGTAAACACAGTCCCTATCAGGACGAAGCCAAATCACACCACACTCTAGCGACACATCCGCCGAATAGCCTTTGACCTCCCTAGAGACAACAGAACATATAGTTCGACTTAGATATGTAAAGATATACAGATATAAGACAGACTCGTCCTACTCAGACAAACAATACACATAAATTCAGGCCATAGATATTCTGAAGCAAGAACAATCTATTACTACCCAAACAAAGAATAAATCGCAGAAATAATGGATTCATCCACGGAGTTTGATCGAAAAAGCCGACACAACTTTCAAGGGAAGTAACTCAATAATGACTTTTCCTTAAGCACTAAAAAATTACCTATGTATAATATTGTAAGATATCAAAGACTGCACGTAACAGTCCTATAGTAATTTTTAAAGCTTAACGGGTGCCAACCCGGTCAGCCGGTTCCTAGTCTTTCCCAGTATCATCTGTCTTTCCAGAAGTCCATCAGTCTTTTCTCCGATTGTCACTGATCAATATATTGTCATTATATATATATATATATAAAATTAATCTCAGACCTAAGGGTCTTTTATATTTGGACATGCACCCTAATATAACCAACTAGGTTGAACGGGAGGCGCCTCGCCAAAACTATTTAAAAAAAAAAAAAATACATATAAATATATATATCTATATATGTTACGTTTCTTTTTGATGTTAATATGCAATAACAGGATTGTTCCTGTGGCCAAGATGACGTCTAGGGCAGCAAATCTCTTAGACACCGCAACCAGCCAACACCACTCATAATTATTTGATTCACAACTGACGAAGTGGACAATATACAATTTATTTAAGACTGCATGCAGCTCCACATACAATAGTTCAGGCCAACATATAATGGCAGATAATATGCAGTAGACGAAATACCGTAGGCAGTCAGTTCATGTCAGGAACGCTGTCCTTTAGTTCTCAATATGATTTTAAATCTCTGCACACTCGACACTGAGCAATTATACTTCTTGTCAATACAGATAACTAGATGACTAAATACATCTCACCGAAGATCTCGATGTAATAGTGATAACATAACTCCAGGTTGATCAGTGAGTTAACAATTCACTATCGTAAAACAAGCTATTGTTACCGAAACAGAACCAGGCTCGACAGTAAACATGACCCACTCTAATATCTTGGGGGCTAAGGAGATTTTTAAAATTGGATACTGGAATGTAAGAACTATGTATCAAGACGGAAAATTGGAAGAAGTAATTAAAGAAATGGATAATTATAAGTTGGACTTATTGGGTGTCAGCGAGTGTAGATGGACAGGGAAGGGCATAAAATATATTTCAGAAGAAAAAAAGCAAATTATATACTCTGGTAGTAATGATAATCGTCACACAGAGGGAGTAGCCATCCTAATGACACAGAAAGCAGCAGCATCGCTTATCAGCTGGGTACCTATCAATGAGAGGCTAATATTAGCTAGATTTCAGACACGATTTTTCAAGCTCTCAATTGTACAATGTTATGCACCAACTAACGACGCTCTTGATACCACAAAAGATGACTTCTATGAAGCACTTCTAAGTACCATCAACACAATACCCAAGCATGACATAATAGCAGTCATGGGTGATTTTAACGCCAAAGTAGGTGACAACAACGATGGAGTACAAAGATATCTCGGTACTCATGGCATAGGCTGTATGAATCAAAATGGCGAAAGACTTCTAGAACTTGGTGAAATATCAAACCTCGTTGTGGCAGACACCATCTTTCCACATAAGAATATCCACAAGATAACATGGAATTCACCTGATGGCAGAACTAAGAACCAGATAGATCACTTCTGCATAAGCGCTAAATTTCGCTCATCAGTTCAAGACGTCAGAGCATACTGAGGTGCAGAGATCGGAAGCGATCATAACCTCTGCATAGCTAAACTGAGAATTAAACTGAAGAAGTTATACCAACAGAATAAAAATAGTAGAATAGATGTACACAGACTGCAATCAAATGATATAAAGGAGGAATATAATGTCAAAATGAACAACTATTTCGATGCTTTAGGCAAAATTGACAACGATATCACCACCAAGACAATCGATACTAAATGGGAACAACTGAGAACAGCAATGACAGAAGCAGCAGTAGTGACCACCGGATACCTAGTACATAAAAAGAAAAAATGGATGAGAGATGATACTTGGGATAAAATACAAGAAAGGAAAACAGCAAAACTTAAACTACTAGCGGCAAGTACACATAATGCAGTTGAATCTTGCAAACTAACTTATAACTTGTTAAATAAAGAAGTGAAGACAAAAACTCGAAGAGATAAAAGACATTTCATCAATGAACTGGCTGTAGAAGCTGAAAATGCTGCAAGAACTGGTAATAGTAGGTGCCTTTATCAAATTACAAAACAACTATGTCACCAGCCTACTGCTATGGAAACACCTGTTAAAGGTAAATTGGGGAATTCAATACCAACAGAAAAAGAACAAATGAAGAGATGGGCTGAGCACTTCATGGAGGTGCTTAACAGACCACCACCAACAGTAACACCTGATTTTAATAATGAAACACCTACAACCACCTTGCCAATAACTTGCGATGAATTCACGCTGGATGAGATCAAACAAGCCGTTAAAAGATTAAAAAATTTTAAAGCTGCTGGAGTTGACGAAATTTCAGGGGAAATGATTAAAGCAGTTAATGACAACAACCTCTTGAGAATTTTAGATATTATAAATGAAGTATGGAGAGAAGAACAACCACCACAACAATGGAAAGACAGTATTATTGTAAAGATACCGAAGAAAGGTGATCTATCAGACTGTAATAACTGGCGTTCTTCTTCTTCTTCCGTCCTTAGCCACCGACCGTCAAAGCAGTCAGTGGCCATTACGCCTAGTGGCGTCTTAGGGCAACAGCAGATAGGTTTTCTTTGCCATTGTTTCCCATCACGCCTATTGGCGTCTTTAGGGCAACGGCAAATCAATCCATTTGCTGTTGTTTCCGTAATCGAAGTGACTGGCAAACGGGTGATCAGCCCGTTGGGGAATTTTAATCATAACAATATATATATATATATATATATATATATATATATATATATATATATATATATATATATATATATATATATATATATATATATATATATATATATATATATATATATATATATATATATATATATTGGTGAAACTGGCAAATGTCTGTCAGACAGATTCTGTGTGCACTTGAATTACAATTATAGTAGGAACCTAAGCCTGTGGCTCTTCATTTCAATAGTCCAGACCATTCTGGTTACTGTGATATCCAGGTAACAACTATTTGTTCCTGCTTCGGTGATGACTGTACTCGCTTGCCTCTAAAGAAATGTCTCATTTTTAAAATGGGTTGCCTTCCTCCTGATGGTCTTAATGTCCAACATCCTTTTGTTTGACTTTTGTTATTCAGTGGCTTTACTCCATTTCAGACTTCTCTATTTCTTCTGTTGCTTTTTTATGATCTTTCTTCATTGAAGTTTGTGTTCCATGTCTTTTTTATGCTGCTATCTTATGTCACTTCCATTGATTATATTGACTAGATACAGAGAGCCTTTATAAGCTTCTACAGATCTTTTAGCAGCGGATTCTTGTTTCAGGACTTGTTGTTTTGTTATTACATTTTCTCCTTTTGATTTTTGTTCATTGTTGAATTTCTTGTATTGGTATTTCTTTTTTTCTGGTTTTGTATTTTTCTTGCTTTATTATTGTTTGTTTTCTGCGCATCACCTGTGTTGTTTATGCTTACATCTGTTTGTATTGTCTTTCCTATCTGTGTTTCTCATCCTGTTATGTATTTGAAGTGTCTATAGTATCTTTCTTTGACCTGTCTATATTTCTTGTCCTTGTTGCCTATCTGTAACTGATGAAGGTGAATCCTGAAATGTCCAGTGTTTCCTGTGTACCATTAATTTGTAAAACTGATTATTTATATAGTTATTTCCTTACCAGTTTTACAGCACCTCCATTATTTATTTACTTTTACTAATTATCGTAGTTTTTGTTTTCTCAATGTTAATGTCCAATCCATATTTATGGCTTATGCTGTTTACTTGCTTCATTAGCTCCTTACTAGTGTTTACTTTCAGCTAACAAAACAGTACCATCCACATATCTAAGGTTGTTTATCAATCTTCTACTGATGTTCAGTCCTGGCAGTTCCTGTATCTGTCTGAAAATGTTCTCTGTGTAGATATTAAATAGGCAGGTGGACAATTCGCAACCTTGTATCACACTTTTTTAAATTTTTATATGTGGTGAGTAATTCTTACCAGATCTTACTGTTGCAGTTTGTTCCCAATAAAGGTTACTGATTATTCTTATGTCTTTTCCAACCACACCTATGTCTTTGAGGCATTCATTTTCTCATGATGGACTCTATAAAAAGTCTTCTTATAGTCAATAAAGCACACATAAATACTTTTTATAACCACAAGCTACAACAAACAGGTTTGTTGGTGTTGCAATTAACAACAAGCTAAAACACAGACAGGCAGAAGTGTTGGTGCCCCAATTAAAAACAAGTTAAAACACAAATAGACAGACAATAATGAACAGACAGAAATATGACTGACCACAGCTTGTTCACGGTTACAAGTGAATGTGATAGTCGTGGTGACATTCATGTGGCTGTGGCTTCCCCCACATTTCTCACTGGATGTGAACACTGTTTCCAGGTGGTCATCTGAAAGTTAGTATTACAGATGGAAATATTAGCAGTTTGTAACTGTCACAGACATTTATATTTGGACAGCTGCTGGACATTCACTTTAAGACATTTGCTAAACATTCATGCCACTGCCACACATCCATGTCAGTACATCAGTTAGACATCCATGTCAGTACATCTGTTAGACACCTATGTCAGTACATCTGTTAGACACCTATGTCAGTACATCAGTTAGACATCCATGTCAGTACATCTGTTAGACACCTATGTCAGTACATCTGTTAGACACCTATGTCAGTACATCAGTTAGATATCCATGTCAGTACATCAGTTAGACATCCAGGTCAGTGTATCTGTTACACATCCATGTCAGTACATCTGTTAGACATCCATGTCAGTACATCAGTTAGACATCCATGTCAGTACATCAGTTAGACATCCAGGTCAGTGTATCTGTTACACATCTGTGTCAGTACATCTGTTAGACATCCATGTCAGTACATCTGTTAGACATCCATGTCAGTACATCTGTTAGACATCCATGTCAGTACATCTGTTAGACATCCATGTCAGTACATCAGTTAGACATCCATGTCAGTACATCAGTTAGACATCCATGTCAGTACATCAGTTAGACATCCATGTCAGTACATCAGTTAGACATCCATGTCAGTACATCAGTTAGACATCCATGTCAGTACATCAGTTAGACATCCATTTCACTACATCAGTTAGACATCCATGTCAGTACATCAGACATCCATGTCAGTACATCAGTTAGACATCCATGTCAGTGCATCTGTTACACATCCATGTCAGTACATCAGTTAGACATCCATGTCAGTACATCAGTTAGACATCCATGTCAGTACATCAGTTAGACATCCATGTCAGTGCATCTGTTACACATCCATGTCAGTACATCAGTTAGACATCCATGTCAGTACATCAGTTAGACATCCATATCAGTACATCAGTTAGACATCCATGACAGTACATCAGTTAGACATCCATATCAGTACACCAGTTAGACATCCATATCAGTGCATCAGTTAGACATCCATGTCAGTACATCAGTTAGATATCCATATCAGTACATCAGTTAGACATCCATGTCAGTACATCAGTTAGACATCCATGTCAGTGCATCTGTTACTCATTCATGTCAGTACATCTGTTAGACATCCATATCAGTACATCAGTTAGACATCCATATCAATACACCAGTTAGACATCCATATCAGTACATCGGTTAGACACCCATGTCAGTACATCAGTTAGATATCCATATCAGTACATCAGTTAGACATCCATGTCAGTACATCTGATAGACATCCATGTCAGTACATCTGTTAGACATCCATGTCAGTACATCTGTTAGACATCCATGTCAGTACATCAGTTAGACATCCATGTCAGTACATCAGTTAGACATTCATGTCAGTACATCAGTTAGACATTCACATCAGTACTTCAGTTAGACATTCATGTCAGTACATCTGACTGTCATAACTACTGGTCAGGAAACTAGACAGGAACAATAATTGTACAACTGAAGATTTCTGACTGTCATAACTACTGGTCAGGAACAATAATTGTATGACTGAAGATTTCTGACTGTCATAACTACTGGTCAGGAACAATAATTGTACAACTGAAGATTTCTAACTGTCATAACTACTGGTCAGGAACAATAATTGTATGACTGAAGATTTCTGACTGTCCATAACTACTGATACTCCGATACTTCTGTAAGCATTATGGCAGAGCTTCAATTTGACCAGATATGTCAAATTGCTAGTGCGTCCCCTCTAATGCTAGGAGCTGATTGAAGCGTACAGGAATATATAACTACGTAAAGAATATGAACGGTCAATTCGACAGAACCATGTATACTACCAAGCCGTTAACCTTGACGTCGTAACGGCGAGTGCTGTCAATCAACGTCCATGTTGATCATTATATATACCAATGTATACTGAAGCACATTAAAAACGCACACTATTTTATATACTGATGCCGAGAAGCTGGAAAAAAAAAGTGTGGGAATAGATTTTCCCCGTGTTTGTCATGAGGTAGAGAGCGAATGGCTACTCGAATGGAAAGTGCATGATTCAACCCACGGGTTTGTGTACAGACTACATGAAAACAATGAAAGTTACACGTGCAACACGATTCCCAACAGCTATGACCCTGAAAATGTGTACGAGTTGTGGCAGTATACTCGGTACAAAAAGGCCGTTGAGACAAAACACCCAGTACATGTGCTTGAAATGCCACGACTATCTTAAAACGACAGCCAACGAGCCATTGGTATGTTGGAGACCGGAATGAGCTCGCGGGCCATTGCCAGAAGGATGAATTGCCACCACAGCACTATTGTACGTCTCAATGAACGTTACGGAATTACTGGCAATGCCCGGGATAGACTTCGGAGTGGCCAACCACGAGTTACTAACCCTGCGCAAGATCGTCATATTGTGCTGAGTCACCTAAGGAATCGTTCTCTCCCTGCAAGTCAAACAGCAAGAGCAATAGTGGGTAGATGTGGGCAAGTCTCTCGAATGACAGTCATACAACGACTCAGAGATACAGGCCTTACTGCAAGACGACCTTATGTTGGGCCAAACTTGACTCACAGACATCGTCAGCAGCGCCTGCAATGGGCAGAGCAACATGTCAGATGGACTAGACTGCAGTGGAATGCTGTCCTATTCACAGACGAGAGCAGATTCAACATATCCTTTGCTGATGGACGTATGCGGATTTGGCGACGGTGTGGAGAGCGCTTTGCAGATTGCTGTGTTCATCAGCACAACCGATTTGGAGGTGGCAGTATTCACATTTGGGGAGGATTCAGTTTTCACCATCGCTTGCCTCTTCACGTCTTCCATGGAAATGTTAATGCTGTGACATATCGAGATGAGGTTCTGGATGCATTGGTTGCTCCTGCGTTCACAAATTATCCAGACTTGCAGCTTCTCCTGCAGGATAACGCACGTGCGCACACAGCATGCATTATGCAGCAATATCTACAGCAGCAAAACATTGTGACGATTGATTGGCCTGCCCTATCACCAGACATGTCCCCTATAGAACATCTGTGGGACGAGCTTAGAAGCAGAGTCTACAGGCAAGGTTGTCCAGCTAATCTGCAACAGCTCGAAGCTGCTCTTACACGTGAATGGGACTTGATTCCCCGGAATTTCCTTCAGAGACTTGTGCGTTCCATGCGGAGCCGCTGCCAAGCTTGTTTGCAAGCACACGGTGGACATACCAGATACTGAGGATAGTGTGAATGAATTTTTTTATTGATTGCATTTTTGGTTTTCTCCCTTGCCTGCACAGAATTCAATGAATTTCATAACAATCAAATGTACAAATTAATGACCAGCATGGATTCATAAGAAAATGAATAAAGATTCCAAATATGTAAACTTGTAAACACTTATATTTACATTTCACACTCTGTTCCTGGATTATACAGGTGGTGCGTTTTTAATGTGCTTCAGTATATATACTGTCAGAACCATATCGATGAACTGTACTTGCACATGATGTCAACGTCTTTTCTGTAATAAATCGTATGTCATTCATGTTCAACAATGGGTCCAGTATGCCTTACTACCAATTGGTCAATCTTATGACCCAATCGTTACCGTTACGTTTGTCTTGTAATCATTATCCATAACGAAGTGACGGCCCACAACAACATTTGCACCATAAGTCACCAATATCAGAAATGCATCAGTAACAACTGAAGATTTCTGACTGTCATAACTACTGGTCAGGAACAATAATTGTATGACTGAAAATTTCTGACTGTCATAACTACTAGTTAGGAAACTAAACAGGAACAATAACTGCACTACTGAAGATTTCTGACTGTCATAACTACTGGTCAATTAACTAACATGAATGATTACACAAACATGAACATCAGTCAAATTATTGTTACCTTTCTTGATTGAATGGTCATAAAGTCAGTTAATAAACTGAGCTGTCCTATCAAAGAACTTTATTTGCTACTGGCTATTTTTCTGTCCCTGGACTTAAACAAATGCTTCTATCCCTGGTTGCACTACCTAGAACATGTATAGGAAATAACAAGATGGAAACAGAAATGATTGTGTAATCTTTAACAAAGATTGCTGTATAGTAAATGAAGCCATGGAACAAGACATGAGGTAACATGGCTGATGTTGGACACTAAGAAAACCTACTAATAGTATAACAAGGCAGTCCTCGTTCTGGAATAAGGTAAGCGTAAGAGAAACAAAGGGACACCACAAAAACAAACACAGAAGAAAACTGGTGACAGACATGGAATCATCTTGTACAGATGGCACAGGACAGGAAGGTTTCCCAAGATTCTGATGAAGGCCTATGCTCCAAATAAAATAGTTGGGTAATGGATGACTTGAAGCCATATCTGACCTTGAATGTAATGGGCCTTGGTGCTGAAGTTACCCAGATTTCTGTATGACTTGGAGTCCGGTGAAAACTGGCAGACGGCAGCACCCTGACATCCAGTGATGCTGGGATCATGAAGCTGTACTGCGCCTCCCAAGTTGAATAAATATTTTTTGTTGGCCACTTCCAGTTCAATGCTGCAGTGGTAAGATAAATAGTCATTTCAGGCTGATATACAATTCAAAACTGGAGAAAAAATGTTATGGTGAATTGTCATGAATCCTGCTCATTGACAAATTTGTATCCAATCAAATCTCCTTTCATAATTCATTCCCCTTTTATTGCCCTTTATCATACATGCCACACGCTATGGTTTACCCATAATCTGTACGGGGTGTTTGCGTTTTCAGATGTGTACGGCCCGTACATACCGTCTGTACGGGTTTTTTCGCCTAATTATTAAATATACATATAAATCGACCGTTTTGTGCCACTACACAATTTTCCGTAATTTGCGTCATCAGATTCGGAGAGATTTTAAGCCAAGTGGATTTAAAAAAAAAAAAATAACCAATGAAAATCAAGCTGCCTATTTTTCAATTGCCGCGGGATGTGCGTGGCGTGTTCATTCACAATTTTTCGCTAAAGCTAGCGCGAGGTTACTGATTATTTGAACGATTACGCAGCACTGAGTCGAGAATATTGTTTAGGATTAATTTCCAGTTTAGTATTGGTAAGTAATTCATTAAAAAAAAGTATTTCAATAACATTGTTTAGATGAAGTTAGATTTAACTGTCAGATAACTTAGGCCTAGGCTATGCTTTTTTTTCCGTAAGATTTAGCTGCTTAAAAAAAAGGCGGATACCACTTCATATTATTTGATTTCACTAAAACTTGTAGAAAGTGCGTAAGAAATGTAAATTTGAATAATAATACAATACAAATAATGGGTAATATCGGAATGGCGGTCGCCGAACGATCTGCATGTATTTTCGTACCATTTAGGCTAGTAACACTAACCTTAAATCTAAATGGTACGAAAATACATACGAAGCGTTCGGCGTCCGATATTACCAAATTATGAAACTGAAGAAAAAAAAACACACACACAAAAGCAAGGCAAATTTGCATCTTAACCCGATCAGAGAAAAGTTTAGCCTATTTGGAGTTAGGCCTAGGCCTACTTCTCGTCTTAGTTTTAATTTCGTTTCTTTAAAAAACAATGCGCTTTTGCCTTGGGTGATCATCATTACGGTCAACTAATGATTTAGGCTAGGCCTATGTTTATTAAATAATTAATTACTATCAATGTTTGATTGACACTAAAAGTCGTATGGGTAGGTCTATTTAAAGCTACCAGTTGGGCTGTAGGCCTAACGGCTATTCCAATTATTGAAGTTTGATAGACATTAGTTGCGCCAGTTTATATTTTCATTGCTAGCTTTTAAAAAAAAAAAAAATATAAATATATATATCTATATATATATATATATATATATATATATATATATATATATATATATATATATATATATATATATATATATATATATATATATATATATATATATATATATATATTTGATTTAAGATTAGTAAACCTAACCCAAAACGCTTATTACTGGTCTCTTTAGACCTATACCTTTATTAGGCACTACAGAACAGACACCAAACTGTTCTTCATTTCCACCATAAATTGTATTAATTTTTTTGTGTGCAGAAATAGACTAAATGATGATACAGTTACAGCATTTCTACAATGCTAAATAAATTCTAACTCCTGTTGTTTAGGTTTTAAAGCAAGTGAAGACCTGCTTAAAAAGGCAAAGGGCGCATGTCACTATGATGGTGCAGAACCATCTAATTGAATATATTTTTTACTTGAATTAACTCTTTTGTTACGTTTTTCAGTCTTTGTACAGGTTTTGCGGGTCTTTGTACAGGGTTTTTGGATTTTTTGTACAGGTTTTTCATGTCTGAGGTGTGGCATGTATGCCTTTATGAAGTATGGCGCAACGAACACAGCTGGACCTCTTGCAGGAAGCCTGCACATTCATATCATCTTGTATGTGAATATTTAAGGTGCTGCTGCAGAACTGGTAGGGAAAGTAGTATTTTATAAACTAAAAGGGAAAACAATATGGTCACTTTTACGAATGTGCGATAAACTAGAAAAATGATATGAAGTCACTTTTACAAATGCGTGATAAACTAGAAAAATGATATGAAGTCACTTTTACAAATGCGTGATAAACTAGAAAAATGATATGAAGTCACTTTTACGAATGTACGATAAACTAGGAAAATGATATGAAGTCACTTTTACAAATGTGTGATAAACTAGAAAAATGATATGAAGTCATTTTTACAAATGTGTGATAAACTAGAAAAATGATATGAAGTCACTTTTACGAATGTGCGATAAACTAGAAAAATGATATGAAGTCACATTTACGAATGTGTGATAAACTAGAAAAATGATATGAAGTCACTTTTACAAATGTGTGATAAACTAGAAAAATGATATGAAGTCACTTTTACGAATGTGTGATAAACTAGAAAAATGATATGAAGTCACTTTTACAAATGTGTGATAAACTAGAAAAAGGATATGAAGTCACTTTTACGAATGCATGATAAACTAGAAAAATGATATGTCACTTTTACAAACATGTGATAAACTAGAAAAATGATATGGTCACTTTTACAAATGTGCGATAAACTAGAAAAATGATATGAAGTCACTTTTACGAATGTGTGATAAACTAGGAAAATGATATGAAGTCACTTTTACAAATATGTGATAAACTAGAAAAATGATATGAAGTCACTTTTACAAATGTGTGATAAACTAGAAAAAGGATATGAAGTCACTTTTACGAATGCATGATAAACTAGAAAAATGATATGTCACTTTTACAAACATGTGATAAACTAGAAAAATGATATGAAGTCACTTTTATGAATGTGTGATAAACTAGAAAAGTGATATGAAGTCACTTTTACGAATGTGTGATAAACTAGAAAAATGATATGAAGTCACTTTTACAAATATGTGATAAACTAGAAAAATGATATGAAGTCACTTTTACGAATGCGTGATCAACTAGAAAAATGATATGAAGTCACTTTTACGAATGTGTGATCTTCTTCTTCTTCTTGCGATTGTATCTTTGATGATTACACCGTCAGACGAGTTCTCATGATGAATTTGACTGTTGTTTGAAGTTCCTCTTTAACTCCATATAGCTTTGAGTTTAGTGTTGAGTCATTGGGCCAGTATATCTTTCTTAACTGGTCATACAGAGGACAGTCCTGTAGAACATGCTCAGCAGTTTGTTCGTTTAATCCACATGTGCACAGTGGTGAAGCAGACAATCGTAGCTTGTGCATGTGTTTATTCAGTTTGTTATGCCCTGTCCTGAGTCGAAAAATAGTTATCTGTCCCTGCCGGTCGAGAGTGTGATAGTCGTCTTTGGGTTGGTTCTGTTCTCTTCTGATAGTCTGGATAGCTCTCTTTTTCTCAAAGTATGTGACTTCATTATCTTCTTGTTCACATTCTCCTCCCTTTTTTGCAAGTTTATCTGCCTTTTCATTTCAGGGTACACCACAATGAGATGGTACCCACTGAAGTATGGTTCTCTTTTTGGCAGCTACCTTGTTTAGTTCATTTCTCAGATGCGGGAGTTTACCACCCTTGAGAGCTTGCAGGACAGACAGTGCATCTGTGAGGATGACTACCTGGTGGCAGTCAGAGTTGGTGTTATAAATCATATTTGCAGCTTGCTCTAGAGCTTGAACCTCAGCTGTATAGTTGGAACAGAATTTACCAGTGGGAATGTGCCTAGTCTCATAGTGGTTGTCAGGATATGAGATAAAGATACCGGCACCTCCATTCCTAACAGCATTAGTTGCTGATCCATCTGTATAGGCATGTATCCATGATTGATCGGGATAGCTTTCTTGGATCATACTCAATGTAGCAGTTCGTTTTTGCAGATCATTATACTCACATCCACTTGTGAGACCACTGACTGATGTATTAATTTGGAGAGCACTGCTGGCCTGCTCCCATGGTACAGGGTATAGGGTGGGCTTCAGTGGTGTTGTCTTCATGGATAGGTCTTCTTGATGCTGTCTTATAAGTCTTTTCCCCCGATGCACAAAGCTGCTACGCTTTAGACGTCCCAGTGCCAGATCATCTAGTCTTGCCTTCATTGGGTGCATTGGCATACTGTTGTACTTTTCCATCTGGATCATGGTTTTTGTGTCTCTTCTATGGGACAATGTCTGTAATCCAGCAACCTTCTGCATCTCTGTTATTGGTGTAGTTTTCATGGCTCCTGTAATGAGCCTGAGGGCTTGATTTTGCACCTTGTCCAAAGACTGCAGATGTGAGTTAGCAGCTGATGACCATGCTGCTGAGCTAAACTCTAAGTGTGGTCTTATTACTCCATTATAAATCTTCTTTAGATTTCGTTCATTTGCTCCCCAGTTGGTACCTGCTAATTTTCTGAGTATGCCTAGTCATCTTCGGGCCTTTCCTTCTGCATTTTCAATATGCTTATTCCATGTAAGCCTTTGGTCAAATGTCACCCTAAGATAGGTGGGGTAGCTTTCTTCCTTGATCACGGTTGTCCCTAGGTGTATGTTAGCTGATTTGTCCTTGGGGGCGAGGGAGAACAGTGTTGTGGAGGTTTTGTCTGTGTTTATTGTGATAAGCCATTTCTCTGCCCATGACACTAGCATGTCTGCTGCCCGCTGCATTCTATAATTTGCTGTGGTGACATTTTCATCAGCGCACCAGAGTACTAGGTCATCTGCATATAAGGCAGCTTTCACTCCTGCAGGGAGATCTTTCACCAGGTCATTGATGTAAACAAGGAAGAGTGTTGGGGAAATTACTCCTCCTTGAGGTACCCCCTGATGGAGCAACACTTTTCTGCTCTGCAGACCGTCAAGAGTGACTCTAGTTCTCCTGTTATGCAAGTATGACTGGATCCATTTCATCATGTTGCCTTGGATTCCACTTCTCCTAAGTTTTGCAATGAGGCCATCTTTCCACACCTTGTCAAAGGCCTGCTTGAAGTCGACCCAGATCGTTAGGACCTTTTTCTTCTCCTGGAAGGCATCTTCTATTGCTTGAGACAAGTAAGTAACTTGGTCTTCTATACTGTAGCATTCTCTAAATCCAGCTTGTTCCGGCACCAGGATCTGCTCAGACTCTAAATACCATTTCAATCTGTGGTTGACTATTCGCTCCATAGTCTTCCCAACACAGCTTGTGAGACTGATTGGCCGGTAACTTGCAGCCTCGGTCTTACATTTCCCTTTCTTTAGTATGGGTATTGTGATGGCTTCTCTCCATACTTGGGGTACTGTTCCTTTCAACCAGCTGTGGTTGAATATCTCAAGCAGTTTTGTCTTTGCTGCTGAGCTCAGATTTACTAGCATTTCGTTGCTGATTTTGTCTGGGCCGGGTGACTTTTGAAACTTAAGCTTGGAAATAGCCTTCTGTAGTTCTCCTAGTGTGATGGGTTCCCTCATTGGGGCAGGAGTATCTGTCTGTCCCATGGTTGCCAGTATTTCTTTTCTTATCTCTCTCTGATGATCTATGTTAATGGGTAAGTTGCTTTCTGAACTGTATCTTCTAGCAAACAAGTCTGCAGCTTGTTTTCCTCTGAAAAGTTTGCCACCTTCATCCAATGTGATAGTCTGCCTAGGTGAGGAACGCTCTTCATTTAGAGACTTGACTAATCTCCAAAGTTTCCTGCCGTCTTTCTCAAGGTTCAGCGATGCCGTTTTAGTTCTCCAGCTTTTCCGTTTTTCTTCTAGCTTTGTTCTCTGAAACTCTGCTACAGCCTTTTTCCATTTGTTGTGAGTTTCAAGTGAAGGCTGAGACTCTGCGTCCTTTCTAGCGCTGTCCATAGCTTCCTGACGTTCTTGGAGTGTGCTGGACCAGTATGGTATGTAGTTACGCCGGCATCCTTTGGGAATGGTTTCTTTTGCAGCTTGTAGTATGCATCTGTTGAAGTCTTTTACCACTTCATTAATGTCTCTGTTCTGTACCTTGAGGGTAGACAGCAGCGTGTTCACCTGATGCCTGAATAAACCCCAGTTGGCTTTTTGTAGTTCCATCTTGTAATGGCTGGGCCTGTACTGAGAGTTGCACTCTGGACAGTAAGAAAGATTGGGCGATGGTCGCTTCCCCCTAGTTGGTCTCCTACTTCTCTACTAATAGATCCAGCTATATCTGGTGTGGAGAAGGCAAGATCTGGTGTTGAAGTTGTGTGCCATCCTCTGGAGTAGAAGGTAGGAGTATCTGTGGCATTATTGACTAGGATTAGGGAGTGATCATCTTGCCAAGTTTCAACCTCTTCACCTCTGTGATCCAGATGGTTATAGCCCCAGCTCTGGGAGTGGCTATTAAAGTCTCCAACTGCTATAAAGTTGGTGGCTGGTACCTGTATAGAGCTGAGACTCAGGGGTTTGTAGTTCGGACAGTAATAGTTCAGGAGTTCTATTTCCATCTTGTCTACCTTTATCTGCAACAGCTGATATTCTGCTCCATCCATGAAGGTTTTCCTTTCGTGTGCAGGAATGTTATTCCTTACAAGAGTAAGTACTCCTCCTTTTCGTCTATCTTTTCTGTCGGATCTGAAGCATTGCTATCCCCTTATTTTAAAGGTTTGACGAATGTGTGATAAACTAGGAAATTGATATGAAGTCACTTTTATGAATATGTGATAAACTAGAAAAATGATATGAAGTCACTTTTACGAATGCATGATAAACTAGAAAAATGATATGAGGTCACTTTTACGAATGCGTGATAAACTAGAAAAATGATATGAGGTCACTTTTACGAATACGTGATAAACTAAAAAAATGATATGAAGTCACTTTTACAAATGTGTGATAAACTAGAAAAATGATATGAAGTCACTTTTACAAATGTGTGATAAACTAGAAAAATGATATGAGGTCACTTTTACGAATACGTGGTAAACTATAGAAAAATGACATGGTCACTTTTACGAATGTGTGATAAACTAGAAAAATGATATGAAGTCACTTTTATGAATGCGTGATAAACTAGAAAAATGATATGAAGTCACTTTTACGAATGCGTGATAAACTAGAAAAATGATATGAAGTCACACAGGACTTCTTTCTTTGTCCCGTCACTGGCCGCTGGCAACCACATAGGACTTCTTTCTTTGTCCCATCACAGGCCGCTGGCAACCACATAGGACTTCTTTCAAAATTGCTGTTGTCAAAAACTAATCAAACTGAAACCACATCCCCACTATGTCTGCCCACAGTTCTTTTGGATCTTGCAAAACCTCGAACTGACCTCTTCTGTAGTTGCTTTAATTATGCAGATGGTTTATCATGGAATGCTGCACCCAAGTCTGTCAAAACTAATAATTCAAAAGATTTCGACATTCATGTCACAAAATCTTGAACATGCACCTATTGACAACTCTGTGTTCCAGTTCATACAATGTGTCCATATGAGTATTTACTTGTAAATGTTATAGTTTTGACATTAATGTTAAAGATGTCATTGGTTTATTACTTTCCCTCTCTATCTCTGTCTGTGCATGTATATGTGTATTCAATTACTAAATGTAATGTTAATATTAATTATTATTGAAGTTAAGTGTGTTTTAATTTTAATTTGAAAACTTGTTGAGAATTTTATTAACTGCAGGGCAGATATATAAAAAGGCAATAATGCCCCTGATGAAAGATTTCGTTCGTTCTGTCTTCCTTACTTACGTCTTTGCTGAAATAAGTGGTTTCAGATTGATTGTCGTTTTGGTCCGAGCATCAGTGATCAAACCATTATTTTCTGTCACTTGAACATTTTTGCTGGGGACATAAACCAAAGTTTAAGAGTACACAACGTCTGCATTTTTATGTGACTGCATTCTACATATGGAAAAGTTATGGTACCACTATTTTACATCTACAAATGGAAACATTTTTGGCTCAACTATTTTCTACCTAGACATGGGGCAATTCCTGGTACAGCTATTATCTATCTAAACTTGGAACAACCAAAGCCGAGTTATTATCTAACTAAACAAGATACAATTCTTAGAACATATATATCTTCACAAGAAACAATATTCTTTATTAGCTAATTTCCTTCCTTGCATGACTGAATTGAAAAAAAAACAAAAAACACACACACAAATAGTAATACGTCTTACAAGGAGAAAGGACAAGAAAAAACTACGTTTCGGCCACAAGGCCTTCGTCAGGGACAGACAAACAAGAGACAGGAGGGAAAGAAAATGAGAATTAAGTAGAGAACATGAAACTATAAAAATAAGAGAAAAAAAACTCCCTTATGTCTAGTCACATGTGAAGCAAAATGGCTGCCACTAAACCGGAAATCAATAGTCCATTAAAAACAAAAAATAAGAAATAATGAAAACAAGGACTGGAAAAGAGTGAGGGGAAAAAAAAATTTTGAAAAAAATAAACAAAACAAAACAATAAATAAATAAATTTAAATAAAAAAAATTAATTAATTAAAAAAATAATAATAATAAAATAAATAAAAAAATATATATTATAATAATAAATAAATAAATATTTAAAAAAAAAAATAAAAATAAAAAATAATAATAATAAAATAAATATAAAAATATATATATAATAATAATAATAATAAATAAATATTAAAAAAATAATAATAATATTAATTTTAAAATATATAAAGTGAGGGAAAAGTGATTTTAAAAAAAATGCGTGATCGCATCAAAGTAGACAGTCATAATACAACTGGGACTCGATAGAGAAAGGCGTGTCAGACAAAAGAATGTTGGGTATTCAAACCGTGTGGTTTGAGGCAACCGATAAGATGGATGAGGTGTTGTTCCTGGCGAAACCGACTGTTGGCGTCCGAGGAACAGGATCTGATGGCTGTCACCTGGATGTCAGTGGCACCGTGGTGGTCAGGGCCATTGAAGTGGATAGCCACAGGTGTGGATTTAAACTGAGAGATGTCGTAGAGGTGACTGCAGAATCGGTCGCCCAGTCGTGTGCCTGTTTGGCCGATGTAAGTAATGGTGCAACGTTTGCATATAATAGCATAAATGACGTTGCGTGACTCACATGTGAAGCCATGGGTGATGGTGAACTTGGCATTAGGGAACGAGACTGAACGTGTTTCGATTACATACTGACATGTCTTACATCGTGTTCGGTTACATGGCTTGGTCCCAAAGTGGCCATCATTGACGGTTTTCAAACGGCTGTGGACTAGGAGGTCCCTCAAATTCTTATCCCGTCTATATGCCAGCAAGGGTGACTCACTAAACACTTCCCGCGCGCTGGGTCAGCTTGGAGGAGAGGTAGGTGACGATACAGGATCCTTTTGACAGCAGTGCTGTGAGGGTGATAGGTCATTATTAACTTGACTCTATCAGAGGAGGTTTTTTGGCGGGGTTTGAGGGCCTCTAGACGTGAGATAGGGAGAACACGCTCTAAGGCAGAGGTAAGAACATCCTCTGGATACTGTCTGTTACGGAAGAAGTCCAACATTTCTTGTGCTCGGCATAGAAAGTTGTCATCATCTTGGCATAACCGACGGAGGCGGAGAAGTTGTGAGAAAGGCAAGGAGTCACGACAAGCCGGAGGATGAGAGGAAGTATAAAGGAGGTAACTGTGTGCATCGGTGGGTTTGTAGTACACCGAAGTGGTGAGGTGGGGGGGAGTGATGGTGACAACAATGTCAAGGAAATTAACAGAGACAGTGGAGATGTGAGAGGTGAATTGGATCGCAGGGTGGAAGTTGTTAATGAAGTTAATGAACCTAGATAGGTCAACCTCTGGCATATCGGTGAGACCTATGCCATCATCTATGTATCTAAGATACATCAATGGAAAAGGTCCAGGATACTGCTGCCACACCTGATACTCCAGGTAGCCCATGAAGAGGCAGGCAAAACTGGGACCCATCTTGGTGCCCATGGCAACTCCACTTATTTGGCCAAAGAACTGTCCATTGAACTCAAAGGAATTGAGTCGAAGGACAAGTTCTGCAAGGCGCAGGAGAGTCTCTGTAGCGATAGAGGGGTGTGTGCGCTGGTCCAGGAAAAACCGGAGAGCTCGGAGACCATCAGAGTGAGGAATGGAAGTGTAAAGCGAGCTAACATCTAACAGAAATAAACGGTAGGTACGGTCTGGGGAAACGGGATAGAGGAAAAAGTAGTAAGAGCATGGTTTGTGTCCTTTAAGAAGGAAGGTAGCTGCTCTACAATAGGCTGGAAGATGCCGTCGAGGAAGTCTTATATATGTTCGGTAGGGTAGGCACACGCAGAGACAATGGGTCTCCCAGGGTTGGAGGGTTTATGAATTTTAGGAAGCATATAAAACACAGGCTTGCCCAGACAACTATTGTCAATACGGAGATGAGAAGCGCTAGAAGGTAAGGACTTGTTGGCGATAAGACTTTTGATGGTGTCATGGACCAGACGATTGTTGAGGACTGTCACATCATTGTCACGGCGCTGGTAGAAGGAGCTGTTGGTGAGCTGCTTATTACCTTCTTGGAGGTACAGGTCCTTGCGCCATACCACAGGGGCACCTCCTTTGTCTGCCAGTTTGATAACAATGTCATTGCTGCGGCGGAGCTTCGAGAGGGCATGAGACTCATCAGAAGAAAGGTTGGAATAACGCAGGCGTTGAGGTTGGAGTTGCTGAATGTCGTGGAGGGTATTCTGAATATATAAATCCAGAGCGTGGGAAACCCCAGGTGAGGGTGTAAAATTTTTATTCTTGGGAGGAGCGAAGTGTGCAAAGGCATCACCTGATTCAGCCTGCGATCTCTGAGGACCATCATGGTTGCGGAAATGGAACTGAAGTCGCAGACGGCGATGAAACCGATGGACATCTTGGAGGAGATTGTACTGATCAGAGGATGGTTGGAGAGGGACAAAGTGCAAGCCCTTGCTGAGGACCGAAAGCTCACCCTCAAAGAGGGCAAGATCAGAGGGAATACAAACAACCTGGGAACGAGATGGAGTAGAGGATGATTCTATATATGAACAATTTGAGGCTCAACAATTTCCTATCAATATATGAACAATTAGTGGCTCAGCCTTTGTCAGCAGTGGTAAAATTATCTGTCTCAGTTACCCAAAATAAAGAGACTGTTTCTATTGTGTTCATTTGATGGATATTTTCAATCTGTTTGCTTTAAACTCCTTGCATGATACAAATTGTGACTCAGCAATTTCATATCTATATATGAACAACTTGTGGCTCAACAATTTTCTATCTTTATATGAAAAATTCATGACTTAGCTATTTCCTACCTATACTTGAAGAGTTCATGGCTCAGCTATTTCCCATCTCTGTATGAAAAATGCATGACTCAGTTATTTCCTATCTATACATGAAGAATTTGTGGCTCAGCAATTTCCCATCTCTAAATGAAAAATGCAGGACTCAGATATTTCTATCTATATTTGAACAATTTGTGGGTGAGCAATTTCCTATCTATACATAACAACTTGTGGCTCATCAATTTCCTTTCTATATATGAATTATTTGTGGTTCGGCACTTTCCTATCTATATATGAACTATTTGTGGCTCAGCAATTTCCTATTCTATATATAAACCTTTTGTGGCTCAGCAATTTCCTATTCTATATATAAACAATTTGTGGTTCAGCAATTTTGTTATCTACCCTTCCAAGATGGAGGTGAAATTCGTTTCTCACCTTAGACGCCGAAAGAAAAACATCAGGAATGTGTGTATTTCGATGGATAGTACCATGTTATGTTAAATTATAGAATAAAAGATACACCAGAGTATCTAGTGGTGTAGATATTTTCCTATAACTGACCTCGAAACCCTCGAATCGGTCGGTTGGATCGGAGGGTTGATCAGTGAGTTAACAATTCACTATCGTAAAACAAGCTATTGTTACCGAAACAGAACCAGGCTCGACAGTAAACATGACTCACTCTAATATCTTGGGGGCTAAGGAGATTTTTAAAATTGGATACTGGAATGTAAGGACTATGTATCAAGACGGAAAATTGGAAGAAGTAATTAAAGACGACAAATAAGAGAAGACTCTAGGCAGAAATATGTCTCCGACTATATAAGGAAAAGACGATGGTCATATATCGGTCATGTCCTACGAATGCAAAACAACAGAATACCACTACAGGCGCTCACTTGGGTTCCTGAGGGTAAGAGGAAAAAAGGAAGACCAAAAGAAACACTCAGAAGAACAATAATAAGAGAAGGAAGAACGTTGGGCCTAAATAATGTGCAAGAGCTAAGAGGAGTGGCGTCACAACGAACAACCTGGAGAGCACTGGTTTCTGCCTTATGCGCCGTGTTTGGTGCTTAAAGAATTTATTATTATTATTATTTAATTTTGTATTCTATATATAAACCTCTTGTGGCTTAGCAATTTCCTATTCTATATATAAACAGTTTGTGGCTTAGCAATTTCCTATTCTATATAAAAACAATTTGTGGCTCAGCAATATCCTATTCTATATATATAAACAATTTGTGGCTCAGCAATTTCCTACTTTATATATGAACAATTTGAGGCTCAACAATTTCCTATCAATATATGAACAATTAGTGACTCAGCCTTTGTCAGCAGTGGTAAAATTATCTGTCTCAGTTACCCAAAATAAAGAGACTGTTTCTATTGTGTTCATTTGATGGATATTTTCACTGTCTGCACAAATATAATTTAATCTGTCTACTGGCAATGGTACTTGTAATGCCTGCAGTTTTCTAGTAACTGGAAAAGTTTTACTTGTCGACATAACCTGGCATCCTTTATTTCTACAGTACACATCATGAAAAATAATAACTAGTGAGTCTTCAATAAACTCTCTTAGAAAGCGCTTCCTATTTAACAAAGCTAAATTCGCTCACAAAATCTTGTCACATAATGCTCCAACGTATCTGTGGCCACTTTTAAAATTCAATGAAAAACGTAGTCAGCGCTTAAACCAGTTAGAGGTACCCAAGCCGAGGCTAGATTTGTACAAGAAGAGCTTGGCTTACTCAGCTGCTCATCTTTGGAACAATCTTCCACATGACCTTGTGACGACTTGCCCAATCTTCTCTTCTTTTTTTTAATTTACGAGACGCCATTTTTTAAATCATGTTCAGTGCATGATCGAGAAGCCCGTAAAGTCACGGGAAATGTCACTTGCGGATATTCTCCTAGCGTTCAGTGATTTTCTCCTAGCGCCTAATACTATTTTTAGATACGACGTCATTGTTGACCCCTGACCTCGGTAGCTAGAAACCCGCTTTAATTTAGGACAAGACTGCTTAAACTTAGGTAGAACCAGTTTAGGCCACTTTAGGAACCCCACGTGACTTTTAACGTTATTGATTGGAGCGTCTATATGATGCTAAGGTCACATGATGCACGCTTCGGATCACGTGTCCAAGCGGAAATGACCCGCTAAAAGTGCGGCAAACCCAGCCATTTTTTCACTTGCCCAGGAATCCTCGAGACAGCTAGACCTAATCCAGATATCGGCGAATTCACGCATTAAAAGCACTGAAGCCACGTTGTCTAAATTGCGGGTTAGCGTCCATCTCTGAGTAGGTAAGTGAAAATCTCGCTAAAAAATAATATTGTGATGAAATGTGTAGTACCTTATAAAATCGACGCAAAATTGGTATAACTGCGTTTATTCATATTTTTGTTTTACGATCACATCCAGCCACATGTGATCGGGTGTATTTTATGATCCCACGGGATATGTACAACATGTTCATAAGAATGTTAACGGGAATATATATATTAATTTCCATATTATTTGATTATTTTTGACCCGACTTTGAGACTAGCGGAAATTAATATTAACGATAATGTGACAGACCGTGACATATATTCATTATAAATTATATGACGATGCGACCAGACATGAAGTGTTGTGATAATGTTGTCAGACAATTCTCAAACACTGGTGTCCAATTATTTGTTAAATTCATCATAATTGACATGACGATTAGGCTAGAGGCACAGAACTAGAATACTGTTGCCGACATTTCTATGATAAATTTGGTGGGTTTAACTGACATTTATAATAATTCATCGGGTTATATTGGCGATAAATCAGTCTAAAGAATTATAATACTGCCACTGGGGCAGAGAAATATAATAAAGGACAGAAAGGAGAAACTTGAATTCAAGATTAGGCTCTAGACATATGATGTTAGAGACTAAAATCTGAGATGACTGGCAGACGGACGGCTTAGGGAAAGACTGCTTTCTAAAGCTAGAAAATTAATGAAGCCGTCGTATTTGTCTTCAGTCTATGGTGGAGCCTATTTACTGTATGAATGGTTTAGATTGTGTTTGTTTTTTTTTTGTTTTTTTTTAATTAAAAAAAATTTTTTTTTTTTAAGGTATTAATTTTTGTTAATGTATTTTAATTAATAATTCCCCCCCCCCCCAATTTGATTATGTCTGGATGTTACAAATGTATGTTATTATTTTACCTCGATAATGTTGTATGCTTAAATAATGCTAAAAATACATGTGCTATTGAAAGGATACGGTATGAAAGGTGAGCGAAAGGAAGGGCAGAATGTTAGACGGGCCTGCGTGCCCAATTCTCAACCCTTTGAAAATAAAGTTTGTTCGTTCGTTCGTTCTGCCAAGGCCGGTCCCAAGCCCGGCTGAAAAAGGAGGAGGGCGGCCTGCATGGAGGCTGTAAGGAGGCAGCCCCTTCACCATGCAAAGGCACAACAGGCCAATCATCTGTTTGCTTTAAACTTTTGACTACGAGAACTACAAGAGAGAAAACCGGACTGATTCTAAAGGCGACGAACTGGAACGGACATCGGACTACGACTTATGGAACTTGGAACACAAGAAGTATAAATGGGAAAGAAGAGGAGCTGGTTGAAGAGATGAGGAAAGCAAAACTAGAAATCCTGGCTATAACGGAAACAAAGAAAAAAGGACAAGGAGTCATGGATCTCGATGGCAACACGCTCCTCTACAGTGATGTACCCAAGTCTGAAAAAGCTAAAGGGGGCGTGGGTTGCATTGTGGCCAAAAACCAAAAAGATAGTATCAAGGGATGGAACTTTGTCTCGGAGCGCATTATGGTTGTAAAACTAAAAGAAGGAGAAACCATAGTCAACCTGGTCTAGTGTATGGGCCAAATGAGGATGAGAGAGCAGAGGTCAAGGAGGAATTCTTCGAGCTGCTTCAAAGGACAGTGGATGACTGCCTAGATGAAATTATCATGTTCGGAGATTTCAATGCCAGAGTTGGAAATGACCATGCTAGATGGGGTGGTGTTATCGGAAGATATGGAGAAGATACTCTCAATGAAAATGGAAAGCGACTCCTTAGATTCTGCAGTGAGCAGAATCTGATCATTACAAACACAAAGTTCCCCCATAAGCGCATACATGCATACACTAGATGTGAACCAACAAAGAATGAGAAGTCAGTGATCGACTATGCCATAGTTAGGAGGAGCTCATTCAAGTATGTCCGGGATGCTAGAGTCTGGAGGGGGGCCCGAGATTGGAAGTGATCACTACCTGCTTACAATCAAAAGAACAACTGAAAGAGTTGCTCAGCCTAGGAGCTGCCCAACATCACGCAAGAAACTAAGTAAACAAATGGGAGAAATGAGCATTAAGACCTACAAGCTGAGAGAGCCAGAAATTAAGACCAGATATCAGGGGCTTATTGCTGCAGCAGTGAGAAACACAGAAGAACAACCTGATGACTTGGAAACCCTCTGGCTTAAATTCAAGGACATCATAAAGACAGCTGCTGCAGAAGCATGTGGTGAAGTCTGACTTGGGAACAAGAGAAAGAGGACACCTTGGTGGACAGAGGAAGTGAAAGAGAAAATAAGAGAGAACAAAATGGCATGGAAACAATACTTAGGAGCTAAAAACACAACAGGACAAACAGAGAAATATAGAGAATATGTGACACTCAGAACAGAAGCAAAGAACAAGGTGCTAGCAGCAAAACAGAAGTCCTGGGAAGAATTTGGAGAAAAGCTAGAAAAAGATGCACAAGAAAACCAGAAATTGTTCTAAAAGACCCTAAAGAACATGAGAAAGGAAAAACAATGCCCTCTCAAATTTATAAAGGACAAGCAAGGCAAATTGCTTACTGCCCAAAGGAAGTAATGGAAAGATGGAAAGAAAATTTCTCAGAACTGGATGGTGAGCATGGTGAAGCATCAGAAATGATAACCACTAGCACAGAAGAGAAAACCAATGATGGTGAAGATGACATAAAGATGGAAGAACTGAAGGCAGCACTGGAGAAAATCAAGATGGGCAAAGCGGCAGGCCATGATGGTATAACACCAGAAATGGTTAAGTACATGGGAGCATCAGGCGACCTATTACTCTTAAGGGTCCTACAAGCAGCATGGTGCAACAAGACCATACCAAAGGATTGGGAGATTGCCATCATAACACCAATTTTCAAAAAGGGTGACAATCGACAATGTGGAAACCATAGAGGCATATCCCTTCTCAGTGTCCCTGGTAAAATCTACTCTAGAATCCTAGAGCAGAGACTCCGACGCCTAGCTGAGCCACAATTGGATGAGGTCCAGTGTGGATTCCGAGCAAACAAAAGTACTCAAGACCTAATCTTCACACTCAGACAGCTGAGTGAAAAGGCCCTAGAGTATAAGAGTGAGATCCATCTTTGTTTCATAGATCTGGAAAAGGCATTTGACAGGGTCCCCTGGAGCAAACTTTGGGACTGTTTGGCAAGGAAGAACATTCCAGCACCTCTGATTCATGCTATACAGAGCTTCTACAAGTCTTGCAGAAATTATGTGAGGACAGCAAACCATAAGTCAGAAGAGTTCAGGACCACTACTGGTGTAAGACAAGGTGATATCCTGTCACCTTATCTTTTCATACTCCTCATGGACGATGTCATCAAGGCATGCAAAGAGAGAACAAGAAAGTATTCAGTGGGGTACTGGAAGATGAGACAGGTCTGTATTTCAGAGCTGGCATTTGCTGATGATGTTGCCCTGATTGCTAAATCAGAGGCACATCTCCAATCCAACCTGCAAGTCTGGAAGGAAGAGCTGGAGAAGAGAGGGATGGTCATAAACAGCTCTAAAACAAAATCCATGTTGATATCACAAGAAGAAAGAAGACATCAGATTAAGCTGGGAGAACAGGTCCTGGAGCAGGTCGACCACTTTAAATATCTCAGAGCTATTATAGACCGAAAGGAAGGCATCAAAGAAGAGTTGGCCACTCGAAAATCAGCAGCTGGGAGACTTTTTCAGGCCATACATCGAGGATTCCTCAGCAAGAGAGAGGTTGGTAAGAAAACGAAGATGGCTGTATACCGCTCCACCTATGTCCCAGTCTTGAAATATGGATGCGAGTCATGGGCAATGACTACAACCCACAAAAGCCAGATCCAAACCTCAGAAATGAGGTATCTGAGGAAGGTGGTTGAAGTAACAAGAAGAGACATGGTCCGCAACCAGAAGATACGTCAAGGCGTAAAATCCCACCCCCTGCAGACCCAAGTAGAACAGTCCCAACGAAGATGGTTTGGCCATGTCTGCACAATGGGAGATCGGCTACCACGACAAGCATGGGAAACAAAGAGCCAGGGATCCAGACCCCCAGGACAACCCAGAGTCCGCTGGGAGGACAACATTAGACAATCTTTGAAGGACCGAGGACTAGAATGGAACCAGGCCAGGAGGAAGACAGCTGATAGGATAGTCTGGCGCTCTCTCTTCCAAACCTCTACACCTCATGGTAGAAGGGGAACGACTAAGTAAGAGTCTTCAATAAAACATGAGCAACCTGAAGGTGTCTATTAGATACTGGCATATACAAACATAACCTGGCATCCTTTGTTTCTACAGTACAAGTCATTCACAAGCTGCCTGCATGGAACTCAGTCCAAAAATACAGCCATGATTAATACAACCATTTACACAACACAGCTGTGATAATTCAACTTTCATTTATAACAGCTCGACTATTACAACTTATCAATACTTACAATCCAACATCACATGCCATCTTTGTTGTCCATGTAAACTCAAAGACACACTTGGTGGTATTCTCAGGGCTACAATGACAAATTAACATAAAGAAAAGAATATAACAATATATAACATACAGTTGAAGGGTAAGAGATCTGGAGGTAGAGTTATTCTAAAATATATAACATACAGTTGAAGGGTCAGAGATCTGGATGCAGAGTTATTCTAAAGTATCTTACGTAAAGTTGAAGGGTCAGAGATCTGGATTTAGAGTTATTCTAAAGTATCTAACGTACAGTTGAAGGGTCAGAGATCTGTAAAAGGTAAAGGATCCGGTTACACACCCAGTGAGGCAGAGTGGGAATATGGTGTTAGGCCCATATTTTCTTGACCATCGGTGTGCTAGGGGTGATGTGGTCAGCATCACGCCGGCCACCTTAACCTTCCCAGAAGTTGCTCTGGTACCCAATTCATGAGGCTGGGTCGACCCTGGAGCCGCTTGAGGTCTAAAAAATCCCACCTCAACTGGGGGTTGAACCATGGACCACCGAGCTAGGAAGCCAGTGCATTAAACACTGCGCTACCAGTAGAGACCTGGAGGTAGAGTTATTCTAAAGTATCTAACGTACAGTTGAAGGTTCAGAGATCTGGATGTAGAGTTATTCTAAAGTATATAACGTACAGTTGAAGGTTCAGAGATCTGGATGTAGAGTTATTCTAAAGTATATAACGTACAGTTAACTCCACTGGCAGCTAAAAGGCAAAGCAACAGGGACAGATGAACCCTGAATGAAAGCAGTGACACGTCAGACACAGGATATATAATGTTCAAGTATAGCTCTGTCAACAAACATCTCTTGGCTTATTATGTACCAAAGGCTTTTAGTCTTCTTGATTATTTTGCATATTTTCACTAAACCCGCCTGATGTGTGTCACATTTTCTGTCACAAACTGCCTGGTTGTATCAAATATGTTCTTCAACTTTCTGTCACAAACTGTCTGGTTGTGTCATTAATTGTCTGTAAATTTCCTACCACAAACTACCTGGATTAATCACTATTTTCTGAAAATGTCTGTCTAATAAATTGCTTGAATGTGTCACATATTTTTTGTAACTCTGCAGCGCAAACTGCGTGGTTCCATCATTATTTGTGTAAACTTTCTGTCTTACAAACTGTCACATGTCACAGTTTCTGTAAACTTTCTGTTACAAACTGCCTGGTTCTACCATATGATTCTTGAAATTCTTCAGTCATTAATGGTCAAGTTCTATCATATGTTTTATGTCAACTTTCTGCCACAAACTTCCTGGATCAATGACATGTATTCTGTAAGCTTTCGTTCACAAACAGGTTCTGTGTTCCGTGATATGTGTTCCGTAAACTTTCTGTAACAGACAGGTTTTATCGTATGTGATTTGTAAACTTTCTGTCACAAATAGGTTCTGTGATGTGTGTTATGTAAACTTTCTGTCACAAACAGGTTTAATCATATGTTTTCTGTAAACGTTCTGTCGCAAACAGGTTCAATCATGTTTTATGTAAACTTTCTGTCACAAACAGGTTTAACTGGATATTTTCTGTAAATTTTATGTCACAAACAGGTTCAATAATATGGTTTCTGTAAACTTTCTGTCACAAACAGGTTCAGTCATATGTTTTCTGTAAACTTTCTGTCACAAATAGGTTCAATAATATGTTTTCTGCAAACTTTCTGTGACAAGCAGATTCAATATGTTTTCTGCAAACTTTCTGTGACAAGCAAATTCAATAATATGTTTTCTGTAAACTTTCTGTCACAAACAGGTTCTGTGACATGTGTTCCATAAACTTTCTGTAACAAGCAGATTCGATAATATGTTTTCTGTAAACTTTCTGTCACAAACAGGATCAAAAATATGTTTTCTGTAAACTTTCTGTCACAAACAGGTTCAATAATATGTTTTCTGTAAACATTGTGTAACAAGCAGATTCAATCATACATGTTCTGTAAACTTTCCATCACAAACAGGTTCAATCATATGTTTTCTGTAAACTTTCTGTCACAAACAGGTTCAATCATATGTTTTCTGTAAACTTTCTATTACAGACTCAATCATATGTTTTCTGCAAACTTTCTGTAACAAACAGGTTCAATAAGAGGTTTTCTATAAACTTTCTGCCACAAACAGGTTCAATCATATTTTTTCTGTAAACTTTCTGTAATGATTCAATCATGTGTTCTGTAAACTTTCTGTCACAAACAGATTCAATCATATGTTTTCTGTCAACTTTCTGCCAAAAACAGGTTCTGTGAGATGTGCTCTGTAAACTTTCTGTCACAAAAAGGTTCAATTGTATGATTTATGTAAACTTTCTGCCACAAACAGGTTCTGTGACATGTGTTCCATAAACTGTCTGTCACAAACAGGTTCAATAGTATGTTTTCTGTAAACTTTCTGCCACAAATATGTTCAATTGTATGTTTTCTGTAAACTTTTTTCCACAAACAGGTTTAATCATATGGTTTCTGTAAACTTTCTGACACAAACAGGTTCAATCATATGTTTTCTGTAAACCTTCTGTCACAAACAGGTTCAATCATATGTTTTCTGTAAACTTTCTGTCACAAACAGGTTCAATCATATGTTTAGTGTAAACTTTCTGTCACAAGCTAGTTATGTGATAAGTTTTCTGTAAACTTTCTGTTACAAGCTAGTTCTGTGATATTTTCTGTAAACTTTTTGTCACAAGCTAGTCCTGTGATAAGTTTTCTGTAAACTTTCTGTTACAAGCTAGCTCTGTGATAAGTTTTCTGTAAACTTTGTGTCACAACCTAGTTCTGTGATAAGTTTTCTGCAACATGCATTCATAAATTGTCCTGGATGGTACCTACATATATTTAACCTTTAGCCCGCTGGAGTCATCTATTTGCCCCATAGGTTGTCTATGTTCTGCCAGCTGCAGTCGCATTATTGGGACTTTCGGTTCCCTGCCTTATAATGTGTACACGTGATATCACCACCGGATGTTTAGATTTAAACTTATTTGCAAGTTCACTTCCGATTCCGATCAATTTTTGTGAAGGGGGTGTTAGCAATTTTTTTTTTTTTTGTATTTTTCAAATCGAAATCAATCGGCATGGAACAAGCTGCCATTTTCAATGAAATTTTAATGGATTCTGACTCTGATGCGATGGCGAAGAGTTTTTTTGGCTATATTAGCGCTGATATCGGTTCTCAGAATATGGATGATGGCAGAGATGGGAACGACAGTAGAATGTCATTGCTAGTATGTCTAGCGTTAGGTTTAGGGCCGAATGTCACTGCTGACGAGATGAGGTCGTTTGTTGCTTTGCTACTGATGATGGGTGTAACGAAACGATCGTCATTTGATTTATATTGGTCAAATGACTGTTTCATTGAGATGCCAGGGTTCAGGACTCTTTGTTTGTTGGTTGTTTTTTTTTTAATTTAAAAAATATTTTTTTCTTTTTTTTCATCTTTCCATTCCTCTCTTCCTATCACATCTAACATGTACACAAACAAAAACTTATATCATCAGATTCATCATTCATTTATTTATATAAATTCAAAAAATGATAACAATTGACCAAGAAACACAGAAACTATAGATGTTACAAGTCACCCACTATAAAAACGGGGCGTTGTGAAAAAGAATTCAGCTGCAGGGCAAATTTCCGTCATTTTAAGGTGGAAGGATACCCAAAAATGTTAAAAATAAATAAAAATCCAATAATTTTCATTTTCATGCTTTAAATCATCGTCAACATGTTCTTGAACTAAAAATAATTCATAGAAGCTTAGAGATACTCTGGTTTGATAGGAATCAGTGTTTTTCTACACACGCCCCCTTCAGTGATTTGCATAGCAACCAACGTTTATAGTTGGTTACCAAGTGAATAATGACCCAACATGAAGGTGCATAATTGTAAAACTGCGAAATTATAATTATACTGAGGCAACAGGAAAAAGATATTTATAATTTTTCCACGGGGAATCACTCAATGATTTCTTATGAATTTTTCAAAAGTGTGTGTCTACAAAGCTTTGATCGTAAATTTCAACATTTGTTACATGCATTGTGCATTTTCACTAACATCAACTCTATTTATTGCTAGTTTTATACTGATTCTGTATAATAGTAGTGAGCAGAGCTTCTTTTGTTCACAATGGGAAATAAGACAAAGACTGGGAGGCGTGTACACCAACAAACCGTTGCCTGAAAATGAGACACCTATTGTCGATAGTGACACTATACAGCCTCTGTGCTCCTCAGCAAAGAAAATAAAGGTCATAAAGGTCCAAGAAAGTGAAGGACAAGCTAAAAATGACAACAGAGGAAATGGGTTTATCCTTATGGATGTAAAACTACTGTTTGGGTTTTTATGCGCTAACTTTAGATGTGACAAATGTTATCAGTACTCACTGACCTGTGAGATCGTCGAAGAGACTCGGAATGGCTTTTGTCATGAAATCAGTATCAAGTGCACAAACTGTGGCGAATGGAATGCCAATTTCAATACTTCTGATGTTTCATCTTCAGCTACTCACAAACAAAGAAGTAAATGTGCGAATGGTGGCATTTGTGCGTTCTATTGGGAAAGGCCACAGTGCATTGCAGAATTTTTTGATATACATGAACACAAGTCAACCCATGGCAAAGAAAGCATACAGGAGAACGCTGCACAGGATCTATTCAGCAAGTAAGGACATTGCAATGGAAAGACCCTGAGAGCACTGAAAAGGGGATTCATAGACACTGCAGCTGCAGTAAAAGGAGACCTTTATTCAACAGGAGCTCATTAAACTTCATTTTGTGAGTTCTTTTTCTGTTTTTCTTTGTTTTCTCGGAATTGTCTTTTTAGCATAATTGGTGATCTTTGAAACAAGATATCTCTGGATCTGTACATTCAATTGACATGAAAATTAACACAGTTGGTTGTCATATAATCTTACAGATTCTGACCTAAAATGGATACAATTGAATTCAAAGTTTTAGTTTTACGACCATCATGCATATATAATGAGGCACAAATATCAAACATTCCAGAAATATAAATTTTAAAAATTTATTAAACATTAACCTTTCTGTCAATCTCTGTCATTTTAGTTCATGACCTCACGCTATATATAATGATTCAATTTGCCAAGTTTCATTCAGATCCTTGTACAAATAACATAGTTATGATGTTTTAAAAAAGGTGTATAATTTATTCACTATGGCGGCCATATTGGATAGCTAATTTGCATAATTAATGAGGTCATTATGTGGACAAACATTTTAAGTCCATACTAACACTATACCCATGGTTGTTTGATTCTGAAAGGAAAATTTGAGTTTTTTACTGTATCAAGGTATCCTTCTACCTTAATGCAGCGTGCTAAAGGTTAAAGAACACTGGCTCGATCAGATATTATCAGCAACAGAGAACAGGGTAATAAGTTTACCTTAATGGAGGTACAGTTCTCACCTGTGATGATGAAAAATGGGTGACCCAATAGTATCACCACAGGTCAAATTTACTATGACCTTGGGTGTAATGTCACTGCGTCGTCTGCGACCTAAGTTACAAGCATCTGCATCTCCCTCTGTGTACTGGATTGTGATAGTGGGCTTGGAGCCTTCAGCTGAAGAAGATTGCAAGATTAGCATGGATACTGGTACAGGACACTATTATTAATTTAAGTCACAAATGCAGCTAAAGCGTCATGCCAACAATACTTACATGTAACAAGTGTAAAGACCATCAGAAAAATTTTGATTTCTAATTTTTTTCTACTGTCCTTTTTCCATTCCGTAAGATGCCTGATCCAGTCACCAACCAATCAGATTAAAAGATCAAACTACAGTATTTCATGTTCTCTTGCAGTGCTGGTTTTAAAGACTTTGTTTGTGAGACTAATGTATGAAGCCACCGCAGTCAAAACACAAATGTAGTCAGCTCACCAGAGATTAAAAAAAGTTCACATTAGAGTTATAAAAACTACTGTAAACTTCTTCAAGATCAAACTTACTGACAGATACTGTCTGTGTATTCAGCTGACCCAACATCTGTACCTTGCCATCAGGAGTCTTACGGCACACAGCAGCATCTTCTGGACATCCAGCAGAGACAGCTGGTCCATGAAGGGTCTGACACAAGTTAAGCCAATATCTGAAATGAGCAGAATAGGGGTAACTTGTCAGCATTTCAAGTGCCAGTGTCAAGTCTTACAACAAGCAGGTATGTGTGCCTTGAGAGACACGGATCTGTGAAGGTTAAATAAGATCTAGAATATATCTGCTTACAGGTTTAATCTGTCAAAGTCAAGTAGCTAAGCATTCAACTTTATCAAAGACAATAAAGGTTTAACTAAGTCTAGAACAAATCTAAGAATTGCATTAGTAAAGTTGCAAATCTTTCTACAGGCTTACCTACGTACAAAACACACTTGATTATCATCATTACTGTTTTCACTTTCATCACCATCATTACTGTTATCACTGTCATCATAATCAGTTTACTGTTATCACTGTCATCATCATTATTGTTATCACTGTCATCATCATTATTGTTATCACTGTCATCATCATTATTGTTATCACTGTCATCATCATTATTGTTATCACTGTCATCATCATTGCTGTTATCACTGTCATCATCATTATTGTTATCACTGTCATCATCATTGCTGTTATCACTGTCATCATCATTACTGTTATCAGTGTCATCATTACTATTATCACTGTCACTATCAATACTATTATCACTGTCATCATTACTGTTATCACTGTCATCATTATTACTGTTATCAGTCATCACCATTATTACTGTTATCACTGTCATCATCATTACTTTATCACTGTCATTATCATTACTGTTATCACTGGCATCATTATTACTGTTATCAGTCATCATCATCACTGTTATATCTGTCATCATAATTACTGTTATCACTGTCATCATCATTACTGTTATCACTGTCATCATCACTATTACTGTTATAACTGCCATCATTATTGTTATCACTGTCATCATCATTACTGTTATCACTGTCATCATCATTATTGTTATCACTGTCATCATCATTATT
This sequence comes from Oreohelix idahoensis, assembly GCA_024509875.1. Taxonomy (NCBI): domain Eukaryota; kingdom Metazoa; phylum Mollusca; class Gastropoda; order Stylommatophora; family Oreohelicidae; genus Oreohelix; species Oreohelix idahoensis. Next base: position 209,246 of record JAMPIV010021189.1, on the reverse strand, counting down.
GTTATCACTGTCATCATCATTATTGTTATCACTGTCATCATCATTGCTGTTATCACTGTCATCATCATTATTGTTATCACTGTCATCATCATTGCTGTTATCACAGTCATCATCATTACTGTTATTGCTGTCATCACCATTATCAGTATCATCATCATCACTGTTAGCACTGTCATCATTACTGTTAGCACTGTCATCATCATTACTGTTTTCACTTCATCATCATTACTGTTTTCACTGTCATCATCATTACTGTTATCACTGCCATCACCATTATTGATATCACTGTCATCATCATTACTGTTATCACTGTCACCATCACTATTAGAGTTATAACTGTCAGAATCATTACTGTTATCACTGTCATCATCATTACCGTTATCAATGTCAACATCATTACTGTTATCTGTGTCATCATCATCATTACTGTTATCACTGTAATTATCAATACTATTATCACTGTCATCATCATTACTGTTATCACTGTTATCATTATTACTGTCATCACCATTATTACTGTTATCACTGGCATCATCATTACTTTATCACTGTCATCATCATTACTTTATCACTGTCATCATCATTACTGTTATCACTGGCATCATCCTTACTTTTATCACTGTCATCATAATTACTGTTATCACTGTCATCATCATTACTGTTATCATTGTTATCATCACTATTACTGTTATAACTGTCATCATCACTATTACTGTTATAACTGTCATCATCATTACTGTTATCACTGTCATCATCACTATTACTGTTATAACTATCATCATCACTATTAATGTTATAACTGTCATCATCATTACTGTTACCATCATTACTGTTATCACTGTCATCATCATTACTGATATCACTGTCATCACCATTACTATTATCACTGTCATCATCACTATTACTGTTATCACTGTCATCATCATTACTGTTATCACTGTCATTATCATTACTGTCATCATCATTATTACCATTATCACTGTCACCATCATCATTACTCTTATCACTGTCATCATTATTACTGTTATTGCTGTCATCATCATTACTCTTATCACTGTCATCATTATTACTCTTATCACTGTCATCATTATTACTCTTATCACTGTCATCATTATTACTGTTATTGCTGTCATCATCATTACTCTTATCACTGTCATCATTATTACTCTTATCACTGTCACCACCATCATTACCATTGTCACCACCATCATTACTGTTATCACTGTCATCATCACTATTACTGTTATCACTGTCATCATCATTACTGTTATCACTGTCATCATCATTAATGTTATCACTGTCATCATCATCATTAATGTTATCACTGGCATCATCATCAATACTGTTATTTCAGTCATCATCATTACCGTTAACACTGTCATCATCATTACTGTTATCACTGTCATCATCATTACTGTTATCACTGTCATCATCATTTCTGTTATCACTGACATCATCATTTCTGTCTAAGACAAAGTTCTCTGAATGTACTAAACTAAGTGTAAGAAACATTTCACTCAGGTTTAGATTTGTGTCTAAGACAAAGTTCTGTGAATGTACTAAACTAAGTGTAAGAAACATTTCACTCAGGTTTAGATTTGTGTCTAAGACAAAGTTCTCTGAATGTACTAAACTAAGTGTAAGAAACATTTCACTCAGGTTTAGATTTATGTCTAAGACAAAGTTCTGTGAATGTACTAAACTAAGTGTAAGAAACATTTCACTCAGGTTTCGATTTGTGTCTAAGACAAAGTTCTCTGAATGTACTAAACTAAGTGTAAGAAACATTTCACTCAGGTTTAGATTTCTGTGAGTTATCTACCCTTCCAAGATGGAGGTGAAATTCTTTTCTAACCTTAGACGCCGAAAGAAAAACATCAGGAATGTGTATATTTCGATGGATAGTACCATGTTATGTTAAATTATAGAATAAAAGATACATCAGAGTATCTAGTGGTGTAGATATTTTCCTATAACCGACCTCGAAACCCTCGAATCGGTCGGTTGGATAGGAGGGTTGATCAGAGAATTAACAAGTCACTATCGTAAAACAAGCGATTGTTATCGAAACAGAACCAGGCTCGACAGTGAACATGACTCATTCTAATATCTTGGTGGCTAAGGAGATTTTTAAAATTGGATACTGGAATGTAAGAACTATGTATCAAGATGGAAAATTGGAAGAAGTAATTAAAGAAATGGATAATTATAAGTTGGACATATTGGGTGTCAGCGAGTGTAGATGGACGGGGAAGGGCATAAAATATATTTCAGAAGAAAAAAAGCAAATTATATACTCTGGTAGTAATGATAATCGTCACACAGAGGGAGTAGCCATCTTAATGACACAGAAAGCAGCAGCATCGCTTATCAGCTGGGTACCTATTAATGAGAGGCTAATATTAGCTAGATTTCAGACAAGATTTTTCAAGCTCTCAATTGTACAATGTTATGCACCAACTAACGACGCTCTTGATACCACAAAAGATGACTTCTATGAAGCACTTCTAAGTACCATCAACACAATACCCAAGCATGACATAATAGCAGTCATGGGTGATTTTAACGTCAAAGTAGGTGACAACAACGATGGAGTACAAAGATATCTCGGTACTCATGGCATAGGCTGTATGAATCAAAATGGCGAAAGACTTCTAGAACTTTGTGAAATATCAAACCTCGTTGTGGCAGTGTGACAACTTGCCCAATCTTCTCTTCATTTTTTTATTATTTACGTGACATCGTTTTTTTTTCTCATCCTCAATGCATGATCGCAAAGTCCCGGGAAGTGTCACTTGCGGAAATTCTCCTAGTATTCAGTATTTTCTCGCTATTTTTAGATACGACGTCATTGTTGACCAATGACCTCGGTAGCTAGGAACCTGTTTTAATTTAAGACTGCTTAAGCTGATAAAACCAGTTTAGGCCACTTAGGAAAACCTCACGTGACTTTTAACCTTATTGATTGGAGCGTCTAAAACGAGGCTAATGTCACATGATGCACGCTATGGATCACGTGTCCAAGCGGAAATGTCCCGCTAAAAGTGCGCCAACCACGGGCAATCTTCACTTGCCCGGAACCCTTGAGACAGCTAGGTCTAACCCAATTATCGGCGAATTCTCGCATTAAAAGCACTGAAGCCACGTGTCTAATTGCGGGTTAGCGTCCATCTTTGAGTAGGTAAGTGAAATCTCGCTAGAATATAAGGTGATGAAATGTGTAGTACATTGCAAAATCGACGCAAGATTGGTATGTTTACTTTATTCATATTTTTGTTTTACGATCACATCCAGCCACATGTGATCGGGTATATTTTATGATCCCACGGGATATGTACATGTTCATAATAATGTATAACGGGAATATATATATATAGCTATTAATTTCCATATTATTTGATTAATTTCGACCCGACGTTTAGACTAACGGAAATTAATATTAACGATAATGTTGACCGACCGTGACATATATTCATTATAAATTATATGACGAGGCGACCAGACATGAAGTGTGTGATAATGTTGTCACACAATTCTAAAAACACGGATGTCCAATTATTTGTTAAATTCATCATAATGACATGACGATTAGGCTAGAGGCACAGAACTAGAATACTGTTGCCGACATTTCTATGATAAATTTGGTGGGTTTAACTGACATTTATAATAATTCATCGGGTTAAGCTGACGATAAATCAGTCTAAAGAATTATAATACTGCCACTGGGGCAGAGTAATATAATAAAGGACAGACAGGAGAAACTTGAATTCAAGATTAGACTCTAGACATATGATGTTAGAGACTAAAATCTGATATGACTGGCAGAGGGACGGCTTAGGGAAAGACTGCTTTCTAAAGCTAGAAAATTAATGAAGCCGTCGTATTTGTCTTCAGTCTATGGTGGAGCCTTGCACGACAGTCCAATCTCAGCGCAGAATACGGAGTCGAGCACAGAGAAGGCAAATCCGAACCATTCAAGACCTACCGGGGCAACGTCAGGAGACCGGAGAACTAACCACACTTCACTATCAGCCGGGGGCTGAAAAGCTAAGTCCACGACAAAGGAAACTCACCTAATCAATGCCACAAAGTTTAGTCATCCATGATGAAAAACACGTGAAGTGTGAGACACATAATACATACAGCAGACACTAATTCCATCGACAATACTATCATTCACCATCTATTCACTTTATTGCAATAAACCAATTGGGTGTATATACTGTACCCCACGCTTTGTTCCTTCCATTAGATGTTGAATATTGTCTATGTTTATCTTCCTTTATAAGGGAGGGGGGGCTCGTAAAATATAATATAATTTAAAGAATAATAATAATAGATAACTGAGAAGGGGACGACGGTAGCGAGAGACCAAATATCTCCTTACAATCTTTTCCAGACCTGTCGAGTTAGGAGAATTTACCCTCTTCGTCACCCTTCGGAAGTGGGAAAACCCAGCAGGGATTCCTTGAGCCAAATCTTCCACATCAGATCTATTATTTCCTCTAAATAATTCTCTTATCCTTTAAACGCTACGTGACACTGGTGTCTCGGTCCGGGATTTGAACTTATGTATTTTATCATACCTCTGGGATAGTATCATCCATTCAGTCATTACAGTATACCATTTTAACACATGTATTTTCACACAGTGAGCTCTAGAAAGACAGAAAACATTTTTTCTAGAAATTCAGGCATTGATTGGTGAATCCCTTTATATATGTTGTGTTTAATTAAGTTAGTTCTTGATTTTGTATTTCATTGAATTACAGACCTTAAGTCTCCATAACTGTAGTAATTTCATTCTACAGCAGTCGGATAAATAATTAGTATTTACTTGTTGTTAGAAATACTATTGGAAGGTAGCACTAGCTTACTCAGTGTGGACTTTAACTGCAAAAGATGGCTGAAATAGTTAAGCTTAAGGCAGCACTAGGGGAGGCCGGTCGAGATCTAGGTTATAGTGGGGTGGACCTTGCAAATTATGTCAGTGTCGAGACTGATAAGTATTACGCTCGAGAAACAGCGAAAGCTGAAAGAGAAGAGCGAATAAAGTTAGCAGAAATAGATGAGAGGATAAAAGCTGTAGACGCTAGAGAAAGAAGCGAGAGAGATGAACGCGAGCATGCATTGAAGATGAAGCAGTTAGAGATGCAGGGACAAGCTCAAAGAGTTGAACCAGTAGCCGGTGCGACAGCATCTACCTCCTCAGGCAACCTATCGCCACGGTCAGATGATATGCCTTCCTTGCACGCAGGGGGCACCGGACCTTTGCCATCCTCACTCATGTCAACTTTGGGACCTTTGACGTTTCCATTTGAAGCTTTCTCGGAACAAGCCGACTCGATCGATAGGTATCTCGACAAATTTGAGAAGTTTGCCACCACGTTTGGTTTGGAGAAGAGCAAATGGAACCTGAAACTGTCGCAAGGGCTTAGAGGAACTGCTTATGACGTGTATAGCAAGCTTCCTCCAGGTTTACAGGATGACTACGACTCTTTGAAAAAGGCACTATTGGTTCATTATGAGCTACATGCTGACGCCTATAGGAAGAGGTTCCGTAACTCTAGGAGGGAAGTCGGAGAGAACTTTGCTCAGTTTGCTGCGAGACTGGATTCCTACGTGGAGAAGTGGGGTGCCCTAGGGAATTTTACTCATGATTGGGAAGGCCTGAAGGAAATGGTCATGATCGAACAACTGAAGGACACCATGACTTCTGACATGAGAAGATTCCTGACAGAGAATGGGGCCAGCACTTTAGAATCCATAGTCCAGTTAGCGGAACGATATCAGGCAGCACTATCAGAGAATCCACCACCCAGACGGAAACAACCAGATTACGTACCTAGGCAGACAGCTCAGTCACACATGGACCCCCAAGTGAAACCACCGTATACTAACTTCAAAAAGCATGACAAGCCAGACTACAAGACTACTCAGAGATCTAATTTCCAGCAGCAGAGGCAAGGGGAAAAATGGTGTAAGCACTGTAGAACCATCACCCACAATACGCAGGAGTGCAACCGGAAAAACCCACCTCATCATGCTGCCTGCTTACGTAAAAGTGCCGCAAGGGGAAATGGACCGGAAGAACCTCTGGACAAACCCCGACATCCCCCGGTCGTTGAGACAGTCCTCGTAAATGACCAAGAGGTGACCTGCCTTTATGATACAGGCCTTGCATTCGACGCAGTTGTCTGTGCATCCCTAGTCAAGCCTGACCAGATGACAGAAGACACTATAGAAATACAAGGACCTACTAAAAGTGCAGCACCTATGCGTTTGGCCATAGCCAAGATTAAGGTCAAATCAAAATATGTGACTGGGGAAATCCGTGCAGCGATCTTGGACGACCCTATTTATCCCTTGATCTTAGGGTGTAGGTATGTGTTCTTGGGAGAACCCATTCACCCTCTGGTTGTGGCGGCTGTCACCACTAGAGGACAGGCCAAACGGAATACGGAGTTGGAATCCCCACCCAACATCCTTCCTGAGGAATTAAAAAAGGCACAAACGGAGGATCAATCTCTAGCACCCTGCTACAAAAAACTACCGAGAGCGCACACTCCTCTCCAAAAGGGAGACTTCTACAAGAAAAATGGGCTGTTGCATCGGAAAGCAGGAAATGGAGGACAGGAACATGGGCAACTTGTGGTTCCATCAGCATACCGAGCCCAGGTCCTAGAAATGGGCCATGCCCTTCCGTTTAGTGGCCACATGGGCATAAGTGCCACGATTCAGCGTATTTCATGTCATTATTATTGGCCAGGTATCAACGCCGATATCCAGAGATATGTGAAATCATGCCCGCAGTGCCAGAGGACAGCGCCGAAACACTGGACGGCCCCAGCCACTCTGGGAGAAATGCCAATCTTGGGCACACCCTTCGAACGAGTAGCGGTGGATATTGTGGGTCCACTTACTCGTAGCAAAAAGAGAAACAGTTATATACTCACGTTAGTGGATTGTTGCTCCATGTGGGCAGAGGCAATTGCTATGCCCGCCTGTGATTCTAAGCATGTTGCTGAGGCTCTGCTCACCATATTTACTCGGCTAGGGTTTCCGTCACAGATCCTGACAGATAATGGTTCCCAATTCCGAGGAAAACTCACCGAGGAAGTGTTTAGGATATTTCAGGCCCGACATATCCACACCTCTCCCTACCACCCCCAGGCAAATGGCCAGGTGGAGCGGTTTAACGGGACCCTTATTTCCATCCTTCGGAAACTTGCGCAGGAAAAACCAGAGAGCTGGGATCAATACTTACCCGCAGCACTATTTGCTTACCGCGAAGTACCCCACAATTCTACTGGGATGCCTCCTGCCACATTGCTGTTTGGTAGACCTATAAAAGGACCTTTAGAGGCACTGTTACGTACTTGGACAGATGATAAAGCTGATGAGACGGTCACCTCTGCATCCCAATACGTGAAGGAGTTGACCCAACGCCTTAAAACAGGATGGGAACTGGCAAAGGAAAATGTACGCCGTGCCCGTCGTAAACATGCGCGTTACTACAACCGCACTGCGAAGGATAGGGAGCTAGAAGTAGGAGAACAGGTATTATTACTCCTGCCCAGTAGCAATAATAAATTGCAAATCGGGTGGAGAGGTCCATATAAAATTGTTGAGAAAATGTCGCGCACCAATTACAAGATTGCCATAAAGGGGAAGCAGAAAATTTACCACATAAACCTGCTGAAGCGATATTATGAAAGACCAGGTGCAGAACCAGCACATTTCCTGACACTGGCTATTGCGACGGAAACTGAGGCAGAACCCCTGACCTCCTGTGAATACCCTCTTCGTCAGTGCGAAACTCATCAAGATGTTCAGATTAGTTCAACTTTAACGGAGGATCAGCAGGCACGGGTTCAACAGTTGTTGAGAAAACACACTAGTACACTCACGGATAAACCTGGCATGACCAACCTGATAGAATTTGATATGAAGCTAACAGACCTCGCCCCGGTACGAGTTAAGAACTATCCTGTTCCTTATGCTAAAGCAAAGGCATTGAGTGAGGAAATCGAGTACCTGCTTAAGGAAAATATTATCTCAAAATCAGAGTCGCCTTATAGTGCGAGTGTAGTGTTGCTTAGAAAATCCACAGGAGAACATCGCCTCTGCATAGACTACCGAAGGCTCAACGCTGTAACGGAATTTCAAGCGGAGCCCTTACCGGATCAGAATCAGCTTTTCACCAAGCTGAGTAGAGCACGATACTTTTCGAAGATAGACCTTAGCAAAGGGTACTACCAGATCCCGGTAAAAGAGGAAATTCGACATATGTTAGCATTTAGTACTTCTGAAGGCCATTATGAGTTTAATGTATTGCCATTTGGGCTAAGCAACGCCCCAAGCGTCTTTACTCGTATGATGAGGAAGCTACTGGAACCCCTGAACCACCCTGGGATAAGTAATTTCATGGACGACATACTTATTGCCACGAACACCTTTGAGGAGCACCTGGACGCAGTTTCCCTACTCTTCGAAAGACTTAGAGAAACAGGACTCACCGCTCGCCCTACAAAATGTCAAATTGCCTGCGAGCAACTAGAATTCCTGGGACACACTATCTCGCATGGATGCATGTTCCCAGATGCGCGTAATATTGAGAAGTTACAGCGGGCCCCACGACCCCAGACTAAAAAGGATGTAAGGTCATTTGTGTCTCTATGTGGCTTCTACCAGAGATATATTAAAGATTTTAATACCCTGAGTGCGCCATTGACCGCATTAACCAAGAATGGGAACCCGGACAAAGTAACCTGGACAGCGGAGTGCGAAAATGCCTACACGCTGCTGAAGGAGAAACTCACAGTTAGGCCAATTCTGCGACTGCCTGACTTAACTCTGAACTTTACGCTGCGAACAGATGCTAGCAATATAGGGATAGGAGCCACTCTCCTGCAGCCTAGTGATAGACTTTCTGCAACTCTATTCCCCATCGCATATGCTAGTAGGAAATTGAACCCTGCTGAACAGAACTACTCTACCATCGAACGAGAATGTCTGTCGCTAATATGGGCTGTGCAGAAGTTTCAACCATATTTATACGGGAAAAAGTTCACGGTGCAGTGTGATCACCAACCGTTGATATTTCTTGCAGCGTCGAAGAACCTTAATGCCCGGCTTATGAGATGGTCACTACTGTTGCAGCCATATTCATTTCACATAGAATACATACCTGGGAAGAACAACGTAGGGGCAGATTTTTTGAGCAGACATCCGGACGCAACCGAGGAGATATGAGAAACTGGAAAAGAAGAGGAAGACAGGACAAGAGGAGTTGGACGGAACGTCAAACTTGAGGAGGGGCTTGTGTGACAACTTGCCCAATCTTCTCTTCATTTTTTTATTATTTACGTGACATCGTTTTTTTCTCATCCTCAATGCATGATCGCAAAGTCCCGGGAAGTGTCACTTGCGGAAATTCTCCTAGTATTCAGTATTTTCTCGCTATTTTTAGATACGACGTCATTGTTGACCAATGACCTCGGTAGCTAGGAACCTGTTTTAATTTAAGACTGCTTAAGCTGATAAAACCAGTTTAGGCCACTTAGGAAAACCTCACGTGACTTTTAACCTTATTGATTGGAGCGTCTAAAACGAGGCTAATGTCACATGATGCACGCTATGGATCACGTGTCCAAGCGGAAATGTCCCGCTAAAAGTGCGCCAACCACGGGCAATCTTCACTTGCCCGGAACCCTTGAGACAGCTAGGTCTAACCCAATTATCGGCGAATTCTCGCATTAAAAGCACTGAAGCCACGTGTCTAATTGCGGGTTAGCGTCCATCTTTGAGTAGGTAAGTGAAATCTCGCTAGAATATAAGGTGATGAAATGTGTAGTACATTGCAAAATCGACGCAAGATTGGTATGTTTACTTTATTCATATTTTTGTTTTACGATCACATCCAGCCACATGTGATCGGGTATATTTTATGATCCCACGGGATATGTACATGTTCATAATAATGTATAACGGGAATATATATATATAGCTATTAATTTCCATATTATTTGATTAATTTCGACCCGACGTTTAGACTAATGGAAATTAATATTAACGATAATGTTGACCGACCGTGACATATATTCATTATAAATTATATGACGAGGCGACCAGACATGAAGTGTGTGATAATGTTGTCAGACAATTCTAAAAACACGGATGTCCAATTATTTGTTAAATTCATCATAATGACATGACGATTAGGCTAGAGGCACAGAACTAGAATACTGTTGCCGACATTTCTATGATAAATTTGGTGGGTTTAACTGACATTTATAATAATTCATCGGGTTAAGCTGACGATAAATCAGTCTAAAGAATTATAATACTGCCACTGGGGCAGAGTAATATAATAAAGGACAGACAGGAGAAACTTGAATTCAAGATTAGACTCTAGACATATGATGTTAGAGACTAAAATCTGATATGACTGGCAGAGGGACGGCTTAGGGAAAGACTGCTTTCTAAAGCTAGAAAATTAATGAAGCCGTCGTATTTGTCTTCAGTCTATGGTGGAGCCTTGCACGACAGTCCAATCTCAGCGCAGAATACGGAGTCGAGCACAGAGAAGGCAAATCCGAACCATTCAAGACCTACCGGGGCAACGTCAGGAGACCGGAGAACTAACCACACTTCACTATCAGCCGGGGGCTGAAAAGCTAAGTCCACGACAAAGGAAACTCACCTAATCAATGCCACAAAGTTTAGTCATCCATGATGAAAAAACACGTGAAGTGTGAGACACATAATACATACAGCAGACACTAATTCCATCGACAATACTATCATTCACCATCTATTCACTTTATTGCAATAAACCAATTGGGTGTATATACTGTACCCCACGCTTTGTTCCTTCCATTAGATGTTGAATATTGTCTATGTTTATCTTCCTTTATAAGGGAGGGGGGGCTCGTAAAATATAATATAATTTAAAGAATAATAATAATAGATAACTGAGAAGGGGACGACGGTAGCGAGAGACCAAATATCTCCTTACAATCTTTTCCAGACCTGTCGAGTTAGGAGAATTTACCCTCTTCGTCACCCTTCGGAAGTGGGAAAACCCAGCAGGGATTCCTTGAGCCAAATCTTCCACATCAGATCTATTATTTCCTCTAAATAATTCTCTTATCCTTTAAACGCTACGTGACAGGCAGACACCATCTTTCCACATAAGAATATCCACAAGATAACATGGAATTCACCTGATGGCAGAACTAAGAACCAGATAGATCACTTCTGCATAAGCGCTAAATTTCGCTCATCAGTTCAAGACGTCAGAGCATACAGAGGTGCAGAGATCGGAAGCGATCATAACCTCTGCATAGCTAAACTGAGAATTAAACTGAAGAAGTTATACCAACCGAATAAAAACAGAAGAATAGATGTACACAGACTGCAATCAAATGATATAAAGGAGGAATATAATGTCAAAATGAACAACTATTTCGATGCTTTAGACAAAATTGACAACGATATCACCACCAAGACAATCGATACTAAATGGGAACAACTGAGAACAGCAATGACAGAAGCAGCTGTAGCGACCAAAGGATACCTAGTACATAAAAAGAAAAAATGGATGAGAGAAGATACTTGGGATAAAATACAAGAAAGGAAAACAGCAAAACTTAAACTACTAGCGGCAAGTACACATAATGCAGTTGAATCTTGCAAACAAACTTATAACTTGTTAAATAAAGAAGTGAAGACAAAAACTCGAAGGGATAAAAGACATTTCATCAATGAACTGGCCATAGAAGCTGAAAATGCTGTAAGAACTGGTAATAGTAGGTGCCTTTATCAAATTACAAAACAACTATGTCACCAGCCTACTGCTATGGAAACACCTGTTAAAGGTAAATTAGGGAATTCAATACCAACAGAAAAAGAACAAATGAAGAGATGGGCTGAGCACTTCATGGAGGTGCTAAACAGACCCAACAGTAACACCTGATTTTAATAATGAAACACCCACAACCACCTTGCCAATAACTTGCGATGAATTCACGCTGGACGAGATCAAACAAGCCGTTAAAAGATTAAAAAATTTTAAAGCTGCTGGAGTTGACGAAATTTCAGGGGAAATGATTAAAGCAGTTAATGACAACAACCTCTTGAGAATTTTAGATATTATAAATGAAGTATGGAGAGAAGAACAACCACCACAACAATGGAAAGACAGTATTATTGTAAAGTTACCGAAGAAAGGTGATCTATCAGACTGTAATAACTGGCGTGGTATATCTCTATTATCAGTACCTGGAAAATTATTATGTTGCATGATGTTAGAAAGACTTAAATTGCATGCTGACGAAAAGATCAGAGAAGAACAAGCGGGTTTCAGACCGAAACGTTCATGTATTGATCAAATATTCACACTAAGAACAATTATAGAAGAATCAGTGGAAATGCAATCGCCACTTATTATCACCTTCGTCGATTTTCAAAAAGCCTTTGATAGTCTACACCACCCATCATTGTGGAAGATACTTACAATCTATGGTTTTCCAACAAAATATGTGAATATAATCAAAGCGCTATATGACAATGCAAGATGTTGTGTTAGAACAAATAAAGGGAATACAGAATGGTTTACAGTAGAAACAGGGGTGAAACAAGGCTGTATTATGTCACCACTACTTTTTGGAATAGCTATTGATTGGGTTATGAGAAACTATACCCACAATGAACAATTAGGTATAAAATGGACAAATGGAAAATTCCTGGGGGACCTGGATTTCGCAGATGATTTAGCATTCTTAGGTTCAACACCCAGACAATCCCAAGAAGCAGTAAATAATTTTGTCATCTCTCGGTTAAAATAGGTCTCCAAATAAATGCCTCTAAAACTAAAGTTATGAACTTTTCTAACGAGACCTTTGATATCATCTTGAACGGGGAAAAACTACAGAAAGTTGAAAGTTTCAATTATTTAGGCAGTAAAATGACTCAGGATGGTGACACAACAAGAGAAATCCATACTAGAATTGCTTTGGCAGCTAGCGCCTTCAATAGATTATCTAACATTTGGAAATTACGATCATTGAATATACATACCAAGCTTCGTCTGTTTAATTCAAATGTTATCTCAGTGTTAACATACGGCTGTGAGAGTTGGAAAATAACAAAATCATTGGAGAACAAGCTGAATACATTCGAGAACAAATGTCTTAGAAAACTCATGAACATCAGTTGGAAAGAATTCAAGACTAATCGACAAATAAGAGAAGACTCTAGGCAGAAATATGTCTCCGACTATATAAGGAAAAGACGATGGTCATATATCGGTCATGTCCTACGAATGCAAAACAACAGAATACCACTACAGGCGCTCACTTGGGTTCCTGAGGGTAAGAGGAAAAAAGGAAGACCAAAAGAAACACTCAGAAGAACAATAATAAGAGAAGGAAGAACGTTGGGCCTAAATAATGTGCAAGAGCTAAGAGGAGTGGCGTCACAACGAACAACCTGGAGAGCACTGGTTTCTGCCTTATGCGCCGTGTTTGGCGCTTAAAGAATTTATTATTATTATTATTAGATTTCTGTCTAATACAAAGTTCACTGAATGTACTAAACTAAGTGTAATAAACATTTCACTCAGGTTTAGATTTGTGTCTAAGACAAAGTTCTCTGAAAGTACTAAACTAAGTGTAAGAAACATTTCACTCAGGTTTAGATTTGTGTCTAAGACAAAGTTCTGTGAATGTACTAAACTAAGTGTAAGAAACATTTCACTCAGGTTTAGATTTCTGTCGAAGACAAAGTTCTCTGAATGCCTGAAACTAAGTGTAAGAAACATTTCACTCAGGTTTATATTTCTGTCTAAAAGTTCTCTGAATGTACTAAACTAAGTGTAAGAAACATTTCACTCAGGTTTAGATTTGTGTCTAAGACAAAGTTCTCTGAATGTACTAAACCAAGTGTAAGAAACATTTCACTCAGGTTTAGATTTATGTCTAATACAAAGTTCACTGAATGTACTAAACTAAGTGTAATAAACATTTCACTCAGGTTTAGATTTGTGTCTAAGACAAAGTTCTCTGAAAGTACTAAACTAAGTGTAAGAAACATTTCACTCAGGTTTAGATTTGTGTCTAAGACAAAGTTCTGTGAATGTACTAAACTAAGTGTAAGAAATATTTCACTCAGATTTAGATTTGTGTCTAAGACAAAGTTCTCTGAATGCAATAAACTAAGTGTAATAAACATTTCACTCAGGTTTATATTTCTGTCTAAAAGTTCTCTGAATGTACTAAACTAAGTGTAAGAAACATATCACTCAGGTTTAGATTTCTGTCTAAGACATAGTTCTCTAAATGCCTGAGACTAAAGACAAGTGTGTGTAAGGATGAAACTAAAGACAAATGTGTGTAAGGATGAAACTAAAGACAAATGTGTGTAAGGATGAAACTAAAGACAAGTTTGTGTAAGGATGAAACTAATGACAAGTTTGTGTAAGGATGATACTAATGACAAGATTGTGTAAGGATGAAACTAGTGACAAGTTTGTGTAAGGATGAAACTAATGACAAGTTTGTGTAAGGATGAAACTAAAGACAAGTTTGTGTAAGGATGAAACTAAAGACATGTTTGTGTAAGGATGAAACTAAAGACATGTTTGTGTAGGGATGAAACTAATGACAAATGTGTGTAAGGATGAAACTAAAGACAAATGTGTGTAAGGATATAATTAAAGACAAGTTTGTGTAAGGATGAAACTAAAGACAAGTTTGTGTAAGGATAAAACTAATGACAAGTTTGTGTAAGGATGAAACTAATGACAAGTTTGTGTAAGGATGAAACTAAAGACAAGTTTGTGTAAGGATGAAACTAATGACAAGTTTGTGTAAGGATGAAACTAATGACACATTTGTGTAAGGATGAAACTAAAGACAAGTTTGTGTAAGGATGAAACTAATGACAAGTTTGTGTAGGATGAAACTAATGACAAGTTTGTGTAAGGATGAAACTAATGACAAGTTTGTGTAAGGATGAAACTAATAACAAGTTTGTGTAAGGATGAAACTAAAGACAAGTTTGTGTAAGGATGAAATTAATGACAAGATTGTGTAAGGATGAAACTAATGACAAGTTCGTGTAAGGATGAAACTAAAGACAAGTTTGTGTAAGGATGAAACTAAAGACAAATGTGTGTAAGGATGAAACTAAAGACAAGTTTGTGTAAGGATGAAACTAATGACAAGTTTATGTAAGGATGAAACTAATGACAAGTTTGAGTAAGGATGAAACTAAAGACACGTTTGTGTAAGGATGAAACTAATGACAAGATTGTGTAAGGATGAAACTAATGACAAGTTTGTGTAAGGATGAAACTAAAGACAAGTTTGTGTAAGGATGAAACTAAAGACAAATGTGTGTAAGGATGAAACTAATGACAAGTTTGTGAAAGGATGAAACTAAAGGCAAGTTTGTGTAAGGATGAAACTAATAACAAGTTTGTGTAAGGATGAAACTAATGACAAGTTTGAGTAAGGATGAAACTAAAGACAAGTTTGTGTAAGGATGAAATTAAAGACAAATGGATATGTTAAGGATAGATTTGGGATGTAGATAAAATAGTGTGGCATATTACTACACGCTAGCACATTTCCATTTTTATGTGAGGAATTGAGTTCGCCTGTAGTCAAACTACTGTTTGCATGAAGCGTTCACCTGTGGTGAGTGAGGCGTTCACTCGTAATGAGCGACGGTCAACTAGTGACGGTTTTGTCACATGTCATGGGGTTCAGTGTGTTAATTAATTGGTCTTCCGTCTTTGTGTTTGCGTCAGAAAGAGATATGTAATTTTTCGAGCTCTGGGATAATGGAGTGATATATAAATATACATTGTGGAATTATTGATTTTTCGGAGGCCGCCACGTTATGTGCAAGATGGTTCATGAACCTATCTAGAAGTTCATACCATAATTTACTACAAGTAACTTTGAGATATGAGGCAACTAATATTTTTGGTTGCCCTGATTGCTTCTGCCGCATTACTTTGGTTTTCGTGGATTGCCCGAACCTTTAGTACAACGGCCAGGATTGAGTGAGATGAGAGGAGTGTATTATTATTATATTATTGCCACTTAAAGATGCCTAGGGGCAAAGTCTTTTACAGACAGGGGGTATGATGTGTTGGTGTTGTGGGTAGTGGGTTTCCCCCCTTGCTTCACCCTAGGCCTAGTGAATTCTTTTTCACGAAAGGAGCGACCATTGCGGTGTCAGTCTCTTGGCCTAGCAAAACTTCTCATACCCCAAGATCGTTGTGTGTGGTGAAGAGCCACACCCTCCTCGAGGTAGTCCTGGTAACTGAGGGTGCGAATCCTCAGGCTAAACACAACGGATCTAGAGGAGCAAACCTCAATAATAAAACCGGTGCACTACACCGTACATGCCCTCTGTGGGTGGGAAGGAGCCAGATGGATACTGAACAAGTCTTAGGAGTGGGAACGAGTATGGACTACTTCCAGAAGATCGGAACCCATCGTACAGGCACAGAGACTCAGGACGTGACGATCCTATTGCCTTAAACTCTTGGTCACTGTTACGGTAGATTAATTGGCATTGTCTGCTAGAGGTTAGCAGCATGCGATTTTAGGGGTTACAACGTTTAATGTAATGTAAAAGTATTATTAGCATAGTGAACGCTATGACGTTTCAGCGTTCGTAGTCACGCACGGTGACCTAGAGACGGGACCCTTTTTCGAATGACCGTCAAACGGAGAAGACGTGTCTTGATATTCTTATAGTGTCGGGCATGGAGTGCCACACAATTATATTGTATTAATTAATGGACATGGGTCAGTCCACTGTTATGATGAAGGAAGATGAAGTTACAGGTTAGTAATTGACTAAACCTTGTCGAGATGAATTAACAGTCCGTTTTAGTTATACTAGTGCCAGACGCATAATCTCACTGTCGGTTGTTGGATTTTCCAACCACGCGTGCATATAGTTATGTCGTTCTGCCTACAGTAATTCAGATGTATGAGACAAAGGACTGATATGCAAGATAGCCAATTCAACATAGGATTCTAATTTATATTTGTGATGTAATTCATGATCAACGTACGATGTCTACAGAATGTATAATAAATTGTTTGTTTGGACTCTAGCCATGACTTATCCAGTCTATGTACATTTGGAATTTCAATTATCATTATCATGGTCTCAAGGTAATCTAAACCCACATTTGCGTACTAACATCAAAGGCACGATACTCTAAAAATGATGAACTGTAAACCCAGATACCACAATTGACTATCAAGCTCTCAACAACCCGTTGGGCTAATTTTCCGACCCGCAGCAGAATTGGTTGGCCATCGCGGGGAATGAAAGAAAAAAGGAAAATTTTTCTTGTTTACATAATGTACAAACTGTTTACAATTGCAAGTCACATGATTTTTGCATAAATACGACGTTGAACGCATGACTACGAAATGCCAATCTGACGTCACTACATCATGCGTAGATGCCGCGCTTCGAAAAGTACAACCTTCAACGCATTCCAGGTTTGATGAAGATTTACATGATCAAGAAGACCAGACGATTGAATACAGTTATCAACCAATCAGGAGCAAACAATACTAGGCATTAATCCAGTCCGTTGATGAACTTGACATCGCCGGAGCCTTTTAAAGATAAGTTTAGACTTAGGACGATTGTCCTTCATATAGCACAATACTAAGTCCATTTCGCTGTGCAGGCATGTCCTTTCTATTTATTATATATCTATGTTCTATCTGTTTTTTTTCGTTGATGTTGTCCCTTATTTGTGGGTATGGATGGGCGGCAAATTGAAATCAATTCTATGGCTCCTTGGATGCCAAGAACTGATTTTAATTGTTCTTAGGGCCGTGAATTAATCGCATTTCGCGAAGAATGCGTCGAAGACATTACCGGTGATCGTTTCGTTCGGACTTGCATTAATTCACCTTGCATGTTAGGTGTCTAGTTGTGTTATAACTGGGGTATTCTAGTTTATTTAGTTCTAATTTTTATTCAGTTCTGTAACAATGTTTGTAATCTATCGTGTTTTTTCTGACCTTACTATCATTCAGTTTATATTTTTTTTTGTACAACCGTTAATGAGTCCATGTATACGTCACTAATTTTTGTGTACGCAGGTTAATTATCTATTCAGTTCATTCTTTGATTTCTCACTTCCGGTCTAGTCAACTTAGTTGTTGTGACGACTTGCCCAATCTTCTCTTCATTTTTTTATTATTTACGTGACATCATTTTTTCTCATCCTCAATGCATGATCGCAAAGTCCCGGGAATTGTCACTTGCGGAAATTCTCCTAGCGTTCGGTATTTTCTCCTCGCTATTTTTAGATACGACGTCATTGTTGACCAATGACCTCGGTAGCGAGAAACCATTTTAATTTAGGACTGCTTAAACTTGGGAGAACCAGTTTAGGCCACTTAGGAAAACATCACGTAACTTTTAACATTATTGATTGGAGCGTCTAAACGAGGCTAAGGTCACATGATGCACGCTACGGATCACGTGTCCAAGTGGAAATGTCCCGCTAAAAGTGTGCCAAACACGGCAAATTTTCACTTGCCCCGGAAACCCCGAGACCGCTAGAACTAAGCCAGATCGGCGAATTCTCACATTAAAAGCACTGAAGCCACGTGTCTAAATTGCGGGTTAGCGTCCATCTTTGAGTAGTCTATGGTGGAGCCTTGCACGACAGTCCAATCTCAGAGCAGAATACGGAGTCGAGCACAGAGAAGGCAAATCCGAACCATTCAAGACCTACCTGGGGCAACGTCAGGAGACCGGAGAACTAACCTCACTTCACTATCAGCCAGGGGCTGAAAAGCTAAGTTCCACGAAAAAGGGAACTCACCTAATCAATGCCACATATGTTTGTCATCCATGATGAAAAACACTTGAATTGTGAGACACATAATACATACAGCAGACACTAATTCCATCGACAATACTATCATTCACCATCTATTCATTTTATTGCAATAAACCAATTGGGTGTATATACTGTACCCCATGCTTTGTTCCTTCCATTAGATGTTGAATATTGTCTATGTTTATCTTCCTTTATAAGGGAGGGGGGCTCGTAAAATATAATATAATTTAAAGAATAATAATAATAGATAACGGAGAAGGGGACGACGGTAGCGAGAGACCAAATATCTCCTTACAATCTTTTCCAGACCTGTCTAGTTCGGAGAATTTACCCTCTTCGTCACCCTTCGGAAGTGGGAAAACCCAGCAGGAATTCCTTGAGCCAAATCTTCCACATTCAGATCTATTATTTCCTCTAAATAATTCTTACCCTTTAAACGCTACGTGACACTGGGGTCTCGGTCCGGAAATTGAACTTAGGTATTTTATCATATCTCTGGGATAGTATCATTCATTCAGTCATTACAGTATACCATTTTAACACATGTATTTTCACACAGTGAGCTCTAGAAAGACAGAAAACATTTTTTCTAGAATTTCAGGCATTGATTGGTGAATCCCTTTATATATGTTGTATTTAATTAAGTTAGTTCATGATTTTGTATTTCATTGAATTACAGACCTTAAGTCTCCATAACTGTAGTAATTTCATTCTACAGCAGTCTGATAATTAGTAAGTTTTTGCTTGTTGTTAGAAATACTATTGGAAGGTAGCACTAGCTTACTCAGTGTGGACAATAACTGCAAACGATGGCTGAAATAGTTAAGCTTAAGGCAGCACTAGGGGAGGCCGGTCGAGATCTAGGTTATAGTGGGGTGGACCTTGCAAATTATGTCAGTGTCGAGACTGATAAGTATTACGCTCGAGAAACAGCGAAAGCTGAAAGAGAAGAGCGAATAAAGTTAGCAGAAATAGATGAGAGGATAAAAGCTGTAGACGCTAGGGAAAGAAGCGAGAGAGATGAGCGCGAGCATGCACTGAAGATGAAGCAGTTAGAGATGCAGGGACAGGCTCAAAGAGTTGAACCGGTAGCCGGTGCGACAGCATCTACCTCCTCAGGCAACCTATCACCACGGTCAGATGATATGCCCTCCTTGCATGCAGGGGGCACAGGACCTTTGCCATCCTCACTCATGTCAACTTTGGGACCCTTGACGTTTCCATTTGAAGCTTTCTCGGAACAAGCCGACTCGATCGATAGATATTTGGACAAATTTGAGAAGTTTGCCACCACGTTTGGTTTGGAGAAGAGCAAGTGGAACCTGAAACTGTCGCAAGGGCTTAGAGGAACTGCTTATGACGTGTATAGCAAACTTCCTCCAGGTTTACAGGAGGACTACGACTCTCTGAAAAAGGCACTATTGGTTCGTTATGAGCTACATGCTGACGCCTATAGGAAGAGGTTCCGTAACTCTAGTTGGGAAGTCGGAGAGAACTTTGCTCAATTTGCTGCTAGACTGGATTCGTACGTGGAAAAGTGGGGTGCCCTAGGGAATTTTTCTCATGATTGGGAAGGTCTGAAGGAGATGGTCGTTATTGAACAACTGAAGGACACCATGACTTCCGACATGAGAAGATTTCTGACAGAGAATGGGGCCAGCACTTTAGAATCCACCGTCCAGTTGGCGGAACGTTATCAGGCAGCGCTAACGGAGAATGACCCATCCCGGTGGAACCAACCGGAAGAATTATCGAGGCCGACACCTCAGGCACACTTGGACCCCCAAATGAATCTACCTTACCACCACTTCAGAAAACATGACAAGCCAGACTATGCCCATAAGACTACTCAGAGATCCGCTTTCCAGCCTCAGAGGCGGGGAGAAAAGTGGTGTAAGACGTGCAAAATGAGCAACCACAATACTGCCGAGTGCAGAAGGAAAAACCCTCCACATCAGGTTGCATGTTTGCAGGTGAGGGCTGTTGACAGAAAGGAACTGACAGTGAATCAGCCCCCCCCCCCCCCCCCCCCCCCCCCTATAGCCTCCATCACCCACCTATACAGGAGACAGTGACCGTGAATGGCAAACAAGTCATCGGGATGTATGACACAGGTTTGTCCTATGACGCAGTCGTTTCTTCATCTCTGGTGCACCCCGAACAACTCACCACAGAAACAGTGGATATCCAGGGGCCACTCAAGGGAGCATTACCCTTAAATTTGCCCATAGCGAAGATTCAGGTCAGTTGTCGCTATGTGGAAGGGGAAATCAATGCTGCAGTTTTAGAGGATCCTTTCTACCCCCTGATGTTAGGGCGTAGATATGTCTTTTTAGGAGAACCAGTAAAGCCTGTGGTTATGGCTGCCATCCAGACCAGGTCTGACTCCAAATGCATAGAGAGGGACTCTAAGTTAGAAATTCATCCGAATAAGATGAAAAAGGCTCAAGCGGCTGATAGCACATTGGGGCCTTGCTTTGGCAAATTGGAAAACTCACATAACCCTCGGAGAAAGGGTGACTTTTATATGGAACATGGACTCTTGCACAGGAAAGCTGGCAGAGGGCTAAAAAGTCATGGACAGATTGTGGTGCCATCCATATATAGAAATAAAGTTATGGAATGGGGGCACGGTGCGACTTTGAGTGAACACCTGGGTAATGGTGCCACAAATCAAAGGATAGCCACCCGTTATTATTGGCCCGGCATCACAGAAGACATAGCTCGATATGTGCAGTCCTGTTCAGAGTGTAACCAGGTAACCTCAACACATAGGGTAGACCAGTTACAGGACCTAGGAAAGCAATGCTGCAGACGTAGGCATCCAAAGAAAACCAGGAAGAAAACCAGAATACATACCTGGGAAGAACAACGTAGGGGCAGATTTTTTGAGCAGACATCCGGACGAAACCGAGGAGATATGAGAAACTGAAAAAGAAGAGGAAGACAGGACCAGAGGAGTTGGACGGAACGTCAAACTTGAGGAGGGGCTTGTGTGACGACTTGCCCAATCTTCTCTTCATTTTTTTATTATTTACGTGACATCATTTTTTCTCATCCTCAATGCATGATCGCAAAGTCCCGGGAATTGTCACTTGCGGAAATTCTCCTAGCGTTCGGTATTTTCTCCTCGCTATTTTTAGATACGACGTCATTGTTGACCAATGACCTCGGTAGCGAGAAACCCGTTTTAATTTAGGACTGCTTAAACTTGGGAGAACCAGTTTAGGCCACTTAGGAAAACATCACGTAACTTTTAACATTATTGATTGGAGCGTCTAAACGAGGCTAAGGTCACATGATGCACGCTACGGATCACGTGTCCAAGCGGAAATGTCCCGCTAAAAGTGTGCCAAACACGGCAAATTTTCACTTGCCCCGGAAACCCCGAGACCGCTAGAACTAAGCCAGATCGGCGAATTCTCGCATTAAAAGCACTGAAGCCACGTGTCTAAATTGCGGGTTAGCGTCCATCTTTGAGTAGTCTATGGTGGAGCCTTGCACGACAGTCCAATCTCAGAGCAGAATACGGAGTCGAGCACAGAGAAGGCAAATCCGAACCATTCAAGACCTACCTGGGGCAACGTCAGGAGACCGGAGAACTAACCTCACTTCACTATCAGCCAGGGGCTGAAAAGCTAAGTTTCACGAAAAAGGGAACTCACCTAATCAATGCCACATATGTTTGTCATCCATGATGAAAAACACTTGAATTGTGAGACACATAATACATACAGCAGACACTAATTCCATCGACAATACTATCATTCACCATCTATTCATTTTATTGCAATAAACCAATTGGGTGTATATACTGTACCCCATGTTTTGTTCCTTCCATTAGATGTTGAATATTGTCTATGTTTATCTTCCTTTATAAGGGAGGGGGGCTCGTAAAATATAATATAATTTAAAGAATAATAATAATAGATAACTGAGAAGGGGACGACGGTAGCGAGAGACCAAATATCTCCTTACAATCTTTTCCAGACCTGTCTAGTTCGGAGAATTTACCCTCTTCGTCACCCTTCGGAAGTGGGAAAACCCAGCAGGAATTCCTTGAGCCAAATCTTCCACATTCAGATCTATTATTTCCTCTAAATAATTCTTACCCTTTAAACGCTACGTGACAGTTGTAAATGCATTTTTATTGTGAAAATGTCTTTGTCGTATGGTAATACTGTTCTGTAATCCTTGGTTAACCCATTGTGTTGTTTGTCTTCATTTCATCCATTTATAATTTAATATTAATGCTATAATTTATTCATTAATAAGAGTGTAGATTAATATGATTACATTTTTATGAGTTTTAAGGAGGAATTAGGGACTTTGCACCAATTTGCAGTGGTGGTCCAAGAAATGGGCAATGCACTTTATAGCTCATGATTATGACATAATATACAATGATTAATTATTATAACTTTATAACATATTAAGACATATTAAATGTTAATTAGTACACTTTCTCAGTACTACATTGTGAACTTAGTAACTATTAAGATTAAATAACCTAATTATTTAGGTATAATACCCTTATGATATAATTTCAGCACCTTAGATAACTAACTATCATAACTATTTATGATAGATATTAGTGGGTATATATAATATTTCTACAAAATATTATAGATTTGTGGAACTTATAAATAACAGTATAGGAATACTGCAATTTCTTATATTGATTATTCATACATTGAGTAATTACAAAGATCTACGTAGCTTCTAGTGGTGATTACTAGACATAAGTAATTGAATACTTAAATAATTCAACTTCAAGAATGCTTACCTTGGATCATTTCATTAAAAATGGGAAAGACTTTAATTTGAAAGGACCAGAACTACGTGAATATGCGGAACAACAACTTGCAAAATATAAGGCAGAGATGGAAGAACTTGAAAGAAAAGAGGCGGAAAAGAAAGCTATTGCTAAGGCAGAGATGGAAGAACTTGAAAGAAAAGAGGCGGAAAAGAAAGCTATTGCTAAGGCAGAGATGGAAGAACTTGAAAGAAAAGAGGCGGAAAAGAAAGAAGCATTAAGACAAGAAGAAGAAAGAAAGGTGGCAAGAGATGAAATCCTACGGATTAAAGAAGAGAATAAATTGAAACGACAGGAAATCATACTGCAGCAAGAAATGGAATTGCAACGGCTTAGATTGGAAACAGCAAAATGTCAGGCACAAGGTGCTGCAGCAAGCCAAAATGATAATGCTCAATCTGGATCTTCATCCAACCGACTTAAGGGCAATTATTACTTTAAGCTACCACCGTTCAAGTTACACGTTGATGATTTATCATCATGGCTGGCGCGCTTTGAGGATATATGCAAGGTCAATAACCTTGACAAAACTGCATGGGCACTTAAACTTAAGGAATTTCTGGATGGCGAACCTGCAAGTGCAGCACAAAATATTGATCCGACATTAGCCACAGACTATGAGGCCATTAAGACTTTGTTATTACGTCGGTTCCACTTGAACGAAGAGGCATGTAGATTACGTTTCAAAAGTTTATTGCCAGACAATAATAAAGACTTTACAGGTTTTATTGCTAACATACGCAATACTTTTAACAGATGGGTTGAACTGGCAGGTGTCAACAAATCTTACGACAAGTTAGTCGATTTGTTATTGAGGGATAAAGTGTTATCTTCTGTCAGCCCACCGTTCTTTGCTTATCTGCAAGAACGGAAACCAGAAACTATCGATGAGTTAGAAAAAATTTCGTTAAATTACTGCACCGCTCATCCGAATGCTAACATTTCTGGCTCGTTGATAAGAGAACCTCTTCCTGTAGCCTCCAATATGGCATATCATAGTAATAACAAACCAAGAACACACAGTGTGGACAGAGGTAGGTTCAAGGGAAACTATGACATTAATTTTCATAAGGGACGTAATAACTTTAACAATAACTTTAATAGAGGAAGACCACAAAACAGAAATTATTCACCTCAGATACAACAGTAATCCACGTAACTCAAGTTATAATCGTTCATATAATTATAATAATGGTAACAATTGGAACAACAGCGATAATTATAACTCGAGACATCGAGATAACAGTTACAATAGAGGACAACGGGATAATTCAACTGATTATTCTCGTCATCATTCTCATTCTCGTAGATCGACAAATTATAATCATAATACAGGGGCAGCCGTTACTACTGCTACAACCCCTGGGGTTCAGAGTTCACCTACTGATAACAAAATACAGTCTTCATCTACTTGTTTTGCAATGAATTATAACGTGGCAAATAGTTGCCCAAAATGTAATCTTATATTTCAGAAGGCAAAAGAGACAGTTCTGAACTGCGGACACATTCTACCAGAGGTCAGTCTAGCAGTCAATGATGGAACAGGCTCGCTGATCTTCAACAGAGGAAAAGTTAATGGATCCATCGTCTCAGTTTTAAGAGATTCGGGATCGACAACGATCGGAATCCGTCAGTCACTTGTTCATCCAAATTGTGCAACTGGAGAACATGTCAGGTGCATGACCTTTGGTGGAACCATAGAATGTTATCCAACTGCTATTATATATATTGATACACCTTTTTTCACAGGCAACGTTAAAGCATGCATGTTAAGAAACCCAATTGCCGACCTTATGGTGGGATGCATACACGGAAGTAAAGATTGCACACCAGAAGAGATTATTGAATGGGAAAAAAATAATCTATGCATCGGAAATGCAGTAATAACCAGAGCACATACGAAACAATTAGAGACTATGGACATTGAAAATAAGTTAACAGACGAACATGAAAGTATCGAGGTTCATTCTGCTATTGACCGAGTATCCTTTGCTGCAAAACAGAAGGAAGACAGGTCACTAACAAAATTTTTTGCACTGGTCAACAAAGTTGACAATCTTGCTATGAACAATAATAATAGTCATTGGTTTATTATTAAAAATGACATTTTATTAAGATGTTTTATGGATAAAACTCAGATAAGACAACAGGTCATGGTACCTTTTGCTTTTAGACGGTATATACTTCAACACGCACATGATTCTAAGTGCGCAGGTCACATGGGATATACTCGTACACGTTCTCGAGTATTATCTTCTTTTTTTTTGGCCGGGAGTGTCACGAGATATTTCACAGTACGTACGCTCCTGTACGATATGCCAAGAAGTGAAAGCATGAGGAGCCTTTCACACGGCGCCTATTCAGGCTTGTGACATATCTGTGAGACCCTTTGACAAGATGGCCATTGATATTATTGGCCCACTTTTACCATCAGCCAAAGGACATAGATTTATTCTCACGTGCATCGATTTATGCACATGATGGCCAGAAGCCATCCCATTGAAAACAACCACCACCACAGATGTAGCTGATGCACTACACCTGATTTTCTCTAGAGTAGGTTTTCCTAGAAAACTTTTGTCAGATCATGGATCTCAATTTATATCTGAGACTATGACAGAAGTAATGAAGACTTGGAATATAGATAGAAATCTCAGCAGCATTTATCACCCAATGAGTAATGGTGCAGTAGAAAGACTTAACCGCACACTTAAACAAATGTTACATAAGTTACAGTTAACCATCCACAGGACTGGGACAGAGTACTCTCAGCTGTGTTATTCGCTTATCGAGAGGTGCCACATGAACAAACTGGCTTCTCTCCGTTTCAATTAGTCTTTGGCGCTCCGCCAAGAGGTCCTATGGGACTAATAAAAGACTTATTGATTGACTCCGAGATGACTCAGGATACCCAGTCATCCTATGAGTATGTAATTAATCTCCGGAATAACATTATTGATGCCTGCAAAATGGCAACAGCTTCATCTGAGGCTGCTAAAGCGAAAGCTAGAACTTTCCAAAACAGTAGTAGACGATTACGTCAATTATTTCCAGGAGATCAAGCTTATGTGTTATTGCCACATAACAATAATAAACTACTCATCTCGTGGAACGGTCCATACCAGGTTATCAATAAGATTTCTGATGTTGATTATGTCCTGGACATTAAGGGACATCATAAAATATTTCACATAAATATGCTCAAACAATTTCATACTCAACCTGAACATCTACAAGCTATTTTTCATGAACTAGATGACACTTTCGTACCTAGATGTCACTATTCTAATTTGTCTGTTATCCAGGAAGAAGAATCTTCTTTTCTGAGGTACAGTTAGCTTTACCTGTACCTGTAATACAGCCTAGTGAATCTTGGCGGGATGTAACCATCTCTTTGTCGGTTACACCGCAACAGCATCAACAGATTGCTGAACTTCTACAATCTTATCCAGATGTGTTGACCGACGTTCCAGGTCGCACATCAGTCATTAGTCATGACATCACTCTTAACGATAATACTCCAATTCGGGTACATCCATATTCTGTTCCTCTACACTTTCTTACTAAAACTACTAAGGAACTTGAACAGATGTTATCTTTAGGAATTATTGAAACTAGTAATTCCCCATTTTCTTCTCCATTAGTTATTGTCCGAAAGAAAGACAATAACATTAGACTATGCGTTGACTATAGAAAATTAAATGCACAAACGATAGTTGATAGCGAACCACATCCACTTCTCGATGACTTACTGCCACGTCTATCGACCGCAACTATATTCACTAAGATAGACTTAACTAAAGGTTATTGGCAGATACCACTAACCGAAAAAGCAAAATACTACACAGCGTTTTCCACTCCGCAAGGTCTATACCAGTGGAATGTTATGCCTTTTGGGCTTGTTAACGCTCCAGCTACCTTTGTTCGCATGATGCGACACATTTTTTCAGGTAGACCAGACATTATTACATACATAGACGACATATGCTTATTTAGTTCATCTTTTGAGGAACATTTTTTGGGTCTTGAAAACGTTTTGGACACATTAAGAAGGAACAATTTAACTGCTAAACCCACAAAATTACAAGTAGCGTTTCACGAAATAACTTTTTTGGGTCACATTATTGGAGCAGGATATATCCGAACACTACCCAGTACGGTTTCTAAAATTTTAAACATTTCCGTTCCTCAAACGAAGAAACAGGTTAGAAGCTTGTTAGGTCTAGTCCAATATTACAGTAGATTCGTACCTAACTTGTCATCTATCACGGCTGTCTTGTCCTCATTATTAAAGAAGGACATGCCAGTGAAGGTGACATGGACTAGTGAGTGTAATAATGTATACCTTAATATTATTAACATTTTCTCAAACCCACCTATTTTGAGACTAACTGATGCTTCCAAAAAGTTTATTCTCCGCACAGATGCGAGTAATTACGGAATTGGCGCATGTTTGCTCCAATATCATGACGACATCCTCCATCCAAACTTGTACGTCTCACGGAAACTGAAACCACCGGAAGTCAAATACTCCACTGTCGACCGCGAACTTTTAGCCGTGGTGTGGGCAATAACGAAACTAGAGAAGTTCTTACTGGGAGCCCCTTTCGTAGTACAGACCGACCAGAAAGCCGTAGCATCACTACGACGGGCGAATCATAAAAGTCCGAAGCTCACCAGATTCGCTATTCTCCTGCAACCTTTTGACTTCTCAATCGAATACATCTCAGGAGCAGATAACGTCTTGGCAGATACTCTATCTCGAAATCCTACTGATGTCGAGTCCTGAACTATAGTAACGTCACAGATACTTACTCAAGAGACATAACACTATAATAGCTGTTCTACATAGACATGAAATATTGCCTACAATACACATATCTGTTTACTAAAGACATATTATATACGACATGAATGAAATCAATTGACTCTATGTTCGTATTTACGCCAGGACTTTGTTTGATATCCATTCACGATAAAACTATTGGACACATTTCCGTGCATCAAGTGAAAATAATAGAAAACACTATCAAAGTAACTCAGTATGCGACATGAACTGTTGTCAATAACGTCGATTCTTATGAACTGAAACACTTAAACATTTGTTTGTTAATCGGAATTCACAAGGATCAAGCCTACGTATGGATCATCATATCCAACTTTAATTAATTTTAATTAAGTACCTTAAAATAATGGAAATTAAAATGAAATGTGAGATAAATATGAAAAAAATGAAATGAAATTTGAAGAAAAAAAAATGAAAGAAGAAAAAAATAAGAACTCACATGATTCTTAGATAATGTTATTGTATGTAACTATTATAGTTAATAATTATGTTGATACATTGCATCATTGCATACTACATTATTGTTTAAATTGGTTAATTTAGATAGGTATTAACAACTTATTACTAAAATTAATTAATGTCCAACACACATAACTAAGTTAAATTTATACATTACTTTCTTTCTCTACTTTATTCTTCATTTATTTATTTCTCTAGTCGACATGACCACGACATTTGTTCTAGACAGAACATCGTAGGCCATATGCCGCATTTTGGTTAAATTTTTTTTTGATATTGTTAAATTTTTTGATATTCATTCAGATAGGTTTTTGAAAAAAATCTATCTAATAGATTTTTTTTTCCCCCGGTGGACAGGGAATTGTTACGGTAGATTAATTGGCATTGTCTGCTAGAGGTTAGCAGCATGCGATTTTAGGGGTTACAACGTTTAATGTAATGTAAAAGTATTATTAGCATAGTGAACGCTATGACGTTTCAGCGTTCGTAGTCACGCACGGTGACCTAGAGACGGGACCCTTTTTCGAATGACCGTCAAACGGAGAAGACGTGTCTTGATATTCTTATAGTGTCGGGCATGGAGTGCCACACAATTACATTGTATTAATTAATGGACATGGGTCAGTCCACTGTTATGATGAAGGAAGATGAGGTTACAGGTTAGTAATTGACTAAACCTTGTCGAGATGAATTAACAGTCCATTTTAGTTATACTAGTGCCAGACGCATAATCTCACTGTCGGTTGTTGGATTTTCCAACCATGCGTACATATAGTTATGTCGTTCTACCTACAGTAATTCAGATGTATGAGACAAAGGACTGATATGCAAGATAGCCAATTCAACATAGGATTCTAATTTATATTTGTGATGTAATTCATGATCAACGTACGATGTCTACAGAATGTATAATAAATTGTTTGTTTGGACTCTAGCCATGACTTATCCAGTCTATGTACATTTGGAATTTCAATTATCATTATCATGGTCTCAAGGTAATCTAAACCCACATTCGCGTACTAACATCAAAGGCACGATACTCTAAAAATGATGAACTGTAAACCCAGATACCACAATTGACTATCAAGCTCTCAACAACCCGTTGGGCTAATTTTCCGACCCGCAGCAGTCACATGCCTAGCTCTTTCAGGACGTAGGGGTTTTCCCATGTTTTACGCAAGGACTTTTTTGTGACTCAGATTTTTCATATAGTGTTACCATGTAAGTGTCAGTTATTTCAAAGTTTTTAACAAATATAGTCATGTTATATATATTTAAAAAGGAAAATGGATGAGGATTCTGAATATGTTCAGTTTATAATTTAAAAAAAATTGTTATGAGTATTAAATAGTTGGAGACTGGGAAAATAAATTTGACCAAAAAAAACAAAAACATCAGAATTACCCACTCAAGATAGCTAATGCATCACTTATGTTATCCAAGATACAAATATTTGTAAACTACATTCATTTTGGAAATAAAATACATATGGCTCAAGTTTATACACTAACTACTTTTCAATTGGCTTCAAGAAAAGGAAAGACACTCTTTTGTCACAAATTTTCTGCGGCACAGGTTTTTCATATAGGCCTACTGTTACCATATAAGTGTCAGTTATTTCAAAGTTTTTAACAAATATAGTCATGTTATATATATTTAAAAAGGAAAATGGATGAGGATTCTGAATATGTTCAGTTTATAATTTAAAAAAAATTGTTATGAGTATTAAATAGTTGGAGACTGGGAAAATAAATTTGACCAAAAAAAACAAAAACATCAGAATTACCCACTCAAGATAGCTAATGCATCACTTATGTTATCCAAGATACAAATATTTGTAAACTACATTCATTTTGGAAATAAAATACATATGGCTCAAGTTTATACACTAACTACTTTTCAATTGGCTTCAAGAAAAGGAAAGACACTCTTTTGTCACAAATTTTCTGCGGCACAGGTTTTTCATATAGGCCTACTGTTACCATATAAGTGTCAGTTATTTCAAAGTTTTTAACAAATATAGTCATGTTATATATATTTAAAAAGGAAAATGGATGAGGATTCTGAATATGTTCAGTTTATAATTTAAAAAAAATTGTTATGAGTATTAAATAGTTGGAGACTGGGAAAATAAATTTGACCAAAAAAAAAAAAAAAAACATATCAGAATTACCCACTCAAGATAGCTAATGCATCATTTATGTTATCCAAGATACAAATATTTGTAAACTACATTCATTTTGGAAATAAAATACATATGGCTCAAGTTTATACACTAACTACTTTTCAATTGGCTTCAAGAAAAGGAAAGACACTCTTTTGTCACAAATTTTCTGCGGCACAGGTTTTTCATATAGGCCTACTGTTACCATATAAGTGTCAGTTATTTCAAAGTTTTTAACAAATATAGTCATGTTATATATATTTAAAAAGGAAAATGGATGAGGATTCTGAATATGTTCAGTTTATAATTTTAAAAAAATTGTTATGAGTATTAAATAGTTGGAGACTGGGAAAATAAATTTGACCAAAAAAAAAAAAAAAATATATCAGAATTACCCACTCAAGATAGCTAATGCATCAGTTATGTTATCCAAGATACAAATATTTGTAAACTACATTCATTTTGAAAATAAAATACATATGGCTCAAGTTTATACTCTAACTACTTTTCAATTGGCTTCAAGAAAAGGAAAGACACTCTTTTGTCACAAATTTTCTGCGGCACAGGTTTTGCATATAGTGTTACCATGTAAGAGTCAGTTATTTCAAAGTTTTTAACTGAATATAGTCATGTTATAGATATTTAAAAAGGAAAATGAATGAAGATTGTGAAAATTTTTATGAATATAAAGTAGTTAAAGACGAGACAGAAAAATATTTTACTAAACAAAAAACAAAACAAACATATCAGACTTACCAATTGAAGCTAATCCACCATCCAATATAGAAATCACTGTAAACTATATCCATTTTGGAAATAAACCACACATCAAGTTTATACTCTAACTACTTTCCATGTATGCTTCTGTACTTCAATTTCTGCAAAGCAGTTTATGCTTTTTAAAATTTCCTCCCTTACAGCTGATGATACAAGGCTTTCAAAACACTGGATCGGGGTAGATAATTCATTTAGGCCTAAATTTGCGGACACACCTACTGCTCTTCCGTCTTTAGGTTGAAATCAACATAATAGGCCTACATTCATTCTCTGAATTGACATCACTGAAAGACGAATTATTCATTGAATTAGCACTAAAATCACTACTGCTATAGCCGTCCTCATCTTCGCTGAAATTTTCTAGCAAACTAAGGGCCTGCTGAGCACTTAAACGAGCAGGTCGCTTTCGAGAAGATGAGGTAGATGCCTTCGAAAATATGTATCAAAAATAGGTAACCCAAATTTCGTAAAAAAAAACACGAGGATGCAATCGGAATCGTTTTGAATTTAACAGAAAGAGTGACGCTATAACTCTCCCGCTTTTGAAATCATAATAAAAATGGCTATACTTCCGCTTCCCAGTCATCGAAAACTTCTAACTGGGATGAAACGAAACAAAAACTTAGTTCAAACCCATGAGCCAAGATTACTGGTCTCCCGTCTTTAGAAGCTAGAAATATCGACCAGTATAACTGGCTTGTCGTCCTGTAAGAGCTAGAGCCTCAGAGAACTCGGCGTAACCAGCAGGCAATTTGGTGGTGGGGAATGAGCACTGTGAGCCCTACCTTGGCTACGTATCTCAGGGAGATGCAGAAACACCCCCTTTATCTCCCCCAGAGCTGGCACAGTACACTTCTGGCTTCTACCCGGGGCGGTAGGAAATCCACAGGCACCCCAGCATCGCAATGCCATGAAGATGACAAAGTTAAAATTTACTAACTCAAACGAGATCGGACGATGCCTCGGTTATCAAGGTCCGCGCCAGACAGTGAGTAACCAGGCTGTGATGTGCGAAAAATTGATTACTGGAAAAAACCCAAAAGACAGACTCCCCAAGAAGGGGAAAGGTGGGAGGGAGAGCAAACAGAAACCAGACCACACAGGGAAAAACACACCGACACTTAATATTCTGCAGCTAAACATCTGTGGCATAAGAAATAAAAAGCTTGAACTTGCCAAACTGCTGGACAGTCACAGAATACACGTGGCTGCTCTACAAGAAACTTTACACAAAGATTTTGACCTGCACCTGTCCGGATACACTAGTTACACCTGTAAGTGCATTGGTTGCCGTGGCATAGTAACCTACATCAGAAATGACATACAAGGAGATGTCACTCAGCTAACAACAGCCCATCCCACAGATGTACAAAAAGTCAATATCTGGCACAATGGAGGCAAATATACTATATACAATGTGTACAGCCCACCTCAGACAACATGCAATATACCAGAACTATACAAGACACAGTATCACAAAACACTTCTTGTAGGGGACTTCAATGGACACTCACCCCGTTGGGGTTACCCTGATTACAACAACACAGGAAAGTACATTGAGGAGACCTGTGAAACAACTAACCTGTCAGTATTACAGGATACAGAGTCCCCACCAACTCTGCTGCACAGGGCCCACCTCTCTCTCAGCCGACCTGACTTGACCATCTGCTCATCTGATCTGATAGATTTTAGTCATTCTCAGGTTCTGAACGACATTGGAAGTGATCACAAACCACTCCTCACCACTATAAGCACCATCAGTAAAGCATGTTTCAAGCAGAGAACTCGCTGGAATTTTCGAAAAGCTAATTGGAGACTATTCCGGGAAACACTGGATTGCCTTCTAGAAAACATTGATACCAACTGTGTCGAAACATTCAGTGAAGAACTAACTAAATCAATCTTGAATGCAGCAGCTCTGTCCATCCCAAGGGGCAGCCGGAAGACATATAAACCATTCTGGAACAAAGAAATAGAAACTACTATATCTGTAAGAAACAAAGCCAGAACAACACTTGAGACCACACGTTCACAAGAGGCAAAGATTCAGTACAATAAAGCATGTGCCAGAGTTAAACTTACAGTGAAGAAGGCCAAAAAAAGATAAATGGACAGAAACGTGCTCCAACTTAGATCTCAGACAGAATGGAAATAAAGCATGGGCATTAGTTAATAATCTTTCTGGAGAAAGTAGAAGGAAGAATCCAAAGCCAGTGACAGACGGAAGGAAGATAATCGCTGAAGACCAAATGAAAGCAGAACACTTCAATCGTTACTTTGCCAATGTGAATAGAGCAGGTAAACTCACAGAGCTGGACATAAAACAACTACACCAGTTAAGGAAACAAGAGAAAGCCTCAACGGTCAACGCTTCCCTATTCGAAGAAGAGTTCAGCATGAAGGAGTTAGAACAAGTTCTGAAGAAATTAAAACCTAGAAAGTCCCCAGGGCCGGACAAGATCCACAATGAAATGCTACTCCACCTGGGCCCATCTGGGAGAGAAGCAATCCTCAAGCTGATCAATAAGACATGGAGATCAGGCAAACTTCCAAAAGCCTGGAGGAATGCACATATTGTCCCCATTTTAAAAACCAACAAACCCACAGATGAACCCAAAAGTTACCGTCCGATATCTTTAACATCATGCCTGGGAAAAATTGCTGAAAGAATGATAAACACGCGTCTCTGTTGGTTCCTTGAGAGTTCCAGTATTCTATGTCATGAACAGGCAGGCTTCAGAACCAACAGCTGCACAGAAGACCAGCTCTTCTGTTTGATGCAGAGAATTCATGATGGCTTCCAGAATAAGAAACATACTGTGGCCATCTTCTTTGACCTCCAGCAGGCCTATGATCGTGTATGGAGAAAAGGCCTCCTGATGAAGATGATTGGCATGGGAATACATGGCAGGTTATACCAACTGGATAAAATATTTTTTGATTGATCGAACAATCCAGACTAAGATAAACAATGCAATCTCATCTAAAGAAGTCTTAGAGGAGGGCTTACCACAAGGCTCCTCATTAAGCTGCACTCTATTTCTCATTTATATCAACGACTTAGCAGACCAGATCAAAGCCGAAAAAGCTCTTTACGCTGATGACCTGGCAATATGGCAGAGTCATGAGAATCTAGAAAGTGGAGCTCAAAGACTAAACGGAGACCTTAGAAGACTGCATGAGTACTGCCAAACATGGAAACTAAAGGTCAACTATACAAAGACAGTGTACACTATCTTTATCAAAAGCCATAAAGTAGCCAAGAAGAATATCAACCTGTGGCTAGACAAACAACAAGTGACAAAAGAAGAACATCCCACATATCTTGGAGTCACGCTTGACCGGCAGCTCAGCCTCAAGAACCATATTGAGAATACAAGGAACAAAGCACTGAGGCGATTGCAATTATTGAAGAGGCATGCTGGCACTACTTGGGGATCAGACAAGGATACTCTGAGAGGCTTGTACTTTGGCTATGTCCGTTCTGTGATAGAATATAACAACTCACTGCTTACTACTTGCTCCAAAACAAACCTAGAGTCTCTCGACAGAGTGCAAAGCAATGCCCTTCGACTAATCAGTGGAGCTATGAGATCAACACCAACTGCTGCATGTGAAATTCACACAAATGTGGAACCCTCCAGTTTGCGGAGAGATAAAGCTGCTTTAGAAGTTTATGAAAGATGTAAGAGAATGAACCGAAACCACCCTAACAGGCACCTTGTAGAAAACTGGGTACACAAGCAAAGAATAAAGCACAAGTCAGTCTTACACCATGTTCATGAAATACAAGATAGATACCACCTCCCAGAAAGAAGACAAGATATACAGAAAGTAGTAAGGAATTTACCACCACATACCCACTTAAAAACACCAGAAGTACAGATGAAATTAGTAGATGGAACAACCAAACAGGCCGACCCAGTCAGTCTTATGAGTGCATCACAAAGAACCATTGATGCCTACCCTGAAGAATGGTTACATGTCTATACTGACGGATCTGCATTTAAGACCACTATCAAAGCAGGTTACGGAGTTTACATATGTTATCCAGACGGATCCTCCGACAAGCTGTTTGATGCATGCGGGGAGTTTTGTTCCAACTATGAAGCTGAAACCATTGCAGTGGAAACAGCTGTATACCATCTGAAGACTATTTGATGCCTTTCCATCAAAGGCTCAAAACATTGTCATTTTTACTGACTCATTGTCTGCCCTACAAGCTCTGGAAAGCAGTGGACATTGTAAAACTGAATTAGCCAAACTAATCCAGGATGCTGATCAGCTTATCACTTCCTATGGCATCAGAATCGTTATGCAGTGGATCCCTGGCCACTCTAATACACCAGGTAATGACAGAGCAGACAGTTTAGCAAAGAAAGAAACAAAACAAGAACAACCCCTCACAGCAACAACTCTCCAAACAGCCAAATCACTCATACGAACAACAAACAAAGAAACTTGGCTGAACAGATGGGCCATGGGAAACACTGGAAGAGAGGTTTACAGACATATGGTTGGTCCTAACCCTAACGACAACATCAACCATCTCACAAGGAGGGATCAGAGCACCATTTTTCAACTCAGATCACAACATATACCACTCAACAGCCACTTGAACAGAATCCAACCACAACACCCTCCAGGGTGCCAGCTATGTAACTACCCCCACGAAACTGTTGACCACCACCTCTTTGAGTGCCCAGCACTCGATGATGTTAGAAAAATGCTTCTTCCTCCCAGGCCAGATAAGTGGAACACCCTGTACGGAGACATAAAACAACTTGCAAAAACATGCAGATATCACTACATGGCATTGGGCCGAAGGGCGAGAGCCCAAGTGCCGCTGGATCAGTAACAACAACAACAAAGATGCCTAAAGTTTGAAACTTATTGATGGACGAGAAATAATCTACTACGCTTATCCATTGCCATGTACTTTTGATGTTCTGATGGACGTTATTGTGAAGTGACTTTATTTATTAAATGTCAACCATGTTTTCCCGTGGACCTGTTCACCTACCGGCTTTTGTTATGTATATTGACCATGATGTCCTGAAAGAACACCTGCTATCATTCGCGTATCCTGCATGATCCTCTAATTTATCCCAGCGTAACAGTGTGTAAGGATGAAACTAATGACAAGTTTGTGTAAGGATGAAACTAAAGACAAGTTTGTGTAAGGATGAAACTGAAGACAAGTTTGTGTAAGGATGAAACTAAAGACAAGTTTGTGTAAGGATGAAACTAAAGACAAGTTTGTGTAAGGATGAAACTAAAGACATGTTTGTGTAAGGATGAAACTAAAGACAAGTTTGTGTAAGGATGAAACTAAAGACAAGTTTGTGTAAGGATGAAACTAATGACAAGTTTGTGTAAGGATGAAACTAAAGACATGTTTGTGTAAGGATGAAACTAAAGACAAGTTTGTGTAAGGATGAAACTAAAGACAAGTTTGTGTAAGGATGAAACTAAATACAAGTTTGTGTAAGGGATCCCATTACATGCCCATTGAGGCATATTGGGAATACGGTGTTAGGCTTGACCATCGGCACAGTTGGGGTGATGTGGTCAGCATCACGCCGGCTGCCTTAACCTTTCCAGAGTTGCTCTAGTACCCAATTCATGAGGCTAGGTCAACCCTGGTGCTGTTTGCAGTCTAAAAAATCCCACCTCAACTGGGGATCGAACCATGGACCACTGAGCTAGGAAGCCAGTGCACTAACCACTGCGCTACCACGGCTTTAAGTTTGTGTAAGGATGAAACTAAAGACAAGTTTGTGTAAGGATGAAACTAAAGACAAGTTTGTGTAAGGATGAAACTAAAGACAAGTTTGTGTAAGGATGAAACTAAAGACAAGTTTGTGTAAGGATGAAACTAAAGACAAGTTTGTGTAAGGATGAAACTAAAGACAAGTTTGTGTAAGGATGAAACTAAAGACAAGTTTGTGTAAGGATGAAACTAAAGACAGGTTTGTGTAAGGATGAAACTAAAGACAAGTTTGTGTAAGGATGAAACTAAAGACGTTTGTGTAAGGATGAAACTAAAGACGTTTGTGTAAGGATGAAACTAAAGACAAGTTTGTGTAAGGATGAAACTAAAGACGTTTGTGTAAGGATGAAACTAAAGACGTTTGTGTAAGGATGAAACTAAAGACGTTTGTGTAAGGATGAAACTAAAGACGTTACTAAAGACGT
Organism: Oreohelix idahoensis; assembly: GCA_024509875.1. NCBI lineage: Eukaryota > Metazoa > Mollusca > Gastropoda > Stylommatophora > Oreohelicidae > Oreohelix > Oreohelix idahoensis. The sequence goes on along the minus strand of JAMPIV010021189.1, from coordinate 171,082 downwards.
TTGTGTAAGGATGAAACTAAAGACGTTTGTGTAAGGATGAAACTAAAGACATGTTTGTGTAAGGATGAAACTAAAGACAAGTTTGTGTAAGGATGAAACTAAAGACAAGTTTGTGTAAGGATGAAACTAAAGACAAGTTTGTGTAAGGATGAAACTAAAGACAAGTTTGTGTAAGGATGAAACTAAAGACAAGTTTGTGTAAGGATGAAACTAAAGACAAGTTTGTGTAAGGATGAAACTAAAGACGTTTGTGTAAGGATGAAACTAAAGACAAGTTTGTGTAAGGATGAAACTAAAGACAAGTTTGTGTAAGGATGAAACTAAAGACAAGTTTGTGTAAGGATGAAACTAAAGACGTTTGTGTAAGGATGAAACTAAAGACAAGTTTGTGTAAGGATGAAACTAAAGACATTTGTGTAAGGATGAAACTAAAGACAAGTTTGTGTAAGGATGAAACTAAGTATGGAGTCAATCTCTACAAAAGTTAAACTAAGTCTAATGCAAGCTTCTCTAAAGATAAGGCTTAAATGACAGATATGATGATGCTGAGGAAGAGAATCATTGATAGGAAAATGTTGTGTTGCACAAGTAGAGAGGGAACTTACAAATTTTTGTCACTGTCTGTCAAATTCCAGCTGCCAGTATCTTGGGACAAAAATGTGAAATCATACAAGGCCTTGCCGCTGGCCACAAGACACTCCTTTCTGTCAACAGGACACACTAGACTTGTTGTCCAGCGGAATGTAGCCTCACAATCATTTTCCTACAATGTGTGCAGTGAAGTATAAAAACTGCGTGAGCCAAGTACCAAATAAAGTACAAAACATCAAATGAACAAAATAAAAATTTGATCACGAATGAATGTTCCTAAAGGAGAATAGAGCTTTCCCTGCAGTAAGCCTACATGTAAGAAGGCAGAACTCAAGTACTATATGTACTCTTGCAGTGATGTGTTCTGTGAGAATAGAGCTATCACTACAGTAAGCCTGCTTGTAAGAAGACAGTACTATATGTACTCTTGCAGTGATGTGTTCTGTGAGAATAGAGCTATCACTACAGTAAGCCTGCTTGTAAGAAGACAGTACTACATGTACTCTTGCAGTGATGTGTTCTGTGAGAATAGAGCTATCACTACAGTAAGCCTGCTTGTAAGAAGACAGTACTACATGTACTCTTGCAGTGATGTGTTCTGTGAGAATAGAGCTATCACTACAGTAAGCCTGCTTGTAAGAAGACAGTACTACATGTACTCTTGCAGTGATGTGTTCTGTGAGAATAGAGCTATCACTACAGTAAGCCTGCTTGTAAGAAGACAGTACTACATGTACTCTTGCAGTGATGTGTTCTGTGAGAATAGAGCTATCACTACAGTAAGCTTGCTTGTAAGAAGACAGTACTATATGTACTCTTGCAGTGATGTATTCTGTAGCTATGTGTTTTACATAATGAGGCTACTGGTCTCAATCTCATGCTTCACGCGAGCCAGTGATCCTTTACTTCCTTTCTACCCCAGAAAGTGACAAAATAAACAAGAATACAAAAGGAAAACTAGCCGAGACTATTTCTGCACATACAATCTGAGAGTGAGGTGCTAAGATAAAATGATTAGGACAAATAATATGGTCAGTGTAACCTGTAAGGTTTCTGTTATCATCAATTTAATCATCTTCTCATACATAATAAATAAGAAAACAATACGGGCAGGAAAGCCAATCAATCAATACCCTTTAGCTCCCCAAGGAGAGAAGCCTTCAATAAACACATGCCAAGTTCTGTCACCAGCCATCAGCTAAAGTTCTGTCCATGTCTTCCACACCATTTTCAATTCTGTCTCAAGTTTTCTTCTCCATGTCTTATTTGGTCTACCTTTGCCTCTCTTTCCCTGGGGATCCAAAACAAGGACTGCCTTGTAATGATATCAACAGGCTTCCTCAATGTGTGCCAGCGTATTCTTCTCATCTCTTGTTCCACTGGTACTTGTCTGGTTCTTGTCATCAGTTCCACATTGGTAACCTTGTTATACCGCTTAAATCCTTCTATTCTACGCAAGCACCCATTTAGGAATGTCTGTAGGTTTTTGGTTGTTGTTTTTGTTGTTCTCCATGTTTCAGAGCCATACAATAGGACTGACTTGACATCTGAGTTGAAGATTCTCATTTGTATTTTGGACTTGATTTCTCTTGATCTCCATGTGTTTACCAATGCAATGAAAGCTTCTCTAGTCTTTGGTATTCTTATTTTGATATCATTGTCTGTCCCTCCAGCTTTGTCTATATTGCTACCAAGATACGTGTGATTCTACATCATGTAGTGGTGATCTCCAAATTTGACCTTGTTATCATTTCTAGCATTTATTCTTATAATCTCTGTGTTTTCCCTGTGTACCTTGAGACCCACTTGCTGTGACCTCTCATATAGTATTTTCATTGTCTTGCACCTGATTACGGCTATGGGACAGAAGAGCCAAGTCATGTGCAAAATCCAGATCATCAGCTGTCCAGCCAGACTCTGCTGGACTCCACCCCTGCCGCACGATGTTGATGCCCCCACAACCTAACCCATTGGCAGCATGAAAACGAAATGGAAACAAGAGGCATCCCCGCCGCACTCCAGCCCCCATCCCAAACGGCTTTGCAAGTTGTCCTTCATGAAGGACTCCGCAAGCTATGTCTTCACAAACCTTCTTTATTAAGCTGATGATCTTCAGGGGGACTCCATAATGGTTCATTAATTTCCAAGGTGAGGCAAGAAAAGGCAGCTACAAAAAGTATGTGCCTGTTGACATTAATATCAACATACTTATCATTTTAAATCTAGAACAGCTGAAGATGATAGTCCAAATTAGAAATTGGTGGTCAGTACAAACAGCAGCCAAAGGCTCCACTGGGAACACACAGGACTGATGATGATGATTACTATCAGTTTTCTTTTGACAAAGCATTATTTCTAAATGTCTGGACATTGTCTATTTCCAATTCCCCACTTCCAAATGTCACAGTTTCTGATTGAAGTATATACATGAACATAGAGAAGTGAATGACAAATTTTGTATTATAATTTATGTTTTGTTCATAAGAATGTTCATGACAGCATCCACAGCTATTTTCATTTAAGGGTCGTATCTTTTTTTTTTGTGGATTTAACTCAATTCTCACTTTCACGTTTTTTGCGTTTGTCCCTGACGACGATATTGTGCTCATAATGAAGGCAATGGTCTTTTCTGCTTAGTCGTAGTAAGATAAATGACCTATTTTAGTTTACCCTGTCAATCATAATTTAATGACCGAATGATGATGATGCATTTCTTTGTCAGCACATCATGTAATGTTTATATTACTTACATCAACATTCTAATCATGGATCTAGGATGCCACATGTTGTATTTTTCACAACGTCAATCTACTGGCAGAAAGATGTCTATTTTTTTAAATCAGTGAGCAATGTGACATGTAAGGCTACTTAAACCATCAATTTAATGACAGAAACGTGCATCTCAATGTACATTTGTGACACGATTTTTAGTGTTGCTTAGATTATGAATACTGATAGAAAGATGTCTATGTTTTTATTTTACATCTGTGAGCGATGTGACGTACATATCACTGTACATTTGTGACATGATATATATTGTTGCTTAGATCATGAGTACTGGCAGAAATATATACAGTAGAATCTAGATAATCCAAACTAACTAAAACACAATGTTATTCACTGGTAATGGGACAAATAGAACTTTAAACTGTACCATTTTTAAACTTGTTTTATTTGTTGCCAGGCCTTTGACTCTCTTCAGTAAGAGTAAAGATTCAGACAGCTTTCAACTTGTTGCTCATATGAAGCCCTTACAGTCTCTAGCACAGCACTACCTGTGCATACATAGACTCATCATCTGAGTCAAGTTTTGATGTTAACTTATATGAAAAGTTTTTTTACTTGTTTTTTTATATCTGTTATGACTGACATTCCAACATTGTACAATTTGGCTAGTGAAGACTCACTTTCTTCTTTTGAAAGTCTGTTTAAAATCTCAATCTTCCATTCAACTGTTGACAATTTCTGCTTTCTCTTAGAAGAAGACATCACAGCTACTGTATGATAAAAGTAAAACTATGGAAACATGAGACACTCACACTGAACAAACTGATGAGCTGACCAGATGAATGTCAGAGTTAAAAACAGAAACACTTTCCCACCTACAACTCTCATCATCAAGGACAAATTTTGGTTTGTCTCAGGCAGTCTTTCAATGCCATCATTACAACAATGCTTGCTTGTTTAAATTACTGACGTTTAGGATTACTAATGTTTGGATTATTGAGGTTTTACTGTGGATCTCTTGATCAGCTATTGTGATGGTAATAATTTTGACATAACTGATGGAATGAAAGAAGGATCTATGTCTTTGATGTGCATTATTTGTGACAAATAAGGTTTCTTACATCATCAATCAGCTCAGGGCGCCCCCTTCCAGCAGTCCGGTCACACTTGAAGTAGATGGTAGACACAGCTTTAGCCGAGCCTTGTCAGAATAAAACATACAAATATGACCTGTATTATAGCCCCTGACAGAAAGATCTGCTCTTGAAGGGTGAGTCGGAATGACAGACCCTTGGTAACAAAGACATCCTCAACAATGATAAAATTAACATTGAACTTATATAGCATATGTCTGCACTTCTCATAACTCGCGCCATCATCTGTTTAAGCGGAGGCGTTAGAGTGAAATGTTATTTTTATAAATAACTGTAGGATTTTCATTTAAAATGCCCAAGTTCAATCTACAATAACAGTTGTAATGGATAACAAAGTGTCTCAAGGTACAGTCCTATTGGTTGCCATGGAAATGGTGACTACATTTAATGCTATATTTAAATTTATGAAGACTATTTTTTTGATCTTCTGAGTTTGAAAACCAAGTTTTAATGGGAGGCTATTTGTTGTTTATTAAAAGTTAGATTTTTGATCATGGTGTTCCTAACTGACAATTAGAATACATCCTTGTGATGATAGCCCTCAGCCGCTTTTTTGTCCTCCTGATGTTCCTTCATGCACATTCTTTTCTCTTCTGCTTGTTGTGAGAGCTTCTTTTCACCCAGTCTGAGGTGGCGCTGTAAGGAGAATCACCAAATAGTGTGATTGGAGGTTTTCATCATACCAGGTGCTGCATTTATAATACTTGTTTTTGTTGATCAGATTTAACGTCACTGCACTCAGGGCAAACCAGTATGTGCTCAGTCCCCCTCAGCAAATGTTGAAGGGTATGAATGCTAACTGTTCCTGTTACATCCTCTTACACATCCATCCCTACTGGTCTTACATTTGATGTCAGATTCTAGCCAATCTCTTAGCCTTGATGATTTATTGATTGTAGTCTTCTTGGATTCCAAGCCCTTGACTGACAAAGCAGTCAGTGACCATCACGCCTAGTGGCATCTTGTAGGGCAGCAACAAACTGTCCCAATTTCACTTTGTCAGTGGTCATCCTTCGTGCCATGCCCCAACTCTGGTTCATGCTTTGCATCTCAGCCTCCACTGTTCTCTGCCAGGCTGTCTTTGGCCTGCTTTTCTTTTACCATCCCTCTGGGGTCCATAGCATAGGGGGTCCATAGCATAGCAGTTCTGGTGTCAGGGTCCTTTCTGAGGTCAAGGCCAACTCAGTTCCAGTGTCTGCCTGCAATGATGGCGTGCATGCCTTTTTGACAGCACCATGTAAGTAGTTCCTAGTTGGAGATGGTATTTGACAGCACCATGTAAGCAGTTCCTAGTTTGAGCTGGTATTCGGCCACAAAATTTGAAGAATTTTCCTTAGGCAGGTTGTGTGGAATGAGGATAATTTGGACATTTCCTTCTCTGTTACTCTCCAACACTTCACACCTTACACAAGTACAGTAACTCTCCAGCACTTCGCGCCTTACACAAGTACAGAAAGTACGCAGCTCTCATATAATCTTAATTTGGTGTCTGTGTTCTAATGAGAAGAATTCCAAATGCTGTTTAGGTTGGTGGAGTTCTCTTGACTATGTGATTTACTGTAGACGTCTGCTTCTTTTACCCTGAGAATTCTGGAACAAGGACTGTCTTATAATGCTGTCAATAGGTTTTCTCAATCGCAGGTGTCATCTTCTCATCTCTTGTTTCACTGGCATGTGTCTGGTTCTTGTCATCAGTTCCACATTAGTGATTTATCATCCCACTTCGATCCTTCTAGTCTATGCTAGCTTTCATTTATGAAGGTCTGTAGCTTTTTTTTTTTTTTTTTTCTGTTCATGTTTCAGAGCCATAAAATAGGACTGATTAGAAATCTGAGTTGAAGATGCTGATTTCTGTGTTGGACTTGATTACTTCTGATCTCCATATATGTCCTAATGCAATGAAAACTCCTATAACTCCTTGTATTCTTATTGTGATATCAGTCTGTCCCTCCTACTGTGTCTATATTGCTGCCAAGATATATGATTGATTGTGCATCATGTAGGGGTGTTTCTTCAAGTGCAATCTTGTAAAAATTTATGGTCACAATTTAATTACATGGAACACACAACAGATACCTGAATGACAAGCCCTTCCTTCTGAAAATGTCAGTGTCACAAACTCAGTGTCTTTCTGGAATATTCCTTGAGTAGATTTACCATAGGAACCATCTCTGCCCCCTCCTGCAGTCAAGCAAACAGAAGACTGGGCACAAGATGCCTCTCCTTTGTCACCTATTTCCTCCAAGTGACCACAAACTTTGATGTGGTAAGTTCCACCATGAGATGACTTGACCTGGGTAGAAGGTCAGGATGACAACATAATATTACAAATAATGAAGGAGGCTTCTGTAAAGTGATAACAGAAAGTTTAAAAAATAATGTAAAAGTGGCATCACAGTCAGTTTCACAAATAAATTGTACACTAAAAACATGGGACGTTAGTTCAAATGTCATGTCAGTCCTTTTGTAATGATCTGTTAAACAGGGCATGCCTCACCAAAACTCCTATATAAAAAAAGAATTGAAGTGGTTAGTAGAAAATGACAATGACATGGAACACAGCCCAAAATTATGAATAAGCAAATGGAAATACTGAGCAAGAAAGAAAATCAATACCACAAATTTTCATTTAGAGAATAAAGAAAATCAAATGCAAAATAGGAACAAAATGGCCTGACAGACAAGTGGAATCTGGCACTGAGCAATATCAATAGCAAAAGCTGCTCCTCAATAGCAGCAATGGCTGCCCACAAGATATACATTCCAATAACTGGGAATTTATATTATAATTATTTTATTAGAATTATATATGAGGAAGGAAAAACAGTGCCCTCTTAAATTTATAAAGGACAAGCAAGGCAAATTGCTTACTGCCCCAAAAGAAGTAATGGAAAGATTGAAAGAATATTTTTCAGAGCTCCTGGATGGTAAGCAAGGTTAACCATCAGAAATGATAACCACTGACACAGAAGAGGAAACCAATGGTGATGAAGATGACATAAAGATGGAAAACTGAAGGCAGCACTGGAGAAAATCAAGATGGGCAAGGCAGAAGGACATGATGGCATAACACCAGAAATGGTCAAGTACATGGGAGCATCAGGCGACCTATTACTCCTAAGGGTCCTACAGGCAGCTTGGTGCAACAAGACCATAGCAAAGGATTGGGAGACTGCCATAATAACACAGATTTTCAAAAAGGGTGACAACCGACAATGTGGAAACCATAGAGGCATATCCCTTCTCAGTGTCCCTGGAAAAATCTACTCTAGAATCCTAGAGCAGAGACACCGACGCCTAGCTGAGCCACAAATTGATGAGGTCCAGTGTGGCTTCCGAGCAAATCGAAGTACTCAAGACTTAATCTTCATACTCAGACAGTTGAGTGAAAAGGCTGTGTATAAGACTGAGATCCATCTTTACTTCTTAAATCTGGACAAGGTCTCCTTAACAAACTCTGGGACTGTTTGGCAAGGAAGAACATTCCAACACCTCTGATTCATGCTATACAGAGCTTCTACAAGTCTTGCAGAAATTATGTGAGGACGGCAAACCATAAGTCAGAAGAATTCAGGACCACTACTGGCGTAAGACAAGGTGATATCCTGTCGCTTTATCTTTTCATACTCCTCATGGACGATGTCATCAAGGCATGTAAGGAAAGAACAACAGAGTATTCAGTGGGGTACTGGAAGTTGAGACTGTATTTCAGAGCTGGCATTTGCTGATGATGTTGCCCTGATTGCTAAATCAGAGGCACATCTTCAATCCAACCTGCAGGTCTGGAAGGAAGAGTTGGAGAAGAGAGGGATGATCATAAGCAGCTCGAAAACAAAAACCATGGTGATATCACGAGATGAAAGAAGACATCAGATTAAGCTGGGAGAACAGGTCCTGGAGCAGGTCGACCACTTTAAATACCTTGGAGCTGTCATAGAAAGGAAGGGAGGCATCAAAGAAGAGTTGGCTACCTGAAGAGCAGCAGCTGGGAGACTTTTTCAAGCCATAAATCGAGGATTCCTCAGCAAAAGAGAAGTTGGTAAGAAGACGAAGATGGCTGTATACCGCTCCACCTATGTCCCAGTCTTGACGTATGGATGAGAGTCATGGGCAATGACCACAACCCACAAAAGCCAGATCCAAACCTCAGAAATGAGGTATCGGAGGAAGGTGGTTGAAGTAACAAGAAGAGACATGGTCCGCAACAAGACGTTACGTCAAGGCCTAAAAACCCAACCCCTGCAGGCCCAAGTAGAACAGTCCCAATTGAGATGGTTTGGCCATGTCTGCAGAATGGGAGAAGATTGGCTACCATGCCAAGCATGGGAAACTAAGAGCCAGGGATCCAGACCTCCAGGACGACCCAAAGTCCGCTGGGAGGACAACATTAACATTAGACAATCTTTGAAGGACCGAGGACTAGAATGGAACCAAGCCAAGAGGAAGACAGCCAATAGAATAGTATGGTGATCTCTCTTACAAACCTCTACACTTCACAGTAGAAGAGGAACAACTAAGTAAGTAAGTATTAGAATTATAAATTTATCATAATTATTATCAATAATTATAATTAAAATGACTGGCACCGTATAAGAGATATTCAGGATGTCTGGGAAAAATGTTTTACATAACTTTATATTCTTCTTCTTCTTCTTCGTACACTATCAGACGTCCACTTGAATGTTCTCAAAGAAAGCAGCAGTCAGTTTGAGGCTATTTGAATCCCCGTAAAACTTTTCCACAAAAGGAGCTGGTTTCGGCCATATGCACTTTTTCTGTACCACATATAAGGGGCAACTTTGAAGCAGATGTTCAGCAGTCATTTTATCAGTGCCACAGTTACACTGATCAGTAGTCCCTATCTTTAGCCTGTTGAATAGATGGTATCTCAATCTGTTGTGAGATCCAATGGATCCCATCTCATTGTAACATCACCGGCAATGAAGAGGCTGACAGAATGGCAAAAGAAAGTTCACATCTACCTCAGCCTGATGCAAGCATAACTTTTGAGGAGGCAAAGAGTTTTATCAGAATCAGATACAGAAACAAATGGAATGTAGAACATCCAGGGCACACACAGAATGATGCTTACTACCAGTTCCACAAAAGAGAGCAAGTGGTAATCTTCAGACTCCGCACTGGCCACAACTTTCTATTCAAGGGCACATCCTTGTTAGTTCTTGCAAAAATCTGAATGCATATCTACCTTTATTACTTTACATCCATGTTGTCTCCCACTCCTCGGTTATAGCTTATTTCACATGACTCTTAATCAATGAAAATAGCTGATCTTAACTAATTTTTGTGTGCTGAAAACGAAAATGACATTTAAAAATGTCGATTGGCTCTAGTTTTCAAGTATATGCTACTAGTTTATTTCTTCTTCTTCTTCCTCGTTTGTCCTGAAAAGGACGTTGGTTGCGTTGTGTCTGTTTACACCGGAGCTGCGATATCTGCGCCTTTCGGCCGGCACATCCGACTTAAGCACGGCATTTTTTGGGACCGGGTTTGCCTTCCCTCTTTGATCCCTACTCTCTCAGCCAGACTGCAGTGATGCAGCCTGTTTCCAGGACCACCACGTGGAGGTGGAGTAGGGTCTTGGTCAGCTCTGGTTCGCTGACCCTGACGCAAGCAGTCAAGCTATGGGTTGCTGACTGCATTCTCTATTGCTGCGTCTTTGGGTCCCTACTAGTTTATTTAATTACGGTCAATTTATACATATGACGCAACTGTTGTGGGCGATTGCATAATTTTTTCTAATGACCAATAAACATGTAACTAGAAGTTGATGATGCAATCCTACCTATGATTACATCACCTTTGTGTATAAATATCTTATCTCTGATAAAAGTTTGCCTTTAGTTACTGTATGTGTCCTTATCAAAGGTATCATAGTTAGAAATGCCTAGGACATGTGTGAACAGTGCTAATAATTTATGTTATATATGTGGTGAGGTGACATTTCTATCACAAAAACGAAATATAATTAAAGTGATTAAGAAGGCGTACAGTTTGTATTTTGGCTGCAGAATAGGAGATCTAGATAAGAGCAGGGCACCACACATATGCTGCAATACATGTGCAGCACATCTTAAACTGTGGTTGACTGGCAAAAGGCTTCCACTGATGAAGAAGAGGACATTGGTGGTCCTGAACCATCAACCTCAAGCGACCCAGATTTTGAGCAAACTACACCCACTAAACCACACTTTAATAACCCAAGGTGAACTTAATGGTCTTGTAAGAGATCTGAATTTACCGAAGAACAAGGCGGAGCTTTTGGGTTCCAGATTGCAACAGTGGAATCTCCTGCCAGAAGATGTTACAATTTCTGTGTATAGGAACCGCCAGAAGCCGCTTATTACATTCTTTTTCAAAGAGGGTGACCTTTCTGCGTGCCACAACATTTCTTGTTTAATGGCAGCCCTCAAAATCAATTATATAGGGAAGAGTGGGGGCTTTTCATTGATTCATCCAAGACGAGTCTTAAAGCTGTTTTGTTGAATAATGGTAATGTGTTACCGTCAATTCCAGTTGGTCATGCAGTTCATATGAAAGAAACTTATGAAAACATTAAGCAGCTTTTGAAGTGTATAAACTACGATCATCATCATTGGTCACTTTGCGGTGACTTAAAAGTGGTCGCTCTTTTGCTTGGACTACAGGGTGGATACACCAAGTACTGTTGCTTTCTCTGTGAGTGGGATAGCCGTGCACGAAGTGACCATTACATCAGAAGACATTGGCCAATCAGGCAGTCATTGCAGCCTGGCAGTAAGAACGTTGAGAAACCCAGCACTTGTCGACACCATCAAGATTTTGTTGCCACCCTTGCACATTAAGCTGGGTCTCATGAAAAACTTTGTCAAGGCAATGGAGAAAACAGATGAGGCTTTCAAGAACCTCATCAGAAAATTTCCAAGACTGAGTGAAGCTAAAATAAGAGAGGGAGTATTTGTTGGTCCGCAAATTCGAAAACTTCTTCATGATGACGAGTTTCTTTGCGTGTTGCATGGAAAGGAAAAAGCAGCTTGGCTAGCATTTAAGTCAGTGGTGGACAATTTTCTTGGAAACAACAGATCTGATAATTACAATGAAATTGTAGAAAATCTCCTTCTGAAGTATAAGAGTCTTGGCTGCAACATGTCTTTGAAAATTCATTTTCTGGATTCTCATCTGGATTTCTTTACGTCAAACTGTGTAGCAGTCAGTGATGAGCATGGTGAACGATTTCACCAGGACATTGCTGCTATGGAGACAAGGTATCAAGGCAATTGGAGCCCTTCAATGCTTGCTGATTACTGTTGGACTGTGACAAGAGACACCTCATCGATTGACTACAAGAAGCAAGCAAAGAGAGCTGGAACAGCGACTGAATAATGACGGAATGGGTTCAAATGTGCCTTTTTAAAACAAGATATGTGAACTTTAAATAATGTTTTTATTTTTTCTATCATTTTATGTTGAAATATCAATTAATTGAGTATGTAACCACGATTTTTATAATGCTAAAGTATAAAGACTAGCTGTTCACCCCAGAGAATTAAACAAGCATACATTATTTGTATTACTGTAATGTAAATTCATCATTAAAAAAAAACCAGAGCCAATTGGTGAATTTCATTATGATATTTGAAATCAGCATTTCAAAATTAATAAGAAATGGTATATTTAATTTCTGGTACAAATAAGTTTTGAAAATTTGTTGACTAGTGTAATCAGAGGTCAGCAGGACTACTAATTTAACCAGACTTCAACAAACCAGACTTTAGCAAACCAGACTTTAGAAGCATACAGCAAATAAAAAGTGAATGTGATATTATAAATGTGGATATAAATCTTGATATGAGGTCACACAAGCATAAGATATCGATATGTTCACACAAATGAATGCTTGCATTCAGGCATTCACACATACAATCACATAATGGTAAAGTCTACATACATCCATCTGATCAGACAGTGAAGACAGATCATATTTTGTCAGAGCGGAATAATCATAGAATGTGCAGTTTGATGTTAGGGGTTGGGGTTTTCTCTCTGCACAAGCTACGGGTGTCTCCCACATGAAGATATACTGGCAGTCACTTGTGACACTCTCCAGCTGTGGTACCTAGAAAAAAAAAACATTCAATATCAGACCGCTCCAATACTTGTATCCTGGAGAAATAGTTGACAAGACTAACAAAGCACATTTCTGCTTGTAGTTCTGCTCAGTCCAGTGACATTTTCTGTCAAAGACAAACCGATGTAGGATTTGACATTTTCTACGAGATAGAATTATAGATTTGACATTTTCTATGAGACAAAATTATAGATTTGACATTTTCCATGAGACGAAACTATAAGATTTGACATTTTCTGAGACAAAACTACAAGATTTGACATTTTCTATGAGACAAAAAGATCTGACATTTTCTCTGAGACAAAATTACAAGATTTGACATTGTCTTTGAGACAAAATTACAAGGTTTGACATTTTCTCTGAGACAACATTACAAGATTTGACATTTTCCATGAGAGACAAAATTACAAGATTTGACATTTTCTCTGAGACAAAATTACAAGATTTGACATTTTCTGTGAGAGACAAAATGAGTCAGAACTGAATATTTTCTATTAGATAAAATCATGAAACTTAACATATACTGTGACCTGACATATACCAACCTGAGACACTGACACTCTCTATCAGACACAATGAAGACAGTTGACATTTTATGAGACAAACAAATATGACCTCAAAGTGTCAGCTGAACTTGAATGGAGATCAAATATCTCCAATATTTCTGTCTCTGTACAGGATGAAGCTTCAACACAGATATTACAGTCTTCACAACCACTACCAAAAAGCAGTTGTGGTTAATTGGCATGTCTGCCCTTTTCAACCATATCTAATGTGGTACCTGTTAAACAATCAGTGACGTGTTGATATATCTCACTTTGATAAAAGCACATACTATCTTTTGTTTGGATAATCATACTGTTATGATTAAAATTCATAACGATTGTGTCGGTATAATTAGGTAGCTCGACAGGGCTCCTTGTTTGTTTATTTTATACGGAGTCATTTATTAATACAGGAAGTGACGTCATGCCGATATGGTGTATTTGGCAGACGTGAAACTAAAACTGCAGAAGTGAGGAGATTGTCTGCAGGCCTTCTACCATTGTGTGTACGCTTGAAGAATCTCTTTTGACAGAGTTCTTTCTTTTACATGGTATATTTATTTCTGTATCTACATGTTTCTGTGATAGGCGGGTTGGTTGGTGGGACCTATGAATTCATTATACCTCATTGACGGTCGTGAATTCTTAGGCGTTCTTTAGTTTTTGCATCTGATTTTTTCAACTTAAGGGGCCGGCGAACATAGCTGTGTGTTACTGCCTTGAGTGAATTAACCAGATTCATTATTTGTCTAGTTGTGAAGGTTTTGTAATTTTGTAAATTTGTATTTGTTGTCAGGTTCATTGTATTTTATTTGGTTTATTCTTCATTATGGTTTGTAAATTTGTTATCTACTCTTGCTTTCCCTCTGTTATTAGATGTAATATATGTTGTGAAATTATGCTTGTATTGTCATAAGTGTGGTAGAGCCAAATTTTTTTTCATTTTACTACAATTCATACATTTCTGCCTTGGTTTTTTCATTAGTATTTTCGTCGGTTGGCTCTGTCTACTGTTATACTGTAATCTTGTTGGTATCTCTATTTTTTTTTTGCTCCTAAAATAACATTTATAATTTCATGCAGTTGACTGATAGTGAGTGGTGTAATAATTGTTGCTAATTTTGCTCACTTATCATATATATATAATATTTGAATTGTTATTGGACAATTTGGAGTCACAATAATAGTGAATTATGGCTACCTTGGAATATTTTGCCAAGCTTGGAAAGGAGTTTGGTATGGAGGGTGAGGCTTTAAATACATATGCATCCACTGAGCATGCAAAAGAAATAAAGAGGTTAGAAGACATGGCAAGAGAACAGAGGCTCTTAGATAGAGATGATAAAAAGAGAGAAGAATTAGCTGAGAAGAGAAGACAGGAAGAATTAGCTCTTGAGGAAAAGAAATTGGCCTATGCTCAAGCAGAAATGAGGCACAACAAGAACTTGATGAAAAAAAATTGGCACATGCACATGCTCAAAGAATGGCAGAACTTGAGTTGGAAAAATTAAGATTGCACCATAAACAGGTTAATCCATCAGGTGATGAGGCTGGAAAAAAAGACCATGCCTCTACTTTTAAACTAAATCTGCCCAAATTTAATTCTAATATGGATGATATTTCTTACTTACTTACTTACTTAGTCGTTCCCCTTCTACCGTGAGGTGTAGAGGTTTGGAAGAGAGAGCACCAGACTATCCTATCGGCTGTCTTCCTCCTGGCCTGGTTCCATTCTAGTCCTTGGTCCTTCAAAGATTGTCTAATGTTGTCCTCCCAGCGGACTCTGGGTCGTCCTGGGGGTCTGGATCCTTGGCTCTTTGTTTCCCATGCTTGTCGTGGTTGCCGATCTTCTCCCATTCTGCAGACATGGCCAAACCATCTTAGTTGGGACTGTTCTACTTGGGTCTACAGGAGGTGGGATTTAAGGCCTTGACATATCGTCTAGTTGCGTACCATGTCTCTTCTTGTTACTTCAACCACCTTCCTCCGATACCTCATTTCTGAGGTTTGGATCTGGCTTTTGTGGGTTGTAGTCATTGCCCATGACTCGCATCCATATGTCAAGACTGGGACATAGGTGGAGCGGTATACAGCCATCTTCGTTTTCTTACCAACCTCTCTCTTGCTGAGGAATCCTCGATTTATGGCCTGAAAAAGTCTCCCAGCTGCTGCTTTTCGAGTGGCCAACTCTTCTTTGATGCATCCCTTTCGGTCAATAATAGCTCCGAGGTATTTAAAGTGGTCTACCTGCTCCAGGACCTGTTCTCCCAGCTTAATCTGATGTCTTCTTTCTTCTCGTGATATCACCATGGATTTTGTTTTAGAGCTGCTTATGACCATCCCTCTCTTCTCCAGCTCTTCCTTCCAGACTTGCAGGTTGAATTGGAGATGTGCCTCTGATTTAGCAATCAGGGCAACATCATCAGCAAATGCCAGCTCTGAAATACAGACCTGTCTCATCTTCCAGTACCCCACTGAATACTTTCTTGTTATCTCCTTACATGCCTTAATGACATCGTCCATGAGGAGTATGAAAAGGTAAGGTGACAGGATATCACCTTGTCTTACACCAGTGGTGGTCCTGAACTCTTCTGACTTATGGTTTGCTGTCCTCACATAATTTCTGCAAGACTTGTAGAAGCTCTGTATAGCATGAATCAGAGGTGCTGGAATGTTCTTCCTTGCCAAACAATCCCAAAGTTTGCTCCAGGGGACCCTGTCAAACGCCTTTTCCAGATCTATGAAACAAAGATGGATCTCACTCTTATACTCAAGGGCCTTTTCACTCAGCTGTCTGAGTGTGAAGATTAGGTCTTGAGTACTTCGGTTCGCTCGGAATCCGCACTGGACCTCATCCAATTGTGGCTCAGCTAGGCGTCGGAGTCTCTGCTCTAGGATTCTAGAGTAGATTTTACCAGGGACACTGAGAAGGGATATGCCTCTATGGTTTCCACACTGTCGATTGTCACCCTTTTTGAAAATTGGTGTTATGATGGCAATCTCCCAATCCTTTGGTATGGTCTTGTTGTACCACGCTGCCTGTAGAACCCTTAAGAGTAATTGGTCGCCTGATGCTCCCATGTACTTAACCATTTCTGGTGTTATACCATCATGCCCTGCTGCTTTGCCCATCTTGATTTTCTCCAGTGCTGCCTTCAGTTCTTCCATCTTTATGTCATCTTCACCATCATTGGTTTTCTTTTCTGTGCTAGTGGTTATCATTTCTGATGCTTCACCATGCTCACCATCCAGGAGTTCTGAGAAATATTCTTTCCATCTTTCCATTACTTCCTTCGGGGCAGTAAGCAATTTGCCTTGCTTGTCCTTTATAAATTTGAGAGGGCATTGTTTTTCCTTTCTCATGTTCTTTAAGGTCTTATAGAACAATTTCTGGTTTTCTTGTGCATCTTTTTCTAGCTTTTCTCCAAATTCTTCCCAGGACTTCTGTTTTGCTGCTAGCACTTTGTTCTTTGCTTCTGTTCTGAGTGTCACATATTCTCTATATTTTTCCATCCGTCCTGTTGTGTCTTTAGCTCCTAAGTATTGTTTCTATGCCATTTTCTTCTCTTATTTTCTCTTTGACTTCCTCTGTCCACCAAGGTGTCCTCTTTCTCTGGTTCCCAAGTCGGACTTCACCGCATGTTTCTGCTGCAGCTGTCTTTATGATATCCTTGAATTTATTCCAGAGGGTTTCCAAGTCATCAGGTTGTTCTTCTGTGTTGCTCACCACTGCAGCAATAAGCCCCTGATATCTGGTCTTAATTTCTGGCTCTTTCAGCTTGTAGGTCCTAATGCTCATTTCTCCCGCTCGTTTACTTGGTTTCTTGCATGATGTTGGGCAGTTCCTAGGCTGAGCAACTCTTTCAGTTGTTCTTTTGATTGTTAGCAGGTAGTGATCACTTCCAATCTCTGGCCCCCTCCAGACTCTAGCATCCCGGACATATTTGAATGAGCTTCTCCTAACAATGATATAGTCGATCACTGACTTCTCATTCTTGGTTGGTTCACATCTAGTGTATGCATGTATGCGCTTATGGGGGAACTTTGTGTTTGTGATGATCAGATTCTGCTCACTGCAGAATCTAAGGAGTCGCTTTCCATTGATGATATTTCATGCTTCTTAAATAGGTATGAGACATGTTGCCAAGAGTTTAAGATTGATAGAGCTACATGGCCTAGCAGGTTGATGAGTTTGTTAGTGGGTGAGGCTCTTACTTCAGTCTGCACCATGGATGATCATACTAGAAATGATTATGATGCTGTGAAGGCTTTATTGCTAAAAAAAGTATCAACTGGAGGAAAATGGTTACAGACTGAAACTGAAATCATTGTTGCCTGATTCAGCTAAAGATTTTGCTGAATTTGTTTCATCAATTAAGCTTTGCTTTTCTAGATGGGTTGATTTGTCAAAAATGGATAAAACCTTTGATGGGCTGGCTGACTTACATCGGCCAAACGGGCACACGATTGGGCGACCGATTCTGCAGACACCTCTATGACATCTCTCAGTTTAATTCCACACCTGTGGCCATCCACTTCAATGGCCCTGACCACCACGGTGCCACTGACATCCAGGTGACAGCCATCAGATACTGTTCCTCGGACGCTAACAGTCGGTTTCGCCAGGAACAACGCCTCATCCATCTTATGGGTTGCCTCAAACCACACGGTTTGAATACCCAACATTCTTTTGTCTGAGATGTCTTTCTCTATCGAGTCCCAGTTGTATTATGACTTTCTACTTTGATGCGATCACCCTTTTTTTTTTTTAATTACCATTTTTTTAATTTAATAATTTTATTTTTTTAATTATTTACTTATTATTATTATTATTATTATTATTTTTTTTTTAATTTGTTTATTTATTTTATTTAATTTAAAAAAAAAAAATTTTTTATTATTTTTTTCCTTTATTATTTTTTATTTTATTTATTTTTTATTTTTATTTATTTATTTATTTATTTGTTTTAAATTTATTAATTATTATTATTTATTTATATTTTATTTATTTTTTTATTTTATTTATTATTTATTGATTACTTTTTTCTTTTTTCTCACTCTTTTCCAGTCCTTGTTTTCATTATTTCTTATTTTTAATGTACTATCAACTTCCTCTTTCCGGTTTAGTGGCAGCCATCTTGCTTTACATGTGACTGGACTTAATATTAAGGGAGTTTTTTTCTCTTATTTTTATAGTTTCATGTTCTCTACTTAATTCTCATTTTCTTTCCCTCCTGTCTCTTGTTTGTCTGTCCCTGACGAAGGCCTTGTGGCCGCAACGTAGGTTTTTCTTGTCCTTCTCCTTGTAAGACGTATTACTATTTGTGTGGGTGTGTGTGTTTTTTTTTTTTTTAACTTAATTTTAAGAGACAAACTGCTGTCTTCAGTCAGTGGTGACTTTCTGTCCTTTTTGCAGGACAGAAAGCCTGAACAGTTAGCTGCTGTAGAAAATCTTGGACGACAATACCAAATTGCACATCCTGGTAGAAATCTTAAGCAGGAATAACATACAAGATTCATTGCCAGTGGCATCTGCTAGAACTATGATGTCCAATCCACCCAGACAAAGATCATATAGCTTGGACAGAAATTTTCAATTAAATCAAGATAATAATAATGGATCTTTCAGAGGGAGGTATAATTTTAATAATAGGTCACAACAACCTCAAAGAAATTTTCATTCATACCTCAACAATCATCTTTCAAGTCAGAGGTCATGACGCTCAATGTGAGCAACCCTGAGCCCATATTAGTAAGGAATCAGCAACTGGTACAGACAGACACCTTCACATACCTAGGATGCATAGTAACACCAGACGGCGGGGGCAAGCAAAGACATCAACAACAGAATGAACAAAGCAAGAACAGCCTTTTTTAACCTATACAACATCTGGAAGTCTTCTCAATACAGCACACAATTAAGATTATATCAGAGCTGTGTGCTTTCTGTGCTTCTCTATGGTGCAGAAAGCTGGAGAGTTACAGAGAAGGAAACGTCAAAATTCACCCGTGTGTTACCGGGGCCCGAAAGGGGAGCAAAGAATAGTAACACTGTCCCCTGCCAAGCATGTCGTAGAAGGCGACTAAGGAGGGTTGGGCATGGGGCCGGTTACCCCATCCTGTAAAAAAAAATTTAAACCACAAAAAACTTCAACAAATATGGACAAGTCAAATAAAGAAAATAAAACACAGCCATCCAAGACAGGGGAAGGTCCTCTCGCGGGAGGCGTATGATGCAACACAGAGAAAGCCGAAAGGAGTCTGTGTTGCTGACTAACCTTCTTTCTTCTAGGAGAACTTCCAGATTTGGCACCTGGAATGTTCGGACATTGAACGAACAAGGGAAAGTGGCACAAGTAGCAGCAGAAATGAGGGAATACAAAATCGAGGTTCTGGGAATGTGTGAAACAAAGTGGAAGGGGGTAGACAGGAAGAAACTCATCACAGGTGAATTGGTGCTGTCCTCAGGACACGAAGACGAAAGTTCACACCACAGTGAAGGGGTAGCTCTTATGTTATCTAAAGAAGCACAGAAAGCACTCATTGAATGGGAAGCTGTGGGACCCAGAATAATAACAGCTATTTTCAAAACAGCTAAAAAGAAAATTCATGTCAATGTCATCCAATGTTATGCACCAACTAATGACAAAGAAGAGTCTGTGAAAGAAGCATTTTATACTAAACTACAGGAAATTATGGATAAAGTAAAAAGAAGAGACATCACAATTTTGATGGGTGACATGAATGCAAAGATAGGTACAGTCAATACCGGATTTGAAGAAGTCATGGGAAAACATGGGCTAGGAGTAATGAATGAAAATGGAGAACTATTCGCAAACTTCTGTGCTTCAAATCAACTGGCTATAGGAGGAAGCATGTTTCCACATAAGAGAATACACAAGGCAACATGGATATCACCAGACCATAGAACAGAAAATCAGATCGATCATATATGCATAAAGAAGAAGTTTAGATCATCATTGCAGGATGTAAAGGTATATAGAGGAGCAGATGTGGCATCAGATCACCATCTTCTGATAGCCAAAGTAAAAATGAAACTCAAGAGATATGCAACAATGCAAAATTATAGACAACAGTTTAATGTAGGACAGCTAAGAAATCAAGAAACAAGAGACAAATTTGCGGTCACAGTATCCAACAAATTCCAAGTGCTCCAACAGTTGGAAGATGTAGAGAATACAGAAGACTATTGGCAGCAGGTCAAAACGGTATGGAAGGAGACATGTGAAGAAATACTGGGGAAAAGGGAAAGACAACAAAAAGCATGGATAACAACAGAAACCATCAATAAGATAAAAGATAGAAAAAACAAGAAAGCAGAGTTAAACACAAGCAAAACCAGAAGTTCCAAAGCCAAGGCTCAAGAAGTGTACACAGAAGCAAACAAAGAAGTAAAAAGAAGTATCAAAAGAGACAAGAGGAAGTATATTGAGGAGTTGGCAAGAGAGGCAGAAGATGCTGCAGCCAAAGGAAATATGAGAGAACTGTATAGCAGCACAAAGAAGCTAACAGGGAAATACAAGCAAACAAGTTGCCTCATAAAAGATAAGAATGGGAAACTGCTCAGCAATATACAAGAGCAAATGAAGAGGTGGACAGAATATTTTGGGGACCTTCTCAATAGACCAGCTCCACAAAACCCGCCGGACATCCAGCCAGCAGAAGAAGAGCTACAAATTAACGGTGAAAGACCAACGAAGGAAGAAATAAAGAAAGCCATAAAGCTTCTAAGAGATGGAAAAGCGTCTGGACCTGATGGCATTCCAGCAGAAGCCATCAAAGCAGATATCGACACGGCTACAGAGATGTTATATAAATTACTTGGTAAAGTCTGGGAAAAAGAAGAGATACCAGCAGAATGGAAGGAAGGATATCTGGTTAAGTTGCCTAAGAAGGGAAATCTACAAGAGTGCACAAATTATAGAGGAATAATGTTACTATCAGTGCCAGGAAAGGTATTGAACAGGATTATCCTTGAGAGATTAAAGGAGTCCATAGACAAGAAATTGAGAGATGAACAAGCAGGTTTTCGACAAAACAGATCATGTACAGACCAGATAGCCACTTTGAGAATAATAGTTGAACAAAGTCTGGAATGGAATTCACCACTATACATCGGATTTGTGGACTACGAAAAAGCATTTGACAGTGTGGACAGAGAATCACTTTGGAAATTGATGAGGCATTATGGAGTTCCCCTGAAGATCATTAATTTAATAAAGAAAACCTATGAAGACATGACGTGCAGAGTTCTTCATGAAGGACAGCTTACAGAACCATTTGGGATCAGAACAGGAGTGCGACAGGGATGCCTCTTGTCTCCATTTCTTTTCTTGCTGGCAATAGATTGGGTTATGAGATCATCGACAACACACAACAGAAATGGAATCCAGTGGACTCTGACTAAGCAGTTGGATGATCTGGATTTTGCTGATGATTTGGCTCTCCTGTCCCATAACCGTAATCAGATGCAGGACAAATTGGAAACACTCGATGAGAGGTCACAGCAATTGGGTATGAAAATACACAGGGAAAAGACAAAAATAATGCGAATAAATGCAGGTAATGAAAACAGGGTTGAACTGGAAGAAACACCAATACAAGATGTAGAATGATACACATATCTTGGCAGTAATATAGATAAAGTTGGAGGGACAGACAGCGATATCAAAATAAGAATACAAAAGGCAAGAGGAGCTTTCATTGCATTGGGAAATATATGGAGATCAAGAGAAATAGGATCCAACACGAAAATAAGAATCTTCAACTCAAATGTGAAGTCAGTCCTATTGTATGGCTCTGAGACATGACGGTCGGCGGCTAAGGATTAAAGAAGAAAGAAGAATCATCTTTCAGATCTAACAGAGATTGGAACAGAGGTGGATATAATTTCCAGTCAAACAGAGGCCAAAGGTCATTTTATGGAAACAATGTAAAATAATTACAACAACAGAAGTTCTCAACAGAACAATAACTTTCGACGTTCTAGGAATCCTGAACGTTCCAATGCAGTGGTGCATCACAGTAACAATAATAATACAGTCCAAAATACCAATGTTGTTTCTCATGCAAATGCATGTAGTGTGGACTTATCCAATTGTTCTGAATGTAATTCTTTATTTCAGCTGCAGGGAGTTCCTAGGCTCCTGTGTGGACATCCTTTGCCAGTCATGTCCTCTTATGATGGGACAGGTTCACTAGGATTTGATAGGGGTTTTGTAAACAACCAACTTGTTTCAGTGCTCAGGGACACTGGGTGCAATACGGCTGGGATTGCGAAGGTCATTAGTGGATCAATCTAATTACACAGGAAAAGAAGTCAAGTGCATTACATTTGGGGGCACAGTGGAATATTATTCGACTGCGGAAGTATTCTTAGATACCCCTTATTTTACTGGAAGGACTCTTGTGTGCCTGTTGGACAAACCAATTGCTGGAATAACCCTGGGAAATATCCCTGGACTTCACGAATGCACTAATGATGATATTTTAAAATGGGAACAGCAACATTTGCTTATGGCAAATGCTGTCATAACTAGAGCTCAGTCTCGTGCAGAAGTGTATGAACATGTCCAAATTTAGAATGTTGTAGATGAGGTGATGAATGATGAGATGGTGACTGAGGAGGTGGTGATGAATGATGAGGAGGGGGCAGATGAGGATGATTTACATGTTGAACTTATTGACAAAGAATCATTCATACAGATGCAGAATGATGATGATTCATGGAAATTTTTTTTTCATGTTGCCAAATCTGATGATGTGGTATTTAATGATAATTCTGTATACTGGTACACAATAAAGAATGGGATCTTGATTCGGAATTTCCAAGATTCCACATCAGTAAAAAAACAAATTATGGTACCTACTAGTTCCCGCCCATTTGTTTTACGACATGCTCATGATGTTAACTGTGCTGGACATTTAGGTCTTGCCAGGACAAAACAGAGGGTTTTGTCTCATTTCTTTTGGCCTGGGGTGACAAGAGATGTGAAAATTGTTTGTCGCACTTGCCGAATTTGCCAAGATGTGGCAGCTAAATGCCCCAAGCATAATGCGCCTATCCAGGCATCTGAAATATCATTGCATCCTTTCGCAAAAATGGCAATCGACCTTATTGGTCCACTACAAGCCACGTCAGCTAGAGGTCATCGTTATGTGCTGACATGCATTGATATGTGCACGCGCTGGCCAGAGGCTATTCCTCTAAAACAATATCCACTACAGATGTTGATGACGCACTATTTTTAATTTTTAGTCGATTGGGTTTTCCCGAAAACATATTATCGGATCGGGAAACTCAGTTTGTTTCTGACGTTATGACTCAGGTTATGAGAGAATTCAAAATAAATTGATCTCTTAGTAGCATATATCACCCCATTGCAAGTGGGAAAATAGAAAGGCTCAACCTCTGTCTTAAACAAATGCTGGGCAAGGTAACTGTGAAATACCCGCAGGATTGGGATAGGGTACTCCCAGCAGTATTGTTCGCTTATCGGGAAATACCAAATGAACATACTGGATTTGCGCCGTTTGAATTAGTCTTCAGTGCCAAGCCAAGAGGACCTATGTCCATTCTGAAACAGTTATTGGTTGGAGCTGACATGCATGAGGATGTTCAAACCTCTTACCTATACGTAGTTAACTTGAAAAAGAAAATTATTGACGCATGCCAGATAGCTGTAGAAGCTTCAGAAAAAGCTAAACTTAAGGCAAGATTGTTTGTTAATCAAAACAGAAACTACGTCAATTATGGCCGAGTGATGAGGCCTATGTATTGTTACCCAATAAAGACAATAAATTACTTGTATCTTGGAGAGGACCATATACTGTACTTGAAAGATTGTCAGATGTTGACTACATTATATCTATTAAAGGAAAGGAAAAAACCTTTCACATCAACATGCTGCAACAATTTCACTCTCGTCCTCCACATCTTAAACCAGACTTTGAGGCTATCGACGAGCCCATTGATCGTCGCTATTCCTTAGCTGTCATACAGAAAGAGTTATCCGAATTACCTGATAGTTCTGAACCTCTTTTATCTCTATCTACTGTACCACATTCATCTACTGAGAGGTGGAGGGTTATTTCTATTTCGCCAGCTCTTGCTTCACATCAGAAGGATCAGATTTCCTTGTTACTACAATTTTTTCCTGACGTGCTCACGGATATTCCTGGGCATACAAATATCACTGAACATGATATTCTTCTTACTGATTTCAGACCAATAAAGCTGAAACCTTATCCTATCCCTGTATATTTTCAATCACAAGTACAAGAAGAAATAAAGGATATGATAAAATTAAACATAATTTCTCCTCTCCATACAGTTTTCCTATAGTGTTGATTAGAAAGAAAGACAGGCGTTTAAATGCTTTGACGATTTTTGACGCCGAACTTCTACCTTTGTTAGATTCTCTATTGGACAGACTATCTACAGCTACTTTTTTCAATAAATTTGATTTTTCTAAAGGTTATTGGCAAGTCCCCTTGTCAGACAGAGCAAAACCTTATACTGCTTTCGCTTCACATTTGGGATTGTTCCAATTTAATTTTATGTCTTTTGGTCTCGTTAACGCTCCTGCGACTTTTGTTTGTATGATGTGAAAAATTTTCTCTAATCGTGATGACATAATTACCTATATTGATGATATTTGTCTTTTCCATCAATCTTGGGAAGAACATGTTCTTCGAATTCAGTCTTTGTTGACTACTCTTCGTCTCCATCATCTTACTGCTAGAAATTCGAAAACTAAAATAGGATTCACAGAAATGTCTTTTCTTGGTTATAAAGTAGGAGGCTGTTTTCTTAAGCCTGAAGATTCCACCATCTCTAGAATCTTGAAATTCCTAAGGCAAAAAAAAAAAAAACAGGTTCGCAGTCTTTTAGGTTTTGTCAGATTTTATAGGAATATCTTGCTTGACATGTCAGAAATTACTTCAGTTCTGTCTTCGTTATTAAGAAAGAACTCTCCAAATAAGATTGTTTGGTCCCATTCATGCAATGTATCTTTACGACTATGACATTCGTGCCATCAACGGCAGTCAAAATGTTGTTGCGGATGTATTATCACATTGTGTAAAAGACTCACTGTCAACAAACATGGCAAATGCAGGTACCTTGTGAGGTTACAGCAAACCTATTAACTGACTTCTTCACGTGTTGACCAATGGAACATTGCATTATATACGAACGTATTTTGCTAAAAATGCTGATAGGACTTTCCTGATTTATTACTGCTGTGCAAAAATAAAATATACAAAAACTCTGTGTTGAATGCCAAGGCTATCGTAACTTTTTCATCAGAAATTGAAGGAAATTGCTCAATGACTCTTTTGACAGTACTTACAGGTATTAATCGGTTCACTCAACACCTGATGATGGTGAATGCTGATATCGGCAATTTCAAGTTATACCTCATTTTACTCAGTGCATTACATGGATGTCTTGGACATGATTAACAGTTGTCATACTCGGCTTATGTGCAAAAACACATACATTCATTGATAACACTGGCTAACAAAAAAAAACTTTTTTTTTCTTTCTCTAACATTTCTATATTTTTCTGGTCAATTTTAATGCGCTGTTTTTAAATCTGCAAACCGTTTTTCTCTATCAGGTCGGGATCTCAAGAAATACGCAATTGAAGTTATTTAACAACGTATACAGTATTACAACATCATTCGTACAAGAAGTATAACAGTTATGTAGGCTTGAATTTCTTTGCAGTCGACTTTCGTCGGTGAATGGCATGTGGTAAATCGCGATGAAGCATCCAACAATAATCGGCAAGCATGGTCACACTCCACCGTCCTTGATAACGTGACTCCATTACGGCGATATCTGATGGAATCGTTCTCCATGTTCATCGCTGACTTCGCCAAGGTTGTCAGGGAAAAAGTCAAGATGCGAATCGAGCAAATGGATTTTGAGGGACATGTTACAGCCCATAATTCAGTATGCATCTATGCATGCTGAACAATATGCACATAGTCCACAGATTTGTGATTTCCCAGAAAGTTATCGACGATCGATTTGAATGCCATCCATGCGCGAAGTTCACTACCATGTAACAAGTTCTCGAATTGTTTGTCTGCAATAACTTTCCTAATCTGAGGTCCTACAAAGATACCTTCCTTTATCTTTGCATCGCTAACTTGCGGAAACTTTTCTCGAAGATAAGTGAAAGCTTTGCTCGTTTTATCAACGCTTTTACGAAATTCTTCATGAGCCCCAACTTTATATATAACGGTGGTAGAATGATGCTGTCTTTGTTAACTAATGGCTTGTGTATTACATTTTTATGCCCGAGCTGCACACGATCCCTGATAGGCTACAACTTTCTTGCATAATGTTCCTGTCTGTTGCGGCTGTCCCATTCACATAGGAAGCAACAAAATTTAGTATACCCAGTCTGCATGCCCGTGAGAATTGCAATGACCTTTAGGTCTCCACAAATCCGCCATTGGTAGTCGTTGTACTTTATTTTTGCCAAAAGTATAGCCATATTGTCATAAGTTTTTTTTCATATGAACAGAGTAGGCGACTGGAACTGATGAAAATAAATTTCCGTTATGCAATAACACGGCTTTTAGACTAGTCTTGGAAGATCCAATGAAAAGTCGCCATTCGTGGACTATGTGCTCATGACCGAGGTGCACCATTAACTACATCTTTGCAATACAAATGTCATCATCCATCTCAAAGTATTGAACAAGTTCTCTGTGTCTATGACGAAATTTAGATACCGGAGTATTGGGCGCTAAAAGATTCCATTCTTTGAGTCGCGAACCGAGTAATTCAGCTTGTCCTTTAGTGAGAGCGAGATCACGTATTAGATCTGAAAGTTCTGAATGGTTAATTGAGTGAACACCATCCTTCACCGGTATATAATCCGAGTCAGAATTAGTTTCTAAAGCAGGTAAACTATCACTTTGTGATGGTTCATTCACGTCCAACGGATATTGTTCTGGTGGAACTGGGATCGGACACGTGATTGGATCATGAGGCACTGGTTTCGAAACCGATTCAATATTTGGATAAACCCCAGACTTTCTAGTTTTAAAAGTGAAACCATGGATATTTGTCAAGCAGAAGTAACAATCAGTAGCGTGATTTTTCGGTTCACGCCATATTACTGGCACTCCAAAAGGCATCGACTTATGCTTCGGCGATTTTCGCAACCAACCTGTAATGTATTTGCACAAGTCGAACAAACTGCATTTGGCTTCCAAGATTTATTTGCATCATCAACTTTCGAATCGAAATAAAGTTCATATGCTTTCTTTAGTAATGGTGTAAAGTTTTTTCTGGTGAACACGATCGGTAAAATATCAGCACACGTAACAGAACAGATCAGCCGTATTTCTAAAACTTCTAGAAGCCATATTTCGCTCAGAATTATTTCAAAATACAGTATCTATTTGAAAAATAGCGTAACATATGTCATGCATCTTTTAGCAGTATAAAAAGTAGAATTATTTTGCATTTTATTAATTTTTAATAAGTTATATAGTAAAAATGAAACGGAGCAAATAATGGTTTCCCAAAAATATATTTATTCACAAATATCTTAAGAACCCGACGTGATAGAGATAAACGGATTTCAAATTTGAAATCAGCGCAAAAAACTGACCTAAGAACACTTATTCTTATATAAGAAAGAAAAATGTTGTTTGTCAGTGTAATCTAAGAATAACATGACATTCTGATATTTTGAATGCAAAATCTTGATTTATTCTATTATTGAACTGCGTCTATAGATTAAGGGAATTAACTCAAGGATGCTTCGCATGGTCAAAGGGACATAAATATAATAATCCTATCATGCCCTTTGTAATCGCTATCCGTTTGGACATTGAACATTCGTACTTAAAGTGAACTTATAAAGGAACATACTATAATATGGCAGAGAATCATGGACATGAACTTTGTGCTTGTTAAGAAATATTTTCGCTGGACTTTAGTTGTTTATTATTTCACTAGTGTGTATAATACTATTACACTACAAATTTTAACTACAGTGCTTTAGTTAGCTGTTAATTAATTTTAATTCACGGGATAAGATTCGGTCTTTGACACAAGGCATTAATACACTCACACTAATTACTCAGTGAACATTTTGAGAGTTTGCAATGCTATTGTCTATTCGTACCATACATCAGCGTATTCTTACCTGATTGGTCACACACTTCATTAGGTGCAAGATAACATATTTTTTTATTGGCACCACAATACACTTTTTCTGACAAGTACTTAAGATGTACACATGACTTTAATCTTTTAGCGTACAATGTTGTATTCATTCACTTTACTAATATGATTGTCTGCCTCATTTCATCTATTTATGCTGTTATATATTTGTTTATTCTTTAATTCTTTGCATTATTGCTGTTGATCAATAAGTTAATTAATTGACAACTGATACTGTTTGTGACTGACAGGTGTTATTGGACGGTGTGAGGTATGTGAGTGCATGTATTGCTACCATCATTTTTTAATATGTTGGGCATTATTAGTTTTGGTGACCTCACATTGCTGTTAAAAAGGAATTTGTTCGTAGTAGACATTGGCTTTGGTACTAACCATGGACCACACTTGTAGTGTTAAATTGCCTACACTATGGCAGAAACCTGGGTGCTATGCTAGTTCTTACTTATGGTGAAATTTGATGTTACCATATTTCACTATGCCGATGTTATACTCACACCACGTGAATAATGAAAACTTTGTTTCCATTATTTTGTGTGTGGGGGGTGGAGTAATGTTATGATTAAAATTCATAACAATTGTGTCGGTATAATTAGGTAGCTCGACAGGGCTCCTTGTTTCTTTATTTTATACGGAGACATTTTTTAATATTGGAAGTGACGTCATGCCGATATGGTGTATTTGGCAGACGTGAAACTAAAACTGCAGAAGTGAGGAGATTGTCTGCAGGCCTTCTACCATTGTGCGTATGGCGAGTGGACGCATGTGTTTGAGCTCCAGAAAATATATATATATATTGTACATCCCTATGTCGTTCCACCACTAATACATCAAGATTTTCTCTGAGATGTATCTAGTTATCTTCATTTAATGGGAGTGTGGATTCTCAATGTCGAGTGAAAATTTGATTAATAAAATGTGGAAAATGAAAAGGACAGCGTTCCAGACATGAACGTACTGCATAAAGTTATATCGATGACTGCATATAATATGCCATTTGTATGTTGAAATGAAATGTATTTCAATTTGGAGCATCGTGACGTTTAAATAAAAATGTATACTGTCCACTTCATCCATTGTGGCTCAAATAAGGGTGATTGCTGTTGGCTGGTTTCGGTGTCTAGATGTTTGCTACCCTAGAAGAGAACTTGGCCTACAGGAACTATCCTGTTATTAAATATTAACATTATCGAGAAAAAAGACACGTAACACATACTGATTGTGAAATGCTTACATTAAAAAAAAATATCTGTTGTCAAACTTTATATGTCACATTTGTCAAAAATAATCAGAGAGAAACATGTAACATCTGAAAGCACTGACTCATTCAGAAAGGTTGATAATGCGCTGACTAGTACGCCCTATAATTTATCTGATTTTGATATTTCAAGCATACTGTCTTCAAACGTGCATAACTTTACACTTACCAAAAGTAATTTTCTTTTCATCAAAACAAAGGTCTCCGAAAGACTGTCCTTGTTTTAACGCACTATTTTAATATTTTAACTCTTTCTAACCCATGAGCTGTATGGCACAATATAATATGGTACATCATTTTCCCAAGGGCCACCTGGCACATCTGTCTGGTTACAGTCAGATTTAAACTACTGGAAATACCTCGCCACAAACTAGTATATATCATCTGAACACTTCCTATGTACCACATGTTTCAAGTAAGCAGTGAAAGAAACTACCTGTAGCTTATTTTTGGTGTATTTTTATCCACTTACAGCATTACTAGGACATATGCTGATAAAAAAATATAATGTGGAAGCCACTGCCTAGTGTATGATCAAAGAGCGATAATTGTGAGATCATATTCAGAGAGAAAAGTTGTCTCGTTACATTTATCCTAGATGAGAAAAATGGTAAGTTGATATTTTGTTGACATAAATAGATGACAGGAAGTTGGTGGGTATTTGAGAGTTCAATTATCAAACGTGGCTAGTGCAGACATTGAGAACTGGATGGTTAGTGTCAAATTTACACAGCTGTCTCATGATCAGAAAAAGTGACTGGCCATTGGGAGATGACCTGAATATTTGATCCTGATAACATCTCTCCAACACAATAGCTAATACAAGTGAGAAGTCCTTCCCTAGCCTGACAACTGTACACACTTGTTGCTAATTTTCTTTGTGAATACTGATTTTTTTTATTTTTTTTTGGAAGAGAAAGAATGAACAGTTGTGGAGATGAGAGACTGCAGTATTAATACTTTAACCTGTTTATGTGACATGGGGACAACTGTAAATACATGACGCTATGTTTTCACTGTATTTATTCAGTATAGAGTGATGATGATGATGCCCGACTAATCTACAGTATTAATTGATACAATTGTACCAATAAACAATTTCTCCTCTTTGTTGGGCAACAACAAAACTGGTAGATGATGTACGTGATACTGTTGACAAGTAACAAGAACAGACGTGGTCTGCAACCAGACGATACGTCATGGCCTCAAAATCTAGCCCCTGCAGATCCATGTGGAACAGCCACAACTAAGAAGGTTTGGCCATCTTGGCAGAATGGAAGCTCAATTACCATGACAAATATAGGAAACCAAGAGCCAGGGATCCACATCTCCAGGACGACCCAGAGTTTGATGGGCGGACAATATTAGGCAATCTCTGAAAGACCAAGGACTAGATTGGGGGAGGTATAACATCTGAAAGGATAGTAAGGCAAACTTCTACACCCAAGGGTGGAAGAGGAATGACTAAGTAAGTAAGTAAGATACTTCTGACCTGACATGTGTTTATGAGAACTGGTCTTATATTTGACAAGAGAGATTTTCTAAGGATATCAGACAGATTTGCATAATCTACACATTTATTTTGCATCTCATCAAATTGCTGGTACTGTAAATAAAAGCATCAATCATTCACTGATCTTGTATGAGAATAAAGAGAAATGTTGCTATAGAGAAGAGATTTATTGCTCTATGTGTGATCTTACATGTTGACACTGCCATCACATCATTATCTAACTTTGTAACAGTAATCACAGACATAAGGTATCAACTATTTGACCACAACAGTTTATTTTTACATGTAATCAAGAGAATCTTTATTGATACTGATGGCAAAAATGGCATCTGTGATTAAGACAAGATTGTTTAGAAATTTTGTTGCATCACCACTTGTCAAACAAAACAGAAAACTTCATCCCACTTAGCTCAAGAGATCCTGGTTGCTTCTTGCCTTGGTTTACTCTTGTTCTGTAAGTTCTCATACACCCTTCTCTTCCCCTATAGACTCCAAGCAAGGGTGTGTCAGGCTTTAATAGTTGTTTGTTTCATCAAGGTCTGCCCTTTCAAATGCCACTGTTTTCTCTGTTATCTCCAGCTGCACTGGTTGTTGTCGGCCTCCTTCCAACAGATCTGTGTTTATTATTACATCTGGTCATTGAACTGTTACGTAAGATGTGATGGTTGTGGCATCTACTGGCAAATGTGTGGAGTTTTGACATGACATTTTTGGTTTATTATGTCACCGTTGGGTTTGCCCAAAGCATTATTTGTGCTTCAAGCAAGGTTTATATGAACGGTGATTTGGTTTTAGTCAAGTAAAAGAGTGTAGAAAAATGGTTTAGGAAATATGAATGGATTTGGATACAGACTATTTGTCTTAGTTGAAGGGAGATAAAATGAGTGAAGGGATGCTTTGAGAAAAGGGAGGAAACCCCGCATATTACGGTTGGTGGACAAAGCTCTTGAATTAGGGTTAAGCAGATTTAGTGGGTTCTCAATTGTGGTTGAGATAGCATGTAACAAAGTTGTAGTAAGCTTTAAAGAAGAGAATATAGAGTTCAGTTAAAACGTCAAAGGGAGATTACGTAGAATTAAGTCCCTTGCAGGTGTTAGTGAGTTGAGGGAAAAAATACACACGGGAATAGAGTGAGAGAAGTCTAAAAATAACAGACGATAGTTCACTGAATTCGCTTACGTTGTAAAAGCGTGAGCATATTTTTTCCAGTGAGTGGAAATAGGGCCGACCAATCGTTTTAGCTGGTAAACAGGGACAGATCAGCTGAGCATTGACTAGAAGTCAAGGGGAGAACAGTTTACGGCTCGCAAGTGTGCGGTCGTGTATATTTCTGAAGATGAAGAAACAAGAATGTTGTGCGGTTGCCACAAGTTTGATAAGATCTGTAGAAGTTATCACAGATAGATTAGAAGTGACAAAGTAAACTCATAAGGTATATAGATAAGTTAGGAGATGCTAGTCCTAGGAAATTCGGAGGATGTGATAAAGATTAGTCAGAACAGTATGAGTAAACTAAGAAGTTTCATAGACAGAGAAAAATGCTACTTAAGAGAATTTGTTTTATAATGTCACTAGTGAGTGTATTCACAGGAGAGATTCAGGGAATCACCTGTAAGTATTGACCTTTTATGAATTATTATGCATTTTGATGAACATTTTTCCTGACTCGCAGCAAAGAAAACACAAGACGATATGTTAGAAAAATGAGTAAATGAAATGGTACTGGGCGAGAAGTTTAAAGAAGAGAAGCAATAGAACGCCCAGGATGTACCAGAGGAATAGAAATACAAAGTACTTTGCATAAAGTTGATCAGGAGTTTTGAGGCAGATTGGGCAAAATGAAATAGAGCTTGAGGAAGCTAATTAAGTACTTTGAGATGAGTACTTTGCATAAAGTTGATCAGGAGTTTTGAGGCAGATTGGGCAAAATGAAATAGAGCTTGAGGAAGCTAATTAAGTACTTTGAGATGAGATAAGTACAAAGGGGATTAATTGCCTACATACTTTTGAGATACAGAAGGTAACTATGATATGACTGCAGGTGTGCTCTCTATATAAAGAATTACCTGCATCTTTGAAACATATTTATATTACATGTAAATAAATAGAATTTTGTAAGAGAACAAACAAATGCTTGAGTTGATCCATGAAGGATTGTTGTTGAATGCCTGATCATCAATCACTATAATAACTCCACTATACGATTCAGTCACTGATTAACAAAGAAGGGTACGAACGAGCCAAGGGTTGAAAATAAGAAGGAAAGTAGTTCATCCAAGAATTGTCAACTCTGGCGGAGAGGGCCAGTACAAAACACTACTAACTTAAAACTTGGAAGATATACAAGGAAACTGGTGTGAGTCACAACTAGGCCTGCCACCTAGTAAAGATCACCACCACTACCACGGTTACAATTATTACATCTGGTCACTGAACTGATACGTAAGATGTAGTGCTTGTGGCGTCTACTGGCAAATGTCTCGAGTTTTGACATGAAATTTTTGGTTTATTATTACATCTGGTCACTGAAATGACACGTAAGTTGTGATGGTTGTGGCATTTACTGGCAAATGTCTAGTGTTTTGACATGAAATTCGTGGTTTCATGCCAAATTGAGATATTTGGAGATCAAAATTGATAGACTTAGTTATCTAAATAAAATAACCTGAAACATTCATGTCTATGCCATGATGACAAAATCACAAAGACTCACCAATTGTTCATTAGTTCCACATTTGAGCAGTATCACTGAGGTCATGTTAACTTTAGGGTTAGAAGGGCAAGGGTCACCATCTGTATAGGTCAGTTTGACATGTTTAGATGCACTATCCCAGGCTGGTCCTGTATTTACCCGGCCTAAGCTCTGTAAAGATGAATAGCAAAATCCAAACATCAACTTTATCAATGATGCTCTGTACAACAGTTATGCTGTCTCATCTATCAAACCACTCATGCTACACGTTATTTCTTACAATGTCATATAATTATAAATGATGTCCACAGACAAAGACCAAGCTTTGTAAAATATTGTCATTATTCTTTCACATTCTTCAAACAACATATAAAACACCATTCAATTCAAAACTGTTTATTTAACAGCAAATGAAGTATAAAACATGGGGTGTAGTAGGAACCACAGCACTCACTTTAAAACAGTTTCAATAATTTCAACAAGACCACTGACTTCACAAAACTAACAGTCTTTATAACAGCAAACAGAACATAATGTTCCAAACAAAGTTTATACAAAAGAAAATTGACCATTTCCTGTCAAACAGTTTCTATTACAACAACGGGATCATTCTCTTCAAAACAGTCAGCTCCTATAACAACACACAGATCCAAATATTTCCTCACCAAAGGCTTCTGTCCATCCCTGACCAAGCATGCACCTGAGCCTGCAGGACACAGGGTTCCAAAAATTGGGTTCAGAGGTCGGCAAAGGTTGATATAAACAACGCCTTGCAGCTGGTTGCCGCTGTTCAGCAGAACATTGTATTTTCCTGTCTTCTTGACCAACGGAGACAGGTCCAAGGTGTAGCCTGTGTCTGTAGTCACCTCACAGGTAAACTAAGAGAACATTATATAACTCACAGGTAAACTAAGAGAACATTTATTTAACTCACGGGTAAACTAAGAGAACATTTAGTTAACTCACGTAAATTAGGAGAAGATTTGGTTAGCTCACAGGTAAACCAGAAGAACATTCAGTCAACTCACAATTAAACCAGAAGAACATTCAGTCAACTCACAAGTAAACCATAAGAACATTCAGTCAACTCACAAGAAAACCAGAAGACCATTCAGTCAGCTCACAAGTACATAAGAACATTCAGCCAGCTCACAAGTACACAAGTACATTCAGTCAGCTCACAAGTACACAAGAACATTTAGTCAGGTCACAAGTACACAAGAACATTCAGTCAGCACACAAGAACATCCAGTCAGCTCACAAGAACATCCAGTCAGCTCACAAGTACACAAGAACATTCAGTCAGCTCATAAGTACACAACATCATTCAGTCAGTACACAAGAACATTCAGTCAGCTCACAAGTACACCAGGAGATTTTCCAAACTGATGTAGCTTAACTCTTTGACTGTGGAACAACACTCAGAGTGTTGGTCAGATTTGACACCCATGCCAAAACAACACTCAGAGTGTTGGTCAGATTTGACACCCATGCCAAAACAACACTCAGAGTGTTGGTCAGATTTGACACCCATGCCAAAACAACACTCAGAGTGTTGGTCAGATCTGACACCCATGCCAAAACAACTCAGAGTGTTGGTCAGATTTGACACCCATGCCAAAACAATGCTCAGAGTGTTGGTCAGATTTGACACCCATGCCAAAACAACGCTCTAAGCTTTGTTTTTAGTCTTTGATGAATTAAAATTATGGCACAGGGTGGAAACAAATTGCAGAGTCAAAAAGTTAACATGGCTGAAAGCTAGTGCACATGCAAACTAAGTCTAATCTGAAAGCAGACAATAAATAAAACACACAAGTAATTCATTCTTTTCTCTCTCTCTCTCTCACTCTCATATGAAGCAGGAAGACTATCACTGTAAATGACCATCACATACGAAGCAGGGGACTATCACTGTAAATGACCGTCTTGCTGAAAACCTGCACAAAACAACTTCATATATTCTTACAATGTTAGCTTCTGTAGCTATTTGTTTTACAGCCACAACTTTTCTTTCTCATCTTTCATGACATGCTTAAGAAGGTTTTGTGGTCCCATTTTTTGTTCCCAAATATTAGGGTTAAATACGATCCATTAGTTGATTGTAATAATGTTAACATGTGCAACAGGATGTATAGCTGATGTGACAGTGTTAAAATGTAAAACAGGATGATTAGCTGATTGTAACAGTGTTAACATGTACAACAGGATGATTAGCTGATGTAATAGTGTTAACATGCACAACAAGATGATTAGCTGATGTAACAGTGTTAACATGTACAACAGGATGACTAGTGTGACAGAATGGGGCGACCCCTCTCGATCTCTGTTTCACTCTGGCATTTGTGGTACTGATTTTATTGCGTGCTTTCAATTGTCGCACTTTCTTTCTTTCTACACTTTGCAGCAGACAGTTTATATTTTCAAGTATTCTTTCACTACTTTCAGTATATTGTGTCTTGTCTGTTATCTGACACTCCTTGTGGATGATAAACACCTCACATTTGCAAGGAGAGGTAGAGATAATATTATGAGAGGGAGGTTGGTATAATTCCCTTGTACCAAGCTTGGCCGTGTTAGATTAACACGTACATCGCCCAGCGCTATCTGCCTAATCACCAATAAGATGGGTGCGCGCATCACCAAAGCTTGGAAAACTAGGAGACAACTTATGGACAGACACAGATAAGAGATTACTTTCTGATAAAGTAATGAATTGTTACTTTTGGAACACATTGTCATATGAGGTTAATGACATGTTCGTGAGTCTGTACGCAAGGCATCGTATATCTTATTGGTATATATGGTAATACGTGACCTTTTGCTTTACGCACTTTATGTCACATGGAATATTTTGAAAGTACCACACCCGAACCCGCCTGTTTGAAAATGATTGGAGCGTTTATTTAACTCCATAACAAACAGATGCGTGGGAGACAGGGAATATAACCCGACACGTTTCAGTGTTATTCCACTGTGAGATTCACGCTTGCCAAGACAACCCCAGACTTGCCAGAATTAGAATTCAGAATTCCTTCTTAACATACCGGACACCTTTTATTGGAGAATTTTGGACAGACTTTCTTAGCCCAGGAAATCTCTTTCATATTAAATAAGAAAACTGGGACTGAGGAAACTGAAGGACCACACATGGAGTCAGAGAGGGGAACTTAAATTAACGACGCCCCAGACACGTGTAAGAGGCTGATTCAAGTCTCTTTTATTCATCTGATAAAAAAGTCTGTGAGCTAGGATTGGCATAAGTTGTCATTTTACATTCTATATTTCATTACTAACATGTGAACTAACATATATATGTGTATTGCCATGTGAATTTTACTTACTTAGTCGTTCCCCTTCTACCGTGAGGTGTAGAGGTTTGGAAGAGAGAGTGCCAGACTATCCTATCGGCTGTCTTCCTCCTGGCCTGGTTTCATTCTAGTCCTCGGTCCTTCAAAGATTGTCTAATGTTGTCCTCCCAGCGGATTCTGGGTCGTCCTGGGTGTCTGGATCCCTGGCTTTTTGTTTCCCATGCTTGTCGTGGTAACCGATCTTCTCCCATTCTGCAGACATGGCCAAACCATCTTAGTTGGGACTGTTCTACTTGGGTCTGCAGGGGGTGGGATTTTAGGCCTTGATGTATCGTCTGGTTGCGGACCATGTCTCTTCTTGTTACTTCAACCACCTTCCTCAGATACCTCATTTCTGAGGTTTGGATCTGGCTTTTGTGGGTTTAGTCATTGCCCATGACTCGCATCCATATTTCAAGACTGGGACATAGGTGGAGCGGTATACAGCCATCTTCATTTTCTTACCAACCTCTCTCTTGCTGAGGAATCCTCGATTTATGGCCTGAAAAAGTCTCCCAGCAGCTGCTTTTTGAGTGGCCAACTCTTCTTTGATGACTCCCTTTTGGTCTATAATAGCTCCATGTGAATTTTAATATATGAAAATCGCTAGTGGATGTCCAAGTCATTTGAGGCTGGCAACCTGAGCGTATAGAATGATGAATCATGAACCACCACTGCATGGGCTGGTGATTGCTTTATTGTTTGTCTCTTAAAGAGAACTAAAAGCAAAAGGTAATCCCAGGTTCCATAGGGAGCAGGGAGGGAAAGATGAAAGAAATGATGTACATTTTAAATATAATACTTACATTTTCAAAGCAGTGTAAATGTCCATATAAACATATTCACTTTAAAATTAATGTAAGTTTTCAAGCTTTAAACCAGTGGAAATGTCTATGTGAAAATATTCATTTTAAAGTTAATGAAAGTTTCAAAATTTTCAATCAGTGGAGATGTAAATGTAAACAGACACTATCTGTATTATTAACCTTTTCATTTAAATGTAATGTAAAGCTAAAGCTATTCAATTTAAATGTAAAGAAAGTTTATCCCGTGGGATCAAATTTAATTCTTATCGAGGGTAAATTCTGAGATAAATGGGATGGTAGAATAGAAGAGGGGGGCACATAAGTATGTGTCAAGAAACGCAATACTGAGGACAGCGTTTCGTTTCTATTCTTTACCATAGTTATTGGTGGTACCAGCAGAAACTACTATCTCTGGAGCCAAGTGAAGGTAGAAGTGGACTGACGTTGTGCGAGACACCATCATAAGAAGGTCTTATAGACAGATAGACAGACACAGGAGCAGTTTGGCCGTTACCCCTGGACGTTCTAGGAACGTGCAGCGCCTTTAACCTTGACCAGCGATGAGCGAGAGCAGTGTAAACAGAACCCATCAGCAGAAGCAGAAACTACTATTGGCAGCTAAGTGAAAATTATACGCTGCCAAAGTGAACTTTTTCTCCATCATCTCTACTATAAATCAATGATGAAACTTTTCTTCTAAACTATTCAATTTATTTTCAAACTGTTATAACCTAAAGTGATTATTAAATTTTGTTATTTGTAATGTTACAAATTTAACTTCGAATTAATCCTTTTAAAGTTACTGCATGTTTGTCTCAGTCAATTTACTACACACACTCTAAACAGAGCTATACCAGAATAATAAGAATTCCACTGAGTAAATCAGGGGTGGGGGCTTGAACGAGCTGAAATTAATAAGTGCTTAATTCCTTCACAAAAGTTGTCGGCAGATTCTAGAATTAACGTGCTCAGCCAAAGCAGCATTGTTTTCGCTTATCTGAATATCTTGTGAAGACTCCCTTTGTAATAGAAGTGTCATTACCCTTCTATCTACATCTCTGCCAAGAGTAATCTTGTGCGAAGGTAGATACCTTTGAAGCCCATATTAGATACTCTTGAGTTTTGGCCACTGTTGGACCACTACTGCAAAGCAGGGGAGGCAATACCGTCACAACTAGCTGATTGTAATAGTGTTATCATGTACAATAGGAAGTATAGCTGATTGTAGTAGTGTTAAAATGTACAATAGGAAGTATAGCTGAAGTAATAGTGTTAACATGTACAACAGGATGTTTAGCTGACTGTAATAGTGTTAACATGTACAAAAGGAAGTATAGCTAATTGTCATAGTGTATACTTGTACAACTGAACAAACACAGACATATCAGCACTCTGAAGTTACAGAGTATACCAGACATGACAGAAGGAAACCATAGTGCTCTCCAGAATGCCCAACCCAAACTACTGGGGAACACTGGCATGTCAGAGTGCCTTACCCCATGTGGCTTCTAGGAGGTCAGGTCTGTGATGAAGAAAGAATGACTGCTCCCTCAGCCATGTTCTAAGAGACAGGATGCTGTGTAAAGGGCTAGCAAGGCTATTACATAAAACAATCCTTACAACAGAAAAGACTTGCTTGACAAAGACAAGAAATATTTTGATATAGATTTTCTGTGAGGGAGACAACTGCATTGGTGTTTCAAAGATCCTAAAGGAGAATAAAATAAGAGCAGACAAAAATTCCACAAACTGTGGGCCCCCCCCCCAACACAAATAGTATGTAATAAAGGCTTTAGAAGTCAATCAGTATAATCTTTGGCCTCATCGTCATAGAAACAAGCGAGCAAACTAAATGAAATGGTTGTAAACTGTTTGTAAGCTGGGTCTGTGGGAAATTCACAATAACAACAGAAAATCAGCCTAAATTACATACTACTGACCTCTGTCTCACATGCCAGCTGGGTCTGCCAATCAAAGTAGTATAGACAGTCTCCGGACTTGTCAATATACACCGGCACACCGTTACCAGCTCCTGCTACACACACAAAGTTGATGTATGTTGTACGAGGAACCTTGCCAGTGTCACATATTTCACCACTACTATAGTTGAGCATCAGAACTCTGTTCCGGTACAGAAGTCGAGCATTAGCTTCACCTGCACTTCTGCCTTTCTTGTCACCTGACTGACCTACTTGACAAGAACCTGTCCAAATAAGTGTAATATATTACTTATTACGTTAGTAACCTAGACACTACTATCATCCTGGTCTTACTAACTAATTATGCTACATAATCTCATCACCAGTGACTATGATGGACAGTGTCCAAAACACACAGTGACACAGTGTCACAGACATATACAGGGTGTCCATAAAAGATTGTACCCTTTTCAAAAAATTTATTCTCGGCCTCATGACATGGTACGAGGATGCTTTCTATCACAAAAGTAAGATAATCTCTGCAAGTTTTTAAGCATACCTTACAAAGACTCAAAATAAATGTACCAATTTATTTTCTTTTCACCTACTTGACCAGTGTGTTGAGAGACATGTAACAATTGTTAAAGCATATATATAACGTCCTCATCAGATATGATGTCAAATTATATCTCACCTATAATTAAAGCATATATTATGTCCTCATCAGATATGATGTCAAATTATTTCTCGCCTATAATTAAAGCATATAAAACGTCCTCATCAGATATGATGTCAAATTATATCTCGCCAATAATTAAAGCATATATAATGTCCTCATCAGATATGATATCAAATTATATCTCACCTATAATTAAAGCATATATAACGTCCTCATCAGATATGATGTCAAATTATATCTCACCTATAATTAAAGCATATATAATATCCTCATCAGATATGATGTCAAATTATATCTCGCCTATAATTAAAGCATATATAATGTCATCAGATATGATGTCAAATTATATCTCCCCTATAATTAAAGCATATATAACGTCCTCATCAGATATGATGTCAAATTATATCTCGCCTATAATTAAAGCATATGTAAGGTCCTCATCAGATATGATGTCAAATTATATCTCCCCTATAACAGAAGCATATATAACGTCCTCATCAGATATGAAGTCAAATTATATCTCGCCACCGATAGAAATAGAAGGAAGCACTTCTGCAGGATTTGGAGATTTGTCTTTAAGGTCTTCATATACTCGTATCTAGCTAATGCTTTCTGATTAATTATGAGAAACCTTGCTTCCCGATAGTTGTCGTGTTTAACCTTTGATCCACACACTCAAAAGTCTGTCCATTTCTGTAGGCCTTGTGCTAATAGCCATTGCAGCACGTGCAGTTGTTGCTGCCAACTTTTATTGTCAGTCTCTCATGGTGCACAATGTGCATTCCTTTAGGCCTGTTGCTCTAGTCATATCCAATGTTCTCTCTTTGTTTTCAAAATGTTTTATTAATTCAAGCTTCTCCTCAATATTTATGGCTTTCCTTGTTCGTTCACTTCTTAGATTCTTATAACCAGGACACTTTTACTCATGTTTGGGATTCTGTATTAAATAGGTTTATCAAGAAATATATACAAACTCTAGAGATTAACATGATACACACACAGGGAGCATGAGATGTGTGTGTGTTTTGTGTATTCCTCTGCAGATCACTAAGTTCAGCTGGGTAGTGTTTTTCACATTCACCTATTGCTACATGGTGGCACAAAGCATAGACACCTCATTAAAAATTGCATATGAGCAAATATGATCTTGCATTTTAGTGATTCTATTCCCCTATTTATCTACTAAATATGAACAAAGTCATGCATTACAAACATGAGTTGTAACATAAGAGACTATATATTAGTTGTAGGCATTTAATTAGTTATTCATCTAGCATAATCATAACAATACCATACAGATATGTAAGACAACTTACAGTACATCTAATGTAACAGACTAGTTGACTGTACATCTAGGAGAATAAGAGTACAATATACAGGAGCCTATTTCTATCAATGAAGAGTCAAACCTGTTCCATTTCTGCATGGGCTAGAACTGCTCAACCATCCACACACATTGAGAGTAAACTCATGTCCTTCTCTATCATAGGTTTTGTAACCATTTGTGTTGCTGAGGCCACTCAGATCATACACATAACCTGTAAATCAAGGACACAAAAAAAAAAAAAAAAAACCGAGTCAAGAAACAAACCTGAGATCTCTTGAAAGTGTTGACTCTGACATAGTCAAGGGGCAATAGAACATAAATAATATCAATCTAACAAACTACAATGTTTTTATAAGTCAGTCAGCAAGACAGAATTCTCCAGAACGCAGCATATAAGTAATCACGACAAACTGAAACACCTGGTCACACTAACAGCATCAGGTGGGGAAATTGTGAAGTAAAAAAGGAGGTAAAGGATCCCGTGACATGCCCATTGAAGCATATTGGAAATATGGTGCAAGGCTCATATTTTCTCAACCAACGGCACACTAGGGGTGATGTGGTCAGCATCACGACGGCCGATTTAACTTTCCCAGAGCTGCTCTGGTACCCAATTCACAAGGCTGAGTCGACCATGGAGCCGTTTGCGGCCTAAAAAATCCCACCTCAACTGGGGATCAAACCATGGACCACTGAGCTAGGAAGCCAGTGCACTAACCACTGTGCT
The DNA here is from genome assembly GCA_024509875.1 of Oreohelix idahoensis. Taxonomy (NCBI): domain Eukaryota; kingdom Metazoa; phylum Mollusca; class Gastropoda; order Stylommatophora; family Oreohelicidae; genus Oreohelix; species Oreohelix idahoensis. The sequence goes on along the minus strand of JAMPIV010021189.1, from coordinate 128,434 downwards.
ACCACAGTTGTGAAGTAGCCCAAGAAAAAATATAGCATCCTGTGGAACAAATCCAAATCTGTGCCAATACAAGTCTGAAAGATAGTTCATACAGTGTTACATGTTGCCAATCCTGTCATATACAAGCAAATCATGGATAACAATTTTAAAAAATGAGAACATCTTTGGAGGTTACAGAGAATATATTGTGACAACAGGCAAGAATTAAATGAAAAGAGACAAAATATGAAAGAGAAGACATCAGACAACTGATAAGAAAAATGACAATCTAAAATAGAGAAGATAGCAGACAACTGATAAGAAAAGTGACAATATAAAATAGAGAAGATAACAGACAACTGATAAGAAAAGTGACAATATGAAATAGAAAAGATAACAGACAGCTGATAAGAAAAGTGACAATATAAAATAGAAAAGTGACAATAAAATAGAGAAGATAACAGACAGCTGATAAGAAAAATGACAATGACAACAGCTATAAAAAATAAAATAGAGAAAAAAGACAACTAAAGAAAAGTGATAAGAATATAAAATAGACAACTGATAAGAAAAGTGACAATATGAAATAGAGAAGATAACAGACAACTGATAAGAAAAGTGAATATATGAAATAGAGAAGATAACAGACAACCGATAAGAAAAGTGACAATATAAAATAGAAAAGATAACAGACAGCTGATAAGAAAAGTGACAATATAAAATAGAGAAGATAACAGACAGCTGATAAGAAAAGTGACAATATAAAATAGAGAAGATAACAGACAACTGATAAGAAAAGTGACAATATAAAATAGAGAAGATAACAGACAGCTGATAAGAAAAGTGACAATATAAAATAGAAAAGATAACAGACAGCTGATAAGAAAAGTGACAATATAAAATAGAGAAGAAAATAACAGACAGCTGATAAGAAAAGTGACAATATAAAATAGAATAAACAGATAACAACTGATAAGAAAAGTGACAATAAAATAGAAAATAACAGAAAAAAGATAACAGACAGACAACTGATAAGAAAAGAAAAGTAACAATATAAAATATAAAATAGAGAAGATAACAGACAGCTGATAAGAAAAGTGACAATATAAAATAGAAAAGATAACAGACAGCTGATAAGAAAAGTGACAATATAAAATAGAAAAGATAACAGACAACTGATAAGAAAAGTGACAATATAAAATAGAGAAGATAACAGACGATAAGAAAAGTGACAATATAAAATAGAAAAGATAACAGACAGCTGATAAGAAAAGTGACAATATAAAATAGAAAAGATAACAGACAGCTGATAAGAAAAGTGACAATATAAAATAGAAAAGTGACAATAAAATAGAGAAGATAACAGACAGCTGATAAGAAAAATGACAATATAAAATAGAGAAGATAACAGACAGCTGATAAGAAAAGTGACAATATAAAATAGAGAAGATAACAGACAGCTGATAAGAAAAGTGACAATATAAAATAGAAAAGATAACAGACAGCTGATAAGAAAAGTGACAATATAAAATAGAAAAGATAACAGACAGCTGATAAGAAAAGTGACAATATAAAATAGAGAAGATAACAGACAGCTGATAAGAAAAGTGACAATATAAAATAGAAAAGATAACAGACAGCTGATAAGAAAAGTGACAATATAAAATAGAGAAGATAACAGACAGCTGATAAGAAAAGTGACAATATGAAATAGAAAAGATAACAGACAACTGATAAGAAAAGTGACAATATAAAATAGAAAAGATAACAGACAGCTGATAAGAAAAGTGACAATATAAAATAGAAAAGATAACAGACAGCTGATAAGAAAAGTGACAATATAAAATAGAGAAGATAACAGACAGCTGATAAGAAAAGTGACAATATAAAATAGAAAAGATAACAGACAGCTGATAAGAAAAGTGACAATATAAAATAGAGAAGATAACAGACAACTGATAAGAAAAGTGACAATATAAAATAGAGAAGATAACAGACAACTGATAAGAAAAGTGACAATATAAAATAGAAAAGATAACAGACAACTGATAAGAAAAGTGACAATATAAAATAGAGAAGATAACAGACAACTGATAAGAAAAGTGACAATATGAAATAGAGAAGATAACAGAGAATTAAGATCTTTTTCTTCTTCAACTACCATACCAGCTGGTGTAGGTGATCACGTCCAAAGAAAGTGTGGATTACCTTTTATGAGTAACAAGCTTTTTTTGTAGAATGGTTTCTTTTAGGACATCATCATTACTCTGTTTAGATGTTCATGGTATCCCTTTCTGCAAAAGCACATCTCTGTTGTTCTACTTCCACAGTATAAGCAGTACTAGAACATTTTCACAGGTGTGAGCAGTAGTATTAGAACATTTTCACAGGTGTGAGCAGTAGTATTATAACATTTTCACAGGTGTAAGCAGCAGTACTAGAACATTTAAATCATCTATGATTCCTGATCACAGGTGTGGCAACTGTTCTCAGTATAATTCATATTTTTTTAAAACTTACCTGTGTCTGGGTTAGCCACCTGTCATTTTCTGAACTCACCTGTGTCTGGGTTAGCCACCTGTCATTTTCTGAACTCACCTGTGTCTGGGTTAGCCACCTGACATTTTCTTAACTTACCTATGTCTGGGTTGGCCACCTGACATTTTCTTAACTTACCTGTGTCTAGGTTAGACACCTGACATTTTCTTAGCTTACCTGTATCTGGGTTAGCCACCTGACATTCTCTGAATTTACCTGTGTTTGAGTTAGCCACCTGACATTTTCTGAACTCACCTGTATCTGGGTTAGCCACCTGACATTTTCCAAAACCTGCAGCACTGTCATCTTCTTGCTTCTTCAGTGGACAGGCAGCACTGGACGTCCACACAAAATGATCCTGACACTCATTTAGTGTAAAGTGACCACCTGGTGTGCCCAACTAATGAATATGGAATAGAAAAAAAAACTTTAACAAAAAATGTCTCACATCCAAAGATGGCAGTTAACACATGCATTTATGATAAGGGTCAGTCTTGTGTCAGCTTACGAGATAATGTTTGTTAATCACAATATAACAGTCACCAAAAAAAATAACATAAGTGATAATATTTAGGAAGCCTAACCACAGTAAAGCACAGCTGAGAGACTTGGTGCACAAAAACATTCAACAGTCAACAACTACTGCATTCTCAGACAAGCATTCATTACTGGAGCATAGGTCTTCAACAACTACTGCATTCTCAGACAAGCATTCATTACTGGAGCATAGGTCTTCAACAACTACTGCATTCTCAGACAAGCATTCATTACTGGAGCATAAGTCTTCAACAAGTTCTCACCCAGACTTCCTGTTCTGTACCATCCACTGAAAGTCTTGTCATGATATGTTTTAAATCTGTCTTTAGTGTCCTTCTCTGTGTGCTCTCTATTTCTCTTACCCTCAGCAAGAACTGCCTTGCATTGCTTTAAACTGGTTTCCTTAGTGTTTGTTTGGTTATCTTTTGCTCATCTCTTGTTCCATTGGTATAAAGACAAGAAACTATTGACCAATCAAAAATATTAATGCTAATGAAAGAAGAAAACAAACCAATAGGAAAATACACAATACACCATCACAATAGTAGTAGTAGTAGCAGCCCCCTTCAGTCATAGCTGACTAGAGGAATACCCCCCTCAGGTGATTGCCCTCAGCTGCTTTTTTCCCCTGGTGTTACTTTTGGCATGTTCTTTTCTCTTCTGCTTGTTTTAAGAGCTTCATTTCACCCAGACGTGGCAACGTAGAGAGCATCACCACTTGGTGCGATTGGCAGCTTCATCCTCTGCCAGGTTGCTGGATTAATGTGTTCAGTGCCTTCATGTCTCTCATGTACACATCCTTGAACCTCAGCTGTGGTCGCCAAACTGTTTTATCCTCCCAGGTTGCTGGATTAATGTGCCTTGCCTTCATGTCTCTCATGTACACATCCTTGAACCTCAGCTGTGGTCACCAAACTGTTTTATCCTCCCAGGTTGCTGGATTAATGTGTTCAGTGCCTTCATGTCTCTCATGTACACATCTTTGAACCTCAGCTTTTCCTTGAACCTCAGCTGTGGTGCCAATCTCCTCCCAGGTTGCTGGATTAATGTGTTCAGTGCCTTCATGTCTCTCATGTACACATCTTTGAACCTCAGCTGTGGTCACCAAACTGTTTTATCCTCCCAGGTTGCTGGATTAATGTGCCTTGCCTTCATGTCTCTCATGCACACATCCTTGAACCTCAGCTGTGGTCACCAAACTGTTTTATCCTCCCAGGTTGCTAGATTAATGTGTTCAGTGCCTTCATGTCTCTCATGTACACATCCTTGAACCTCAGCTGTGGTCACCAAACTGTTTTATCCTCCCAGGTTGCTGGATTAATGTGCCTTGCCTTCATGTCTCTCATGCACACATCCTTGAACCTCAGCTGTGGTCACCAAACTGTTTTATCCTCCCACGTTGCTGGATTAATGTGTTCAGTGCCTTCATGTCTCTCATGTACACATCCTTGAACCTCAGCTGTGGTTGCCAATCTGTTTTATCCTCCCAGGTTGCTGGATTAGTGTGCCTTACCTTCATGTCTCTCATGCACACATCCTTGAACCTCAGCCTCCCAGGTTGCTGGATTAATGTGCCTGCCTTCATGTCTCTCATGCACAAAACTGTTTTATCCTCCCAAGTTGCTGGATTAATGTGCTGCCTTCATGATTAATGTGTGGTCAGTGCCTTCATGTCCTCTCATGTCTCTCATGTACACATCCTTGAACCTCAGCTGTGGTCACCAAACTGTTTTATCCTCCCAGGTTGCTGGATTAATGTGCCATGCCGTGCCTTCATGTCTCTCATGCACACATCCTTGAACCTCAGCTGTGGTTGCCAAACTGTTTTATCCTCCCACGTTGCTGGATTAATGTGCCTTGCCTTCATGTCTCTCATGCACACATCCTTGAACCTCAGCTGTGGTTGCCAAACTGTTTTATCCTCCCAGGTTGCTGGATTAATGTGCCTTGCCTTCATGTCTCTCATGCACACATCCTTGAACCTCAGCTGTGGTTGCCAAACTGTTTTATCCTCCAAGGTTGCTGGATTAATGTGCCTTGCCTTCATGTCTCTCATGCACACATCCTTGAACCTCAGCTGTGGTTGCCAAACTGTTTTATCCTCCCACGTTGCTGGATTAATGTGCCTTGCCTTCATGTCTCTCATGCATGCTGGATTAATGTGCCTTGCCTTCATGTCTCTCATGCACACATCCTTGAACCTCAGCTGTGGTCACCAAACTGTTTTATCCTCCCAGGTTGCTGGATTAATGTGCCTTGCCTTCATGTCTCTCATGCACACATCCTTGAACCTCAGCTGTGGTCACCAAACTGTTTTATCCTCCCAGGTTGCTGGATTAATGTGCCTTGCCTTCATGTCTCTCATGCACACATCCTTGAACCTCAGCTGTGGTTGCCAAACTGTTTTATCCTCCCACGTTGCTGGATTAATGTGCCTTGCCTTCATGTCTCTCATGCACACATCCTTGAACCTCAGCGGTGGTTGCCAAACTGTTTTATCCTCCAAGGTTGCTGGATTAATGTGCCTTGCCTTCATGTCTCTCATGCACACATCCTTGAACCTCAGCTGTGGTTGCCAAACTGTTTTATCCTCCCACGTTGCTGGATTAATGTGCCTTGCCTTCATGTCTCTCATGCACACATCCTTGAACCTCAGCTGTGGTTGCCAAACTGTTTTATCCTCCCAGGTTGCTGGATTAATGTGCCTTGCCTTCATGTCTCTCATGCACACATCCTTGAACCTCAGCTGTGGTTGCCAAACTGTTTTATCCTCCAAGGTTGCTGGATTAATGTGCCTTGCCTTCATGTCTCTCATGCACACATCTTTGAACCTCAGCTGTGGTCGCCAAACTGTTTTATCCTCCAAGGTTGCTGGATTAATGTGCCTTGCCTTCATGTCTCTCATGCACACATCCTTGAACCTCAGCTGTGGTTGCCAAACTGTTTTATCCTCCAAGGTTGCTGGATTAATGTGCCTTGCCTTCATGTCTCTCATGCACACATCTTTGAACCTCAGCTGTGGTTGCCAAACTGTTTTATCCTCCCAGGTTGCTGGATTAATGTGCCTTGCCTTCATGTCCATCATGCACACATCCTTGAACCTCAGCTGTGGTCGCCAAACTGTTTTATCCTCCCACGTTGCTGGATTAATGTGCCTTGCCTTCATGTCTCATCAACACAATGAGACTGAATTGTGCCTTGCCTTCATGTCAGCACACATGCTGGAACACAGGTTGCTGAACAAATGCAGAAAATTGTTCTTTTGCTTGCCATTAACAAATCACCTGGTAAACACAATGAGACTGAATTGACAGAGATGCTGGAACACACTGAACAAATGCAGACTATTAGATAGGCAAGAAATGTGCACAATCTAGGCGCAAGGAAAAAGGGCATCGAAGATTACGATAGACAGATAGCACAGAAGCAAAACCTGAAAGACTTGTTGACTCATAAACTTGAGAGATTATCAAGGCTTGACAAAACTGACAATGAGCTGTGACTTATTACCTGACAGAGACTGTTAAGGTCAGAGAAGAATGACGATGTGCCATGTTTGCTGCAAATGACCTTCAGAGGCAGAAAGCTGAAGAAGTTTTAGGGAGCCTGATTTGTACAGCTGTACACAATTTCTGTACAAGTTTTTCACCTAATTATTAACCCGTTACAGTTTCATTTCCCCAAACAAGCCAGCCCCTAAAGTCTAATGTTCTGTCCAAAATGCATGAAAATAAACACCAAGATTTAGGTATTTAGTGATACTTCAGTTATAAATACATTTTTGGCAGTATGTAAAGCTTCAGTTTTCTGAAATTTTTTTCTGAATGGATCGTTATTTTGATTTTTCGTCCTTTTTTTTTTTAAAGTCATGGCTTTCCGGACAGTGGAATCTTTATTTGTTGTGAATGGTTGTGACAGACAGCAGTCACCATATCTAGGAAAATGAACCTTGAATGGTGACTCAGCATAATACACCCAGGTAAACGACAAAATGAACAAAGGATTTTTCTGTGCAGGAACTTCAGGGTTTTTTTTTTTTAATTGATGAAATACGTGACATTTCCAGATTGTGAACAATGACAGAGAAATTGACACTTAACACTAAAAGACTCTTGACAATGACTTGGGCGGGTCACATTATACAGAGGAACGTTGCTGGTCAAAATAAGATGTATCAGACTCAGTTAATTTATATGTATAAGGGAAAATTCATGAGAAAACACGTAGAAAAGGAAATGAATGCGGTTAGTGACCAGACATTGCTTCAAGACAATTTATATTCAATGAGTAACAAGAATGAGAACAAAAGACACATCTCAAAACTTTTCTTTGTTAGGATAATTGTAGGAGTAGAATTTGTAGAACAAGAGGTAAAAGATAACCAAATAGTGAGTCACAGTATTACTTTTTTAACCTAAAGTGTTGCAGAGAAGCGTCTAATATGAGGAGAATTTAGCATTGTTTAAGGCAGTCAGTGCCAAGACTAGGTAGGGAGAAGATAGTAGCAACAACTCTCCACGTAGTGTAGTTAAAGTGGGATGTTACAGAGGAAAGCACAGAGAGACAAGTTGCTTTCTTTATCATGCACAGTCAGTAATTGCAGCATTGAAAAGCCAATATAATACAGACCTGGATGACCTCAGAATAGTGCTCCACAAACTATGTCAATGATTCAAAAGTGTTGTGATCCAGTGGATCGCATCTCAGTGTAACATCACCGGCAATGAAGATGCTCACCGATTGGCAAAGGAAGGTGGAAATCTACCTCAGCCTGATGCAAGCGTAACTTTCGAGGCGGCAAACAGTTTTATCAGAATCAGTTACATGTAGAGCATCCAGGTCACACACAAAATGATGCATACTATCAGCTCAACAGAAGAACAAGTGGTAATCTTCAGACTCTGCACTGGCCACAACAGATTGAGATACCATCTATTCAACAAGCTAAAGATAGATCAGTGTAACTGTGGCACTGATAAAATGACTGCTGAACATTTCCTTCAAAGTTGCCCAACATATGTGGAATAGAGAAAGCTCATATGGCTGACACCAGTACCATTCGTGGAAAAGCTCTACTGAGATTCAAATAGCCTCAACTGACTACTGCTTTCTTTGAAAACATTCAAGTGGACATCTGAGAGTGTACGAATAAGAAGAAAACCACTAAGGACTGGTATTCAGTGTTTATGATTCCAAGCACCTTGTTCTGCTACTGTAGCAACTTTAGGTAGTGAAACAGATATTTTCCAATATCGGGTTTTAACACTACCGCAAGCCGGTGGGACCGGCTTTTGAAATCCTATCATTTGGACCGCGAGCCGCTCTGAGCGTCAATCTATTTTTAATAATAAAACGAATGAAAAATGTACTGAAACACTTTCTGATCTGGTTCGTGATTTTAAATTGCCACCGGCAAACTAATTCCCAAAGCATGGTTGTTGTAGAACACTGTAAAATTGATATTATGTTCATATTTTTCTGCGTTTTGGGTTAGTTACCAAATCGTGTAAAACTTTACCGTGGCAACTAGTGATAGGACCACAAAAAATGCTTGTACATCTTGTCTAATGGCTGAACAGGCTAGAAACTTGTTTCAACAATTCACTGATAGATCTAGCGACGAGGACAAGAGTGAAAATGGTGTGCACATTGATTGAAATAGTGATTTTGATAGAGATGGGGCGCAAGCAGTTATAATTGTGAAAATATTGCAAGTCCTCGGCCATCAGAGGGCCGTTAAATAGCAACAACCTCTATTAGAGTTACAAATGGTGCTTATTGTAATAGTGTACATTCATTTATCTTTAAAATGATGTGTAATTCATAAAAATCTGTAAACAATTATGAAAACTACAGCTTACTTTGTGCAAACATCTACAGGATGAAAATGGGGAAAAAATTTAATTCGGTCACAGTGTGTTTTTCAATTCGGTAGTTAATGTGCTAAATACATATCTTTGGTTGTCAACCAGTCTTACAATACACCTGGTTTGAAGTGTAAGAAGATCTGAGTATAGATATATTCTACTGAAACCAAGGAATAGTTTTCCTTTAAGCTACGTATAGATATTCCATTGAAGCCAAGGAACCTCATATTTTGACTGTACATATTTCTATCATTATGAACATGTCTAGTCCATACTTGGGACTTAATTTGTATCAGAGGTTTACAAGTTCCTGGGCTGAACCTGAATATGAACTGTCATTACATAAGAAAACAACCTCGACTTTTACAGGGTGACTTGGTATTTGATGGCCAAATTAGATGTTGATATTGAAAATGGTCCTGATTTAGATTCTGACAGTGAACTGACGAAAGTGAATCCAGTGAAAGAAGTAGGCCAAATAATATTGATAACAGACCAAACAAAGGAAGTAGTCAACACAGCATACATGTGTTAAAATTTGTCACTTTCTCGGAAACTTGGGCCCTAAACACATTCTAGATCTAGTTTATCTGGTCACAGACTTGAGATAGGATGGGCTCACAGCAAACGTCATAGTCAAGATTATTAACTCATTCCCCCCCAGGCTGTTTTTGGGTTTTACCCAGGCCCGAAAATGGATGCAATTTTTTCAGACAGGTGAGGTTTTAAAAACAGACAGTGGACAAATACATAAGTTCAGTAGGTAGTTGTGTTATACATTTAAATGTGTGAAATTGACTGGAGAATCTTATGAATTGCTTCATATAATTAATTAATATGAATAGGTGTGTGTTATGTCTTGTGAAGTGTAGACTTGATTAAAAAAGTGTTAAAATTTTTTTTTTAAATTGTATACTTAAACTTAAATATTTCAGCTCCCAATTAATGTATGGCAATAAAATATTAAGAATATCAGTGCACATTTAGTTTGAAACATATCTGGAAACTTTTATCACTATCACTTCATAGATGTAATTTTTATGATTTTTTTTCTCAAAACCACATATGTTTGTAAACACAACCGCTCAAAATGTGTGCAATTTTTCTCTTCAGGTTATATTTAAAAAACTGCAGTAGACACACATTTTATTTAACTAGGTGTTAATGTTATACATTTAAATGTGTGAAATTGACTGGAGAATCTTATGAATTGATTCATATAATTAATTGATATGAATAGATGTGTGTTATGTCTTGTGAAGTGTAGACTTGATTTTAAAAATGTTTAAAAAATAAAATAAAATTGTATACTTAAATTTAAATATTTCAGCTCCCAATAAATGTATGGCAATAACATATTAAGAATATCAGTGCACATTTAGTTTGAAACATATCTAGAAACTTTTATCACTATCACTTCATAGATGTAATTTTTATGATTTTTTTTTCTCAGAACCACATATGTTTGTAAAAACAACCGCTCAAAATGTGTGCAATTTTTCTCTTCAGGTTATATTAAAAAAACAGGCAGTAGATACACATATTATTTAACTAGGTGTTTATGTTATACATTTAAATGTGTGAAATTGACTGGAGAATCTTATGAATTGATTCATATAATTAATTGATATTAATAGGTGTGTGTTATGTCTTGTGAAGTGAAGACTTGATTTTAAAAATGTTTAAAAAATAAAATAAAATTGTATACTTAAATTTAAATATTTCAGCTCCCAATAAATGTATGGCAATAAAATATTAAGAATATCAGTGCACATTTAGTTTGAAACATATCTAGAAACTTTTATCACTATCACTTCATAGATGTAATTTTTATGATTTTTTTTCTCAGAACCACATATGTTTGTAAAAACAAATGCTCAAAATGTGTGCAATTTTCTCTTCAGGTTATATTAAAAAAACAGGCAGTAGATACACATATTATTTAACTAGGTGTTTATGTTATACATTTAAATGTGTGAAATTGACTGGAGAATCTTATGAATTGATTCATATAATTAATTGATATTAATAGGTGTGTGTTATGTCTTGTGAAGTGAAGACTTGATTTTAAAAATGTTTAAAAAATAAAATAAAATTGTATACTTAAATTTAAATATTTCAGCTCCCAATAAATGTATGGCAATAAAATATTAAGAATATCAGTGCACATTTAGTTTGAAACATATCTAGAAACTTTTATCACTATCACTTCATAGATGTAATTTTTATGATTTTTTTTCTCAGAACCACATATGTTTGTAAAAACAACCGCTCAAAATGTGTGCAATTTTTCTCTTCAGGTTATATTAAAAAAAACAGGCAGTAGATACACATATTATTTAACTAGGTGTTTATGTTATACATTTAAATGTGTGAAATTGACTGGAGAATCTTATGAATTGATTCATATAATTAATTGATATGAATAGGTGTGTTATGTCTTGTGAAGTGTAAACTTGATTTTTAAAATGTTTAAAAAATAAAATAAAATTGCATACTTAAACTTAAATATTTCAGCTCCCAATTAATATATGGCAATAAAATATTAAGAATATCAGTGCACATTTAGTTTGAAACATATCTAGAAACTTTTATCACTATCACTTCATAGATGTAATTTTTTTAAATTTTTGTTCTCAAAACCACATATGTTTGTAAAAACAACCGCTCAAAATATGTGCAATTTTTCTCTTCAGGTTATATTTTAAAAAAAGGCAGTAGATACACATTTTATTTAACTAGGTGTTGATGTTATACATCAACATGTGGGAAATTGACTGAAGAATCTTGTGAAATGCTGTAGATAATTATTTGATGTAGGAAAAGAGTCTGTCATGTTATGTGAAGTGTAGACCTAATCAAAAATAACTGGAAAAAAGATAAATAAACTGTACTCTCATATGTCAGCTCCAGTTTAATCCATAGCAGAAAAATCTCAGAATATCAGTGCACATCCATTTTGAAACACAACACATTTTACCACAATCACTTCAAATATATAATTTATATGATTTTTTTCCTACACCACAAATTTCTGTAAATACCAAACAACTATGACTAATATTATTTACACCAACTATATTCTATCATTTTTGGTTTGACAATGTGCTTCCACTTTGGCCTGAGAAGATACAAGGAAAACCTTGGATTATACTGCTTATATTGCCATCTGCCTTTATACCCTATTACCACTTCATTCAAACTGAGATTTTGGAATGGGTAAAAGGCACTCTGAAATTTTTGCAACAACATGTTCATAAAATCTTTTCTTTTCCTTGTGAATTTTCATCAGAGGCATGAAGCATTGTATGATATAATGCTTCAAATCTACTTCTTGAAAACATTTGAAGAAACCAAGGAGTATAAAATTCTGCAGATGTAGACCAGTAGTTGCGAATGCATGGTCTTTTCTGAATCCCAATATTTATTAGGACAGCAATAAACTTATCAAGTTCATGGCGTGTGACTTTGGTCCACCGAGAATACAATGAATATTGTTTCGCAGGGTTATTTTGAATAGATTTGAGTCTGGTATAATCATTGATGCACTGGAACATGAAATCTTGAACCTCATCTGTAAACAAAACACTGAAACATTTCAATGGGGTTGACAGGTCAAACCCCTCAGTCACACCTGGTGTTCTCTTTGGACAAAATCGAAATGCATTTTGTGTCATCCCCTCAGCAATTTCTAACCACTCTGGGACATCTTGTGAGGATGCACCTGCCTCTAGACTTGTGGCAGTTCTCATAGCTTTACTTTTGGTCACAATGGTGTTTTTGCCTCTTTATCCTTCTCCTTTAGTGACTGAAAGTTTTGCTCTTTTTATACCAGCCCTACCTGATGCATGTTCAATCAGCTGATCGACATCGCCCTCAGAATGATCACTTTCATGAATATTCTGACACAAAGTCTTTACAATGTCTTCATTGGAATTACTAAACCTAACTTCTAAAATCTGTGTCGCTCGAGTTATCTTCTGTCCACTGAGAAATTAGCATCGTGCTTGCTCAGCCGAAAGCAGGTGTTTAGAAGAAGATTCTCGATCCATTTTGTATGTAAACAAAGAAATAGAAATGGATATAAAACACACAATTTTAGCTTCACAAATTTGTTTTTCGCTCACAAACGTCCATAAACATGTCCTAGATGTAATGAAAAGATTTAAAAACCAGCTAGTTGCTAGGTATTTATAACTTTTCGTTCAAACTCGACATATATCACACTGGCGCGCCATGCGTCATTGGTCTGAAGATTCTCGATCCATTTTGTATGTAAACAAAGGAATAGAAATGGATATAAAACACACAATTTTAGCTTCACAAATTTGTTTTTCGCTCACAAACGTCCATAAACATGTCCTAGATGTAATGAAATGATTTAAAAACCAGCTAGTTGCTAGGTATTTATAACTTTTCGTTCAAACTCGACATATATCGCACTGGCGCGCCACGCGTCATTGGTCCAAACGGAAGTCCTATCTGGCGCGTGGTGCGCCACTGTGGACGGAAAGAGTTAAAGGGCCTAAACACTTGAATGACAGAGGGAGCCCTTATGATGATCAGATTGCCTCCTGTTGTAATGCTCTGTACTGAGTTTGCTATTATATCCAACGTGAAGAGTTGAACCAAATGTGATCAGTACAAATAAAGAAAAAGCAGTAAATAATAACTTACGCAAAAGCATGGGTGAAAAAATGCTCTTTTGTTTTCTTAAACAACAAAATGGTCTCTGTATGGTTTTTAAAAATTCTATTGTACAGATTCTTTGGATGTTTGTACTGGCTTTTCAGATTTTTTTTTGTAGAGGTTTGTCAGTTTTTTTTTTTTTGTACAGGCTTTTCAAATTTTTTTGTACAGGACAGGTTTTTTCAGATTTTTAAATGTAGATTTTTCAGTCTTTTTTTGTACAGGTTAGTTTTAAATTTTTTTCAGATTTTTTTTGTACAGGTTTTTCATCTCTGGGGGTTGACATGTACGAAAGTACAAACATGCACTTGGCAAACTACCATAACAGATACTGATAACACACAACTTACAGCATCTGTGTTTGGGTCACACTGGAAGAGAATGACTGTTGACCTTCTGGTCTTACCATCAGAACACAGCTCACCGTTGTCATACCTCAAAATGAGATTCCCGTGTTCGTAACTTAGAGTCTGGCTGGTCACCTCACCTATATTGTGGAATCTGGTGGGTGAGGTAAAACATTTGTCTTTGACCACAAGCAAAAGATGTCACAAATATTTCAATTTGGTGTTTTCATCACCTGATCATAGCTCACTACTGTAGGTCATCGCCCATGACTGTCAATCAAAATCCAGTATCAAAGATGACAAACCAGTACTGTAGATCACTGACCCAGTACTTCAGATCTCACCTAGCACTACAGACCACCATCAGGTGCTGTAAGTCACTGACAAAAACAGTTGATCATTGACCCAGTATTTCAGATCTCACCTACCACTACACAACCATCATCAGGTGCTTAAGTCATTAACAAACATTGTGGATCATTGACCCAGTACTTCAGATCTCACCTACCACACACACTATCATCACGTGCTGTAAGCACTAAGAAACATTACAGATCATAATTCATGATCATCATTACCTTTCAGCTCCCTGTGGAGCATAGACCTTCAATCAGTTCACAACTGTCTCTCCTGTTCTGTGCCATCCTCTCCAGTCCTTTCCTTATACTTCTCAAATTATCTTCTTTTGGTTTTTGGTCTCTATTTCTTTTACCTTGGAGATTCAACAACAAGGACACCATTGTAACACCCTCAGCTGGTTTTGTCAATGAGTGTCCTTCCAAGGTCAACATCTTTTTCTCATCTCTTGGTCCGCTGGTACTTAACTCAGGTGAACTAGATCAGGGGTATGTAAACTATGGCCACAGCTTCACTTTATCCAGCCCACCAATGATGATCTAGATCAGGGGTCTGTAAACTATGGCCCACAGCTTCACTTTATCCAGCCCACCAATGATACATCAGCCTTTTGAATCAGTGATCCATTTCTCATAAAAAATTATGTAGTCAAATACGGGCAATTTATTAACAAACAAACAAAACAAAAAAAAAAAAGAATTCCACACCTCTCACCAAGTGCCACAAAAGTCTGTCTGTTCATACTAATATTCAACACATGTATTATGATAATAAATAAATCTGTTGTTTTCTCATCTTGTAACTACCCTTGATTTTACCATGTCCTCTTGGACCTCAAATATTGACTGTCTGACGCGACCTCAAATATTGACTGTCTGACCCGACCTCAAATATTGACTGTCTGACCTAACCTCAAATATTGACTGTCTGACCCGTCTCTACAAAAATTGCCAACTCCTAATCTAAATCATTATTTACTAGTGTCAATTATTTCCCACTGCTGTAGATCATTACACAGTACTGGAGGCCACTTTCCAGTACTGCAGACTATAACCTGTAAAGCAGATCATTAGCCAACACTGTAGATCATTAGTCAGCATTGTAGATCATTAGCTAGCACTGTAGATCATTAGCCAGCATTGTAGATCATTAGTCAGTACTGTAGATCATAAGCTAGCACTACAGAACAATGCATAGTCCTGAATATAGTAAATATAGAAACTTACAATGATGTACATCAATATCATTCAATTTTCAACATCATTTTCCTTTGTTTTCTGAAGCATACAGCCACCACGTCTGCTGGTCTCCTCCTGCACCAAGTGTTCACAAGCTTATGCAGTGGTGGTTTCTAAAGCAATCTGTTTGACATGATGAGGTTGTACCTCAATATTTAAGACTGTACATTTTTATTCAGCACTGTAGATCAGTATCCACTATTGTTGATTATTTCACAGCACTGTAGATCACCAATGTATCATTACTCAGTACTTTAAGCCATCATCCAGTGAACTGTAGCCATAACCAGTACCACAGATTATTGCACAGCAAAGCGAATAATTACCTAGCACAGGTGATCAACATGGACAATTGAACAAGCAACTAGAAGAAAGAATTGAGATTTTTTAGATGTGTACATAAAGAAGAATGGGGTAAATCTTATGGAAAGAGAAGGCAACAAATAAAGAGGTCCCAGGAAACCTAGAAATGAAAAGATAATTAATGAAGGAGATCTAAATTAGACAGCTAAAATATTCTGGTCATATAAAAAGATATAATACCTCACTGAAGGCCATAATAGAAGGAAGAGTTGAAGGCAAACATTCAAGAGGCAGACAGCGCTATAAGTGGAAAGATAACATCAAGAGATGGATGTATCAGAGTGCATCATCAAGACAAGAGGCAGACAGCGCTATAAGTGGGAAGATAACATCAAGAGATGGATGTATCAGAGTGCATCTCAAGACAAGAGGCAGACAGCGCTATAAGTGGGAAGATAACATCAAGAGATGGATGTATCAGAGTGCATCATCAAGACAAGAGGCAGACAGCGCTATAAGTGGGAAGATAACATCAAGAGATGGATGTATCAGAGTGCATCAGCAAGATGAGATCTATTGCAGCCGACCTTCAATGTGGAGATGGCAGCTGATGATGACTGGTGATTATTACTCAGTACTGTAGAACATTGCTGAGCACTGGAGACTAGTACTCACAAATGTAGATCACTAATAAGCGCTATAGACTATTACCCAGCATTATCCCTTATTTGACTGCCAAGTACTACACATCACAATCAAGAGGGTACATCATTATCTATAATTTAGACCATTACCTAGCATTACCATTTATTTGACTGCCAAGTACTACACATCACAATCAAGAGGGTACATCATTATCTATAATTTAGACCATTACCTAGCATTACCATTTATTTGACTGCCAAGTACTACACATCACAATCAAGAGGGTACATCATTATCTATACTGTAGATCATTACCTAGCATTACCATTTATTTGACTGCCAAGTACTACACATCACAATCAAGAAGGTACATCATTATCTATAATACTGTAGACCATTACCAGCACTTTAGATCAGTTGTGCAGTATTTCTATATTCAACAAAACAGTGCTAGAACCAGCTTTAAATAATCATTTACAATACAATCATATTTCATCAGATTTACTCAATAAATAACTGTTACAATGAAGCACATAAAAATGTACTGACGATATAATAAAACAATATATGAAACAAACAACAGGAGTGCATCTGATGTTGTGGCAACAAAGCAACAAAAATATCCACACAATATTTCTCAGGACTTACTTCTTCTTAAGGTCAGTCTCTGACAGGCTTATCATACAGGCTGCAGCATCAAAGGGACATGTCTGACCTGACAGGAAATATCAGTTTTAATATTTTACGGTATGCCATGAAAAAGTTACATCGCTCAGGCAACAACAACAAAATATTAGTAATAATATTATAGTAGAAAGTCTTTGGGCTTTTACTACTATGGGGCATAACTCCACAGGAAATGACTAAAATATTCTGTGCAATCATCATCATCCTCACACTTCAGCTCCCCAAGGAGTATAGGCCTAAAACAAATTCATGACTAGCTCTCCTATTCCGTGTCATCAGCTCTAGGTCTTTACATGTCTTCCTGTTCCGTGTCATCAGGTCAAGGTCTTTACATGTGTCACCGTGGGGTTTGCCCAAGCATTATTCATGCTATAGGCAAGGTTATAGGAACGCCTAAAAGTATGTCACCGTGGGGTTTGCCCAAGCATTACTCATGATATTTGTCAAGATTAGATGAACGCTTAAGACAGTTCACGGGGAAGAAAGTTAAGTATGAATAAAATAAGACGAGTGTTCAGTAACTTGGCTCGTGTTAACAAAACGTGAGTATTTTTTTTCTCTCGTGAGTTGTAAATCAAAGGCTTAACCAATGAAAGTAGTGAAAAACAAGTGAGGGCGACGAATCAGAAGTAGCGAGGGAATCGTACGTGAGAACAATGACCAGAGGTCATTAAGGGGAGTCCGGTTTCTGAGTTTGAAGAAACAAGAAGTGTTTTTGGTTCTGGGCGGTTGCCTGCAGACGAACGGATTCTGTGGTTTGACAGAAGTAGAATAAGTCTAGCAAGATATAAGAATAAGTCTAGCAAGATATAGAGGTTATAGGATAAGGAACATAAGTCCAGAAATTGTTCAGAGGATGTGTTAGCGCTAGACAGTAACTGTATAAGATAATGAAGAAGCCTTGTGTAGACTATGAGAGTATTAGCGCTAAACAGTAACTGTATAAGATAATGAAGAAGTCTTGTGTAGTTTACGAGAGTAGTGAATGTATTTCAGGAGATATTCAGCGATTTGATTGTAAGTATGATTTTGAACTTATTATGCATACAAGTAAGAGATTTACAGGAGAAGTAACGCAGATGTACCAAGTCGACATGTCAAAGATATATGTTGAGAACTTTGTGGACTGAGCAACAAAAGAGTAAAGTTAGAGGTGAAGGATAACCACCTTTATCATGGTGAGTTCACGACAAGTAAACTAATGAGCTGTCTTCAGAGAATAGTTACTACAAGTAAACTAATGAGCTGTCTTCAGAGAATAGTTACGACAAGTAAACTAATGAGCTGTCTTCAGAGAATAGTTACGACAAGTAAACTAATGAGCTGTCTTCAGAAAATAGTTACGACAAGTAAATGATTTGAAGAGTCGACTTTTGTAAGAACTGTTCACACGCCCTCGCACATAGGTATATGCTTAGATGACATGGTACTTGTATATAGTTTAAGCTAATCTTTCAGCGATAGTAACAGAGCCCTACAGAGGTTAGAAAGAAATAAAGGCAGGAATATAATGAGATGGGAGTGAGGAGATAGAGTATAGAGGTATTTAAGTGAACAGGAGTAAAGTTGATTGAACTAAACAAGATACAGGAGGACGATGCATATACATGAGATATAGAGCTTTTATATATGAAGCCAACATGAGATAAACGTATGCAAGCTCTGGGATGAATTATTTGTCTTGCTGATAAAGATATATATACATATTTATGTAAATAAATGTTTTGATGGATACAGCAGATGTTTGAGTCCATCTGTGAGCGTTGATGTATGTGGCCAGCAAATAAAAGAAATAAAAACAAACTACCACTATACGAATGTCAGTAGAAACAGCAAAGAGGGAACCGAACGAGTCGTGGGTTAAAGAAAAGAGGGAAAATATGTTCATCCAGGAATCTACACCTCTGGTGGAGATGGCCAGTACACAAGTACACTCTTAACCCACTTGGAAGATAAACAAAAAGAGATTTTGTGACTTGAGTAATAATTAGAACAGACCACTCCTGTCACATGCTACTAATTGGTGCCGTAACCAGTTTTACAACAGACACACGGTTACATACTACTAATTGGTCCTTTGGACCAGTTCTCAGTCCATTAGAATAGACCAGACGGTTACACATGTCTTCCTGTTCCGTGTCATCAGCTCTAGGTCTTTACATGTCTTCCTGTTCTGTGTCATCAGGTCAAGGTCTTTACATGTCTTCCTGTTCCGTGTCATCAGGTCAAGGTCTTTACATGTCTTACTGTTCCATGTCATCAGCTCTAGGTCTTTACATGTCTTCCTGTTCTGTGTCATCAGGTCAAGGTCTTTACATCTCTTCCTGTTCCATGTCATCAGCTCTAGGTCTTTACATGTCTTCCTGTTCCGTGTCATCAGCTCTAGGTCTTTACATGTCTTCCTGTTCCGTGTCATCAGCTCTAGGTCTTTACATGTCTTCCTGTTCCGTGTCATCAGGTCAAGGTCTTTACATGTCTTCCTGTTCTGTGTCATCAGGTCAAGGTCTTTACATGTCTTCCTGTTACGTGTCTTCCTGTTCCGTGTCATCAGCTCTAGGTCTTTACATGTCTTCCTGTTCCATGTCATCAGGTCAAGGTCTTTACATGTCTTCCTGTTCTGTGTCATCAGCTCTAGGTCTTTACATGTCTTCCTGTTCCATGTCATCAGCTCTAGGTCTTTACATATCTTCCTGTTCCATGTCATCAGGTCAAGGTCTTTAATGTCTTCCTGTTCCGTGTCATCAGGTCAAGGTCTTTACATGTCTTCCTGTTCCGTGTCATCAGCTCAAGGTCTTTACATGTCTTTCTGTTCCATGTCATCAGCTCTAGGTCTTTACATGTCTTCCTGTTCCATGTCATCAGCTCTAGGTCTTTACATGTCTTCCTGTTCCATGTCATCAGGTCAAGGTCTTTACATGTCTTCCTGTTCCATGTCATCAGCTCTAGGTCTTTACATGTCTTCCTGTTCCATGTCATCAGGTCAAGGTCTTTACATGTCTTCCTGTTCTGTGTCATCAGCTCTAGGTCTTTACATGTCTTCCTGTTCCATGTCATCAGCTCTAGGTCTTTACATATCTTCCTGTTCCATGTCATCAGGTCAAGGTCTTTACATGTCTTCCTGTTCCGTGTCATCAGGTCAAGGTCTTTACATGTCTTCCTGTTCCGTGTCATCGGCTCAAGGTCTTTACATGTCTTCCTGTTCCATGTCATCAGCTCTAGGTCTTTACATGTCTTCCTGTTCCATGTCATCAGCTCTAGGTCTTTACATGTCTTCCTGTTCCATGTCATCAGGTCAAGGTCTTTACATGTCTTCCTGTTCCATGTCATCAGCTCTAGGTCTTTACATGTCTTCCTGTTCCGTGTCATCAGGTCAAGGTCTTTACATGTGTGACAACTTGCCCAATCTTCTCTTCATTTTTTTTATTATTTACGTGACATCGTTTTTTTCTCATCCTCAATGCATGATCGC
Source organism: Oreohelix idahoensis (assembly GCA_024509875.1). Classification (NCBI taxonomy): domain Eukaryota; kingdom Metazoa; phylum Mollusca; class Gastropoda; order Stylommatophora; family Oreohelicidae; genus Oreohelix; species Oreohelix idahoensis. The sequence continues at coordinate 107,778 of JAMPIV010021189.1, read as the reverse complement.
AAAGTCCCGGGAATTGTCACTGGCGGAAATTCTCCTAGCATTCAGTATTTTCTCCTCGCTATTTTTAGATACGACGTCATTGTTGACCAATGACCTCGGTAGCTAGGAACCTGTTTTAATTTAAGACTGCTTAAGCTGATAAAACCAGTTTATGCCACTTTAGGAAGACCCCACGTGACTTTTAACGCTATTGATTGGAGCGTTTATTTGACGCTAATGTCACATGATGCACGCTATGGATCACGTGTCCAAGCGGAAATGACCCGCTAAAAGGCGGCAACACGAGCATTCTTCACTTGCCCGGAACCCTTGAGACAGCTAGGTCTAACCCAATTATCGGCGAATTCTCGCATTAAAAGCACTGAAGCCACGTGTCTAATTGCGGGTTAGCGTCCATCTTTGAGTAGGTAAGTGAAATCTCGCTAGAATATAATGTGATGAAATGTGTAGTACATTGCAAAATCGACGCAAGATTGGTATGTTTACTTTATTCATATTTTTGTTTTACGATCACATCCAGCCACATGTGATCGGGTATATTTTATGATCCCACGGGATATGTACATGTTCATAATAATGTATAACGGGAATATATATATATATAGCTATTAATTTCCATATTATTTGATTATTTTCGACCCGACGTTTAGACTAACGGAAATTAATAGTAACGATAATGTTGACCGACCGTGACATATATTCATTATAAATTATATGACGAGGCGACCAGACATGAAGTGTGTGATAATGTTGTCAGACAATTCTAAAAACACGGATGTCCAATTATTTGTTAAATTCATCATAATGACATGACGATTAGGCTAGAGGCACAGAACTAGAATACTGTTGCCGACATTTCTATGATAAATTTGGTGGGTTTAACTGACATTTATAATAATTCATCGGGTTAAGCTGACGATAAATCAGTCTAAAGAATTATAATACTGCCACTGGGGCAGAGAAATATAATAAAGGACAGACAGGAGAAACTTGAATTCAAGATTAGACTCTAGACATATGATGTTAGAGACTAAAATCTGAGGTGACGGGCAGAGGGACGGCTTAGGGAAAGACTGCTTTCTAAAGCTAGAAAATTAATGAAGCCGTCGTATTTGTCTTCAGTCTATGGTGGAGCCTTGCACGACAGTCCAATCTCAGCGCAGAATACGGAGTCGAGCACAGAGAAGGCAAATCCGAACCATTCAAGACCTACCGGGGCAACGTCAGGAGACCGGAGAACTAACCACACTTCACTATCAGCCAGGGGCTGAAAAGCTAAGTCCACGAAAAAGGAACCTCACTACATCAATGCCTAGTTTAGTCATCCATGATGAAAAACACTTGAATTGTGAGACACATAATACATACAGCAGACACTAATTCCATCGACAATACTATCATTCACCATCTATTCACTTTATTGCAATAAACCAATTGGGTGTATATACTGTACCCCACGCTTTGTTCCTTCCATTAGATGTTGAATATTGTCTATGTTTATCTTCCTTTATAAGGGAGGGGGGGCTCGTAAAATATAATATAATTTAAAGAATAATAATAATAGATAACTGAGAAGGGGACGACGGTAGCGAGAGACCAAATATCTCCTTACAATCTTTTCCAGACCTGTCGAGTTAGGAGAATTTACCCTCTTCGTCACCCTTCGGAAGTGGGAAAACCCAGCAGGGATTCCTTGAGCCAAATCTTCCACATCAGATCTATTATTTCCTCTAAATAATTCTCTTATCCTTTAAACGCTACGTGACACTGGTGTCTCGGTCCGGGATTTGAACTTATGTATTTTATCATACCTCTGGGATAGTATCATCCATTCAGTCATTACAGTATACCATTTTAACACATGTATTTTCACACAGTGAGCTCTAGAAAGACAGAAAACATTTTTTCTAGAAATTCAGGCATTGATTGGTGAATCCCTTTATATATGTTGTGTTTAATTAAGTTAGTTCTTGATTTTGTATTTCATTGAATTACAGACCTTAAGTCTCCATAACTGTAGTAATTTCATTCTACAGCAGTCGGATAAATAATTAGTATTTACTTGTTGCTAGAAATACTATTGGAAGGTAGCACTAGCTTACTCAGTGTGGACTTTAACTGCAAAAGATGGCTGAAATAGTTAAGCTTAAGGCAGCACTAGGGGAGGCCGGTCGAGATCTAGGTTATAGTGGGGTGGACCTTGCAAATTATGTCAGTGTCGAGACTGATAAGTATTACGCTCGAGAAACAGCGAAAGCTGAAAGAGAAGAGCGAATAAAGTTAGCAGAAATAGATGAGAGGATAAAAGCTGTAGACGCTAGAGAAAGAAGCGAGAGAGATGAACGCGAGCATGCATTGAAGATGAAGCAGTTAGAGATGCAGGGACAAGCTCAAAGAGTTGAACCAGTAGCCGGTGCGACCGCATCTACCTCCTCAGGCAACCTATCGCCACGGTCAGATGATATGCCTTCCTTGCACGCAGGGGGCACCGGACCTTTGCCATCCTCACTCATGTCAACTTTGGGACCTTTGACGTTTCCATTTGAAGCTTTCTCGGAACAAGCCGACTCGATCGATAGGTATCTCGACAAATTTGAGAAGTTTGCCACCACGTTTGGTTTGGAGAAGAGCAAATGGAACCTGAAACTGTCGCAAGGGCTTAGAGGAACTGCTTATGACGTGTATAGCAAGCTTCCTCCAGGTTTACAGGATGACTACGACTCTTTGAAAAAGGCACTATTGGTTCGTTATGAGCTACATGCTGACGCCTATAGGAAGAGGTTCCGTAACTCTAGGAGGGAAGTCGGAGAGAACTTTGCTCAGTTTGCTGCGAGACTGGATTCCTACGTGGAGAAGTGGGGTGCCCTAGGGAATTTTACTCATGATTGGGAAGGCCTGAAGGAAATGGTCATGATCGAACAACTGAAGGACACCATGACTTCCGACATGAGAAGATTCCTGACAGAGAATGGGGCCAGCACTTTAGAATCCATAGTCCAGTTAGCGGAACGATATCAGGCAGCACTATCAGAGAATCCACCACCCAGACGGAAACAACCAGATTACGTACCTAGACAGACCGCTCAGTCACACATGGACCCCCAAGTGAAACCACCGTATACTAACTTCAAAAAGCATGACAAGCCAGACTACAAGACTACTCAGAGATCTAATTTCCAGCAGCAGAGGCAAGGGGAAAAATGGTGTAAGCACTGTAGAACCATCACCCACAATACGCAGGAGTGCAACCGGAAAAAACCCACCTCATCATGCTGCCTGCTTACGTAAAAGTGCCGCAAGGGGAAATGGACCGGAAGAACCTCTGGACAAACCCCGACATCCCCCGGTCGTTGAGACAGTCCTCGTAAATGACCAAGAGGTGACCTGCCTTTATGATACAGGCCTTGCATTCGACGCAGTTGTCTGTGCATCCCTAGTCAAGCCTGACCAGATGACAGAAGACACTATAGAAATACAAGGACCTACTAAAAGTGCAGCACCTATGCGTTTGGCCATAGCCAAGATTAAGGTCAAATCAAAATATGTGACTGGGGAAATCCGTGCAGCGATCTTGGACGACCCTATTTATCCCTTGATCTTAGGGTGTAGGTATGTGTTCTTGGGAGAACCCATTCACCCTCTGGTTGTGGCGGCTGTCACCACTAGAGGACAGGCCAAACGGAATACGGAGTTGGAATCCCCACCCAACATCCTTCCTGAGGAATTAAAAAAGGCACAAACGGAGGATCAATCTCTAGCACCCTGCTACAAAAAACTACCGAGAGCGCACACTCCTCTCCAAAAGGGAGACTTCTACAAGAAAAATGGGCTGTTGCATCGGAAAGCAGGAAATGGAGGACAGGAACATGGGCAACTTGTGGTTCCATCAGCATACCGAGCCCAGGTCCTAGAAATGGGCCATGCCCTTCCGTTTAGTGGCCACATGGGCATAAGTGCCACGATTCAGCGTATTTCATGTCATTATTATTGGCCAGGTATCAACGCCGATATCCAGAGATATGTGAAATCATGCCCGCAGTGCCAGAGGACAGCGCCGAAACACTGGACGGCCCCAGCCACTCTGGGAGAAATGCCAATCTTGGGCACACCCTTCGAACGAGTAGCGGTGGATATTGTGGGTCCACTTACTCGTAGCAAAAAGAGAAACAGTTATATACTCACGTTAGTGGATTGTTGCTCCATGTGGGCAGAGGCAATTGCTATGCCCGCCTGTGATTCTAAGCATGTTGCTGAGGCTCTGCTCACCATATTTACTCGGCTAGGGTTTCCGTCACAGATCCTGACAGATAATGGTTCCCAATTCCGAGGAAAACTCACCGAGGAAGTGTTTAGGATATTTCAGGCCCGACATATCCACACCTCTCCCTACCACCCCCAGGCAAATGGCCAGGTGGAGCGGTTTAACGGGACCCTTATTTCCATCCTTCGGAAACTTGCGCAGGAAAAACCAGAGAGCTGGGATCAATACTTACCCGCAGCACTATTTGCTTACCGCGAAGTACCCACAATTCTACTGGGATGCCTCCTGCCACATTGCTGTTTGGTAGACCTATAAAAGGACCTTTAGAGGCACTGTTACGTACTTGGACAGATGATAAAGCTGATGAGACGGTCACCTCTGCATCCCAATACGTGAAGGAGTTGACCCAACGCCTTAAAACAGGATGGGAACTGGCAAAGGAAAATGTACGCCGTGCCCGTCGTAAACATGCGCGTTACTACAACCGCACTGCGAAGGATAGGGAGCTAGAAGTAGGAGAACAGGTATTATTACTCCTGCCCAGTAGCAATAATAAATTGCAAATCGGGTGGAGAGGTCCATATAAAATTGTTGAGAAAATGTCGCGCACCAATTACAAGATTGCCATAAAGGGGAAGCAGAAAATTTACCACATAAACCTGCTGAAGCGATATTATGAAAGACCAGGTGCAGAACCAGCACATTTCCTGACACTGGCTATTGCGACGGAAACTGAGGCAGAACCCCTGACCTCCTGTGAATACCCTCTTCGTCAGTGCGAAACTCATCAAGATGTTCAGATTAGTTCAACTTTAACGGAGGATCAGCAGGCACGGGTTCAACAGTTGTTGAGAAAACACCCTAGTACACTCACGGATAAACCTGGCATGACCAACCTGATAGAATTTGATATGAAGCTAACAGACCTCGCCCCGGTACGAGTTAAGAACTATCCTGTTCCTTATGCTAAAGCAAAGGCATTGAGTGAGGAAATCGAGTACCTGCTTAAGGAAAATATTATCTCAAAATCAGAGTCGCCTTATAGTGCGAGTGTAGTGTTGCTTAGAAAATCCACAGGAGAACATCGCCTCTGCATAGACTACCGAAGGCTCAACGCTGTAACGGAATTTCAAGCGGAGCCCTTACCGGATCAGAATCAGCTTTTCACCAAGCTGAGTAGAGCACGATACTTTTCGAAGATAGACCTTAGCAAAGGGTACTACCAGATCCCGGTAAAAGAGGAAATTCGACATATGTTAGCATTTAGTACTTCTGAAGGCCATTACGAGTTTAATGTATTGCCATTTGGGCTAAGCAACGCCCCAAGCGTCTTTACTCGTATGATGAGGAAGCTACTGGAACCCCTGAACCACCCTGGGATAAGTAATTTCATGGACGACATACTTATTGCCACGAACACCTTTGAGGAGCACCTGGACGCAGTTTCCCTACTCTTCGAAAGACTTAGAGAAACAGGACTCACCGCTCGCCCTACAAAATGTCAAATTGCCTGCGAGCAACTAGAATTCCTGGGACACACTATCTCGCATGGATGCATGTTCCCAGATGCGCGTAATATTGAGAAGTTACAGCGGGCCCCACGACCCCAGACTAAAAAGGATGTAAGGTCATTTGTGTCTCTATGTGGCTTCTACCAGAGATATATTAAAGATTTTAATACCCTGAGTGCGCCATTGACCGCATTAACCAAGAATGGGAACCCGGACAAAGTAACCTGGACAGCGGAGTGCAAAAATGCCTACACGCTGCTGAAGGAGAAACTCACAGCTAGGCCAATTCTGCGACTGCCTGACTTAACTCTGAACTTTACGCTGCGAACAGATGCTAGCAATATAGGGATAGGAGCCACTCTCCTGCAGCCTAGTGATAGACCTTCTGCAACTCTATTCCCCATCGCATATGCTAGTAGGAAATTGAACCCTGCTGAACAGAACTACTCTACCATCGAACGAGAATGTCTGTCGCTAATATGGGCTGTGCAGAAGTTTCAACCATATTTATACGGGAAAAAGTTCACGGTGCAGTGTGATCACCAACCGTTGATATTTCTTGCAGCGTCGAAGAACCTTAATGCCCGGCTTATGAGATGGTCACTCCTGTTGCAGCCATATTCCTTTCACATAGAATACATACCTGGGAAGAACAACGTAGGGGCAGATTTTTTGAGCAGACATCCGGACGCAACCGAGGAGATATGAGAAACTGGAAAAGAAGAGGAAGACAGGACAAGAGGAGTTGGACGGAACGTCAAACTTGAGGAGGGGCTTGTGTGACAACTTGCCCAATCTTCTCTTCATTTTTTTTTATTATTTACGTGACATCGTTTTTTTCTCATCCTCAATGCATGATCGCAAAGTCCCGGGAATTGTCACTGGCGGAAATTCTCCTAGCATTCAGTATTTTCTCCTCGCTATTTTTAGATACGACGTCATTGTTGACCAATGACCTCGGTAGCTAGGAACCTGTTTTAATTTAAGACTGCTTAAGCTGATAAAACCAGTTTATGCCACTTTAGGAAGACCCCACGTGACTTTTAACGCTATTGATTGGAGCGTTTATTTGACGCTAATGTCACATGATGCACGCTATGGATCACGTGTCCAAGCGGAAATGACCCGCTAAAAGGCGGCAACACGAGCATTCTTCACTTGCCCGGAACCCTTGAGACAGCTAGGTCTAACCCAATTATCGGCGAATTCTCGCATTAAAAGCACTGAAGCCACGTGTCTAATTGCGGGTTAGCGTCCATCTTTGAGTAGGTAAGTGAAATCTCGCTAGAATATAATGTGATGAAAATGTGTAGTACATTGCAAAATCGACGCAAGATTGGTATGTTTACTTTATTCATATTTTTTGTTTTACGATCACATCCAGCCACATGTGATCGGGTATATTTTATGATCCCACGGGATATGTACATGTTCATAATAATGTATAACGGGAATATATATATATATATAGCTATTAATTTCCATATTATTTGATTATTTTCGACCCGACGTTTAGACTAACGGAAATTAATAGTAACGATAATGTTGACCGACCGTGACATATATTCATTATAAATTATATGACGAGGCGACCAGACATGAAGTGTGTGATAATGTTGTCAGACAATTCTAAAAACACGGATGTCCAATTATTTGTTAAATTCATCATAATGACATGACGATTAGGCTAGAGGCACAGAACTAGAATACTGTTGCCGACATTTCTATGATAAATTTGGTGGGTTTAACTGACATTTATAATAATTCATCGGGTTAAGCTGACGATAAATCAGTCTAAAGAATTATAATACTGCCACTGGGGCAGAGAAATATAATAAAGGACAGACAGGAGAAACTTGAATTCAAGATTAGACTCTAGACATATGATGTTAGAGACTAAAATCTGAGGTGACGGGCAGAGGGACGGCTTAGGGAAAGACTGCTTTCTAAAGCTAGAAAATTAATGAAGCCGTCGTATTTGTCTTCAGTCTATGGTGGAGCCTTGCACGACAGTCCAATCTCAGCGCAGAATACGGAGTCGAGCACAGAGAAGGCAAATCCGAACCATTCAAGACCTACCGGGGGAAACGTCAGGAGACCGGAGAACTAACCACACTTCACTATCAGCCAGGGGCTGAAAAGCTAAGTCCACGAAAAAGGAACCTCACTACATCAATGCCTAGTTTAGTCATCCATGATGAAAAACACTTGAATTGTGAGACACATAATACATACAGCAGACACTAATTCCATCGACAATACTATCATTCACCATCTATTCACTTTATTGCAATAAACCAATTGGGTGTATATACTGTACCCCACGCTTTGTTCCTTCCATTAGATGTTGAATATTGTCTATGTTTATCTTCCTTTATAAGGGAGGGGGGGCTCGTAAAATATAATATAATTTAAAGAATAATAATAATAGATAACTGAGAAGGGGACGACGGTAGCGAGAGACCAAATATCTCCTTACAATCTTTTCCAGACCTGTCGAGTTAGGAGAATTTACCCTCTTCGTCACCCTTCGGAAGTGGGAAAACCCAGCAGGGATTCCTTGAGCCAAATCTTCCACATCAGATCTATTATTTCCTCTAAATAATTCTCTTATCCTTTAAACGCTACGTGACAACACGTCTTCCTGTTCCATGTCATCAGCTCTAGGTCTTTACATGTCTTCCTGTTCCGTGTCATCAGGTCAAGGTCTTTACATGTCTTCCTGTTCCATGTCATCAGCTCTAGGTCTTTACATGTCTTCCTGTTCCGTGTCATCAGGTCAAGGTCTTTACATGTCTTCCTGTTCTGTGTCATCAGGTCAAGGTCTTTACGGGTCTTCCTGTTCCATGTCACCAGGTCAAGGTCTTTACATGTCTTCCTGTTCCATGTCATCAGCTCTAGGTCTTTACATGTCTTCCTGTTCTGTGTCATCAGCTCTAGGTCTTTACATGTCGTCCTGTTCTGTGTCATCAGGTCAAGGTCTTTACATGTCTTCTTGTTCTGTGTCATCAGGTCAAGGTCTTTACATGTCTTCCTGTTCCGTGTCATCAGGTCAAGGTCTTTACATGTCTTCCTGTTCTGTGTCATCAGCTCTAGGTCTTTACATGTCTTCCTGTTCCATGTCATCAGCTCTAGGTCTTTACATGTCTTCCTGTTCCATGTCATCAGCTCTTTACATGTCTTCCTGTTCCATGTCATCAGCTCTAGGTCTTTACATGTCTTTCTGTTCTGTGTCATCAGCTCTAGGTCTTTACATGTCTTCCTATTCCATGTCATCAGCTCTAGGTCTTTACATGTCTTCCTGTTCCATGTCATCAGCTCTAGGTCTTTACATGTCTTCCTGTTCCGTGTCATCAGCTCTAGGTCTTTACATGTCTTCCTGTTCTGTGTCATCAGCTCAAGGTCTTTACATGTCTTCCTCATCCCTTTCATCTGTCTCCAGTTCTCTTCTCCATGTGTTTTCCAGTCTCCCTACACCTCATCTACGCTGGGACTCCAGACTCCAAGACAAGGACTGGCTTGTAATGCTATTAACAGATTTCCTCAATGTATGTCCCACCAATCGCCAGTCCTCCCATCCCTTGTTACACCCTAACTTGTTTTGTTCCCACCATCAGTTCCACACTGGTGATTGTGCCAACCCACTTCCATACTTCAATTCAATGTAATCACCCATCCATGACAGTATGTAATGAGCTATCTGTGTTTTGGTTGTTCTGTGTGTTTTAGAGCCATATAAGATGACTGACTTGACACTGGGGCAAAACATTCTGACTTTTGTACTGGACATGATTCCTTTAGATTTCCATACATTTCCCAAGGCAATGAAATATGACGAGCCACTGCAACGTTAGCAACATGCTGCCATTGTGGGATACTGAGTTACTGGTATAACAAGAACAGTCTTTCAAATACCTTTGTTATGGTGGAACAAAATCTAGAAAAGTTATGGATATTTCAAAACAGTAAGTCTGACATATCATATTCCAAGAACACAAAGTTAAAATGATGCTTGTGAACAGGTAAGAGCTTTGAAATGTATTTTTAATGATGACAGGAAACTCTATATAGAGCTTTATAAAATGAAAACTATCAAGAAATGTTTTAAAACAACATTGTACAAATACTGCTCATGGAAAAACTACCATTTACATCATAAGGCAAAGCTATCTATGCTGATAGTTTGGTTTTGTATAAAATATGTGTAAATCAAATACAATGTTTTTAACTTCATTCCCCTAGTGTTTGATGATGTCACAATGTGCTATCTAGTATCTCATGTGTTGGTGTATTTGTATCTATACAATTGATGATTATGCCCACAACAATTGTTTATTTTACTTACCTTTTTTATGTACCAATGATCGGCAAATATTTATAATGTACATCTCCCGTGAGTCGTTGTAAGATCTTTCATAGTTACCATCAACTCTGGTCAGCCGGGACAGGTCAAAGACATCATCACCATGCGTTAATGTGCAGTCTGAAATCTGGTGTGGGGGACACACTACACTGGTGTGCCACTCAAACACATATGTGCAGTCTGATTTCTCATCTACATACTGTGGTAACGAGTTGCCAGTCTGACTGTGGTCACACATAAAATTAATGACCGTGGACCTGGTGAAGGTTTTGTGGCAGCTTCCCTTGCCTTCTGAGTAAACAAGCGAGATCTGACCCGAGTTATAGATTGGCTTGTCATTAGTGGCTCCTGCAGGCATCAGAAAGAAATGTAAAACCTTCAATGGTTAGTAAGTAACAACTCAATGGGACCCTAATAATGAAAGACTGTGACAAGAACAGGGATGAAAACACGTTGGTAAATGTAAACATTACAGCTTGACCTTCTGTTCTATATATAGTATCAGAGTTCTATGAAACAAAATGTCATGGAAACAGTGAGTCACTGTGAAATCCTTATGTTAATTCAGTCCAGACGAAATTTTGTAGTTCACTTACATACAGAGCTGGTATATGTAGGACTATTTATCAATGTGAAGGTCTACTTGGATTCTACATAGGACACACTGCCACATACTACCATATTTAATCACTATGATTACTTAACAGTCAGGTATACAAGCCCTACTTTCTGAACTGTGCAACCAGCGCAGGGTCGCCATGCAGTGGATACCGTCTCATTGTGGAATACCAGGAAACGAGAGAGCAGATGGACTGGCTAAAGAAGGTGCTGCAGACGAGCAACCGGATGTACTAGTTACATACCATCAGAAGAAAAAGATGATCAAATCTATCAGAAAGCCACCAACACCAACGCAGGATGACTACCAAGCTATGAACAGATCAGAACAAATAGTCATTCTGCGCCTCAGAACAGGACACAACCGTCTCCACAGCCACATGTATACAAAATTCAAGATTGGCAATTCAGCCATGTGTACATGTGGACAGCCACCCCAGACTGCGGAGCACGTACTTCAAGAATGCCCCGAATATGATATATTGAGGCAAACCCACTGGCCCAGAGAAACAACACTGGAAGCAAAACTATATGGACCTCTGTATGAACTACAAAAGACAGTGAAGTTTATACAAGAAACAACATTGCAAATATAGACTATATAGTTCAAGCGAACGAAAGAAGAAGAAGAATTACTTAACAGTCATCCTTTAGCTTGTTAGGGTTTGTTCAATCATCTAAAACCATATAGCACCTAAAGGAGCATATGTCTTCAACAAACATATACCAAGCCCTCCTGTTACATAACATCAGCTAATGACCTTCAACAAACACACACCATGTCCTCCTGTCATATGACATCAGCTAATGGCCTTCAACAAACATATACCATGTCCTCCTGTCATGTGACTTCAGCTAATGACCTTCAACAAACATAAACCAAGTCCTCTTGTCACGTGACATCAGCTAATGACCTTCAACAAACATAAACCAAGTCCTCCTGTCACGTGACATCAGCTAAAGGCCTTCAACAAACATAAACCAAGTCCTCTTGTCACGTGACATCAGCTAATGACCTTCAACAAACATAAAACAAGTCCTCTTGTCATGTGACATCAGCTAATGACCTTCAACAAACATAAACCAAGTCCTCCTGTCACGTGACATCAGCTAATGAATGACCTTCAACAAACATAAACCAAGTCCTCCTGTCACATGACATCAGCTAATGACCTTCAACAAACATAAACCAAGTCCTCCTGTCATGTGACATCAGCTAATGGCCTTCAACAAACACATACCAAGTCATGTGACATCAGCTAAAGGCCTTCAACAAACATAAACCAAGTCCTCCTGTCACATGACATCAGCTAATGGCCTTGAACAAACATATACCAAGTCCTCCTGTCACGTGACATGAGCTGATGGCCTTCAACAAACATAAGCCAAGTCCTCTTTTCACGTGACATCAGCTAATGTTATTGTTAATCAGAATTGACCTCACAGCACTGCGGGCAAACCCATAGGTGCTCAGTCTCCCTCAGCAAATGTCAAAGAGTATGAATGCTACTTGTACCGGTAGCACATTGGTTGTACATATGACGGATGCAGCGCAGCCTCTCACACATCCATCTCTGCTAGTCCCACATTTGATGCCAAACTCCAACAGCCGCAGCCTTGTTGATTCATCCATTGCAGTGTCATTATCAAGCAGACAATCATTAATTGCCCTTAGTATCTCTCCCTTATCCATGTCCAGTGTCCCCACTATGGGTGCTCTCGATGCCAGTCTGTCAGCTCTCTCATTGCCACGCACCCCTGCATGACCAGGACAGTAGATCCACACCAGTTCTTGAAGACTTGAGGATTCTATTGATGTTTTCCATTCCCATCAGCTAATGGCCTTCAACAAACATATACCAAGTCCTCCTGTCACATGAAATTAGCTAATGGCCTACAACAAACATATACCAAGTCCTCCTGTCACGTGACATCAGCTAATGACCTTCGACAAACACATACCAAGTCCTCCTGTCACATGACATCAGCTAATGACCTTCGACAAACACATACCAAGTCCTCCTGTCACATGACATCAGCTAATGACCTTCAACAAACATATACCAAGTCCTCCTGTCAAGTGACATCAGCTAATGACCTTCAACAAACATATACCAAGTCCTCCTGTCACGTGACATCAGCTAATGACCTTTGACAAACACATACTAAGTCCTCCTGTCACATGACATCAGCTAATGACCTTCAACAAACATATACCAAGTCCTCCTGTCACGTGACATCAGCTAATGACCTTCAACAAACACATACCAAGTCCTCCTGTCACATGACATCAGCTAATGGCCTGTGACGAAAGTACTGAGATTCTGTCTTTCAAATGGCCCATGTCTTTTTCTCCTTGCATTTTGTTCACTATTTCTAGGAGGGATTACAGAAAAATCCTTCCCCATGTTTCTTCTCCTTCTATTTATTTACGTTTTCAGAGAGATTACGGTGGAGTTTCATCTCATCTACATCTATGTTCCTTCTCTATGACTAGTAGTCTTGTTTAGTGTTGGGGTGTAGAGAACTGTTGCATTATTATTCTAGACGAAGGACTTTAGAGCCTAGATCAGATTGGCACCAGTTTTAGTCTTTTTAAAGACAGGGCAGGTGGCCCTAGACGCATTTTTCGGGAGTTAAATTATTTGCGGCCATTTTTGCTTCAATTTAGCAGTATAGGGCTGGGACTAATTCCCGTTTCTTTGTCTAAAACCCATGCACGTTGCATCAGAATGATCTAAGGTTCTGATTGGCTGAGAGCTAACTGCAGTTGAAATGCAGAGCTCCCATTGGCTTAGAACCACGCCGCGCATATGACGTCATGAAGTCGGCGCGTGGGGGTCTTGATAATAAATACGCCCGAATTTCATAAGTTCGGTCTCTAAAAATTAATTGCCAAGCCGGGTGCCAGAGTCAAGTCGATTGCCTTCAGTAGGACATTCGAGATTTGGTAAGCATCATTTTTGCGTGGGGGCTTTATTTAATTTTTCTAGTCTAGGCGTAGCAGTAAGTTTCTTGGGAAGGGAGTTTAATTAAATTCGTAACTTCAGAGCCATCAAATACGATCTGAGTAATAGACATGAGAAACTTACTAGGTCCATTTAATTCCTTATTTCAGGAATAGCGGTATTTAAGGGAGTCTGTGTATTTGTGATTTTATTGAGAATGTAATGCTGCAAGTTATTTATATTATAGTACACTTCTATAGGTGGACGAGGGGAGAAGAGGTGGAATTTGTAAAGCACGTGAGCGCGTTGGTTACGGTATATTTATTGATACGATGTTCAGAGGGACGAGGGGGAGAGAAGCACGTGGTCATAAAATTGTAACCACGTGTTTGTAACTACTGAGATTTAATTGATAACCATTATGTATAACTTTTGACGGCATATATATGCTAGTATCTAACAGGGTTATATGTTATTGATTGTGCATTATTGTTCTGTGAATTCAGAAGATGGGAGAAGTAATTTTAAAGGGAATTATTTTGTATTACATTTTTACTGTGATTACTATTATTGACGGGAAGTTTAGGAATTCCTAGAGATAGAGTATTTTTGTGTTAATAATTTGCTGCATGAAGGGTCAGCGTAAGAAGTAGGCCACAGTACGACTGCCCAGACCGGGCCAGTGAAAATATTGTTGTTGCTGGGAGTTAGTCATGCAGAACCCTGGGTCAGACGGTCTGTGTGATTGTATTACCGGGAAATGTTTATTTTGGGGCTCAGGTAGAGACGGAGAGAGAGAAGAGAGGGGAGTTACATGTTGAAGAGTAAGGAAGTTAATTGTTATTTGTACTAGAGTATTAACGTTTTGTTTAGCTGTTGTTTTTGCTTTTGTCTAAACAGCAGGTACCGGCTTTTGTGGGGAAGAGCAGAATTTTGATACTACAAAATTTCTCCCACGGCACAGTGGTGGCATTCGCAGACACCCAAAGTCTCGCGTTAATTGCCAGTGGTGGAAGGAGAGAAAGAAAAGACGTTTTCCCAGGCAGGGGAAGACATTTTCCAGCGACTAGGATTTTTATGGATAAATCCTGAGCTCTGACGCTCGTTACACATGCAGATTTGGCATGCTGCCAGCGTTGTGGTAATTTTATGTTCGCTTCGTCACGGCCATAATAACGCCGAAAGCCCATCGCCCAGTCATAGGTAATCGGGCCGGTAAATTCAGAGTGGTAGGAGAAGCCAGCTACAGTTCCAGTCTAGAATCCAGTGGGGTTCTGTTAAACCTTAGTCATCAATTCCAGAGTTCGTGGAGAGAGAGAGGGTAAACATTCTCTCTACTGAAGTCAGCACAGATAGGCAGAACTGATAGTTTTGGTGAATCATAGAAGAGGACCGCTGCTGAAATTTAGAGGTGCAGTTAGTTGTGTTCAGGAGATTCCAGGATAGGCTGTGTAGAACCGAAGTCTGTGCAGAGATTGTGTAGACACTTCGTAGTCGTTCCAGCTATCAGTGGACTTAGAGTTAGAGTTAGAATTTAGAACAGCTAGTTTGGAGTGTAGGCGACATCAAGTGCAGTGTAGTTCATTTCAGTTAACCTTACCTTCTTTCTCCATACAGGTGAAACTTGTGGATGAAGGGTGGGGTTGGGTTTTGATGATACATCATTTCGTCATTTTTTTCTTCCTGAATTTAGTTGTTTTCAGGAGTGCTTACACTGCAATTTTATGTATGGGACATGCATATGTTGGTTTGTTTATAGGTGTAAAATAAACTTGTATAAATTGTAGCTGGCATCAGTCATTTCATTTAAGTACAGTAGCTATATGTTGTCTGTATCTTGGTGTTTGTTAAGCTTGATATAACCTTATCCCCTTAGGGTAGCTAGAGGTCGTTGACAACTATAGCACATAAGACGTCCGAAGTGAGGAGGAAAGAATCAACCTCGGTTCTTAACCTCGGAGCCAATAGTGTCAACTGTTCACATTTCACTATCATTTTCTTCTAAATCTATCTTTTCAGTCTTTCTTCTCACTAGTGTCTTGTCACTGTATGTAGACAGTCTCTAGTCCTAAATCCATTTTGTGACATGGCCTTCAACAAACATATACCAAGTCCATCTCATCTCTTGTTCCACTGGTTCTCATCATCAGTTTCACACCGGTGACCTTGACACACTATTTATATCAATCCTTTTATTCTAAGCAAGTATGGATGTATGAGGATGCAATCATTGTGTTACAACCGGCGAGTTACAGGAACAGTTAGCATTTATACTCTTCCACATATATTGAGGGAGAATAAGCACCAAGGGTTTTGCTCAACGTACCATGATGTCAATTCTGTTCAACAATAACAATTTGTAAATTGTTATCAAGCCACATTTTAAACCAGTATTGCAGAAAGGTCGTTCATGCACGTTTGTTTAATTGCTCATTCCAGTTTATTCAGGTTCTGTTTCAAGTTGTATTGAATCACACCCACTAAGATTTTGTAACATACACATCAAGACAAATTTAAAAACAGCTCTTTTATGATTTAAAATGAGAGAGATTAAAATAATAATTTCTCTGGTAAAGTAATAAAGCAAACTTGATGGTGGTATAATCCCAGAAACAAATGGCAATTACCCACTTCCCTTCAACTGTTTTTTTTCAATGATGGTTTTAACAGGGATGTCTCTTGATATTTCCTAAATATTTTGTATAATTTTGATCTAGTTTTTCCAAGACCTTGTTGTCTGATTTCTTCTACCTTCATGAGACCCAACCTTTCATACGTATATCCATATTTCAAGCGCCACAAATCTTTCTCCCATTTACTTACTCACTCTTCATGTTTCTGCTGTATTTAATCATAAAGATTATATATAACGCTCGATGATCCTCATCTTTAATTTGTGTACTACTTGTTTGCACAAGTACTTTTATCACTGGGTACCAGAGCAACTCTGGGAAGGTTAAAGGCAGCCGGAGTGATGCTGACCACGAAATCCCTAGTGTACTGGTGGTAAAAAAAATAGGAACCTAACACCATTTTCCCACTATGCCTCTAATGGGCGTGTAATGGGATCATTTACCTTTGACCTTACCCTTCTTTTACCACTATGGGATTTTCATCTTTAATTTGTGTGCTATATTTTTGTACAAGTACTTTTATCACTATAGGATTCTCATCTTTAATTTGTGTGCTATATTTTTGTATAAGTACTTTTATCACTATAGGATTCTCATCTTTAATTTGTGTGCTACATTTTTGTATAAGTACTTTTATCACTATAGGATTCTCATCTTTAATTAGTGTGCTATATTTTTGTATAAGTACTTTTATCACTATAGGATTCTCATCTTTAATTTGTGTGCTACATTTTTATATAAGTGCTTTTATCACTATAGGATTCTCATCTTTAATTTGTGTGCTATATTTTTGTATAAGTACTTTTATCACTATAGGATTCAACACATGTAACACTGTATGGTTTACCCAAAATCTGTACAAGGTGTTCGCCTTTTCAGATGTGTATGCCCTGTACATAATTTCTGTACATGTTTTTTCGCCTAATTATTAAATATATATATAAATCGATCGCCTTGCGCTTCACCTTAGCTGATATTTGCATCATGAGATTTGGCGAAATGTTAGGCCACGTAAATAAAAAATCAACCAATAAAATCAAGCTGCCTATTTTTCAACTGATGCGGGATTTTCAAGAGTACAAGTGGTATGTCGTTCATTTATCATTTTTCGCTACTGCTGACAGCAGCCAGCATGTTTCTGATTATTTTAATGATTTTGTCGCATTGAGCATAATTTATTATTTACGGCTGCTTATAAGCAACAACAACAAAAAAGTGGATAACACTACATTTTACTTGATTTAATTAAAACTTGTAGAATCTGTGAAAGAAATGTACATTTTAATAATAATATAAAAAGAAATATGACTATAGAAAAAAATATCACAAAAGCAAGGCAAATTTATATCTTAACCCAATCAGAGCCCCTGGAAAAGTTTTTTTTGGAGTTACTTCTCTTCTAAGTTTTAATTTCCTTTCTATAAAATCATTCTGATTTTTCTTTGGTGGATATATCATTATTATGATCATCCAGTCAGTTATTTTATTAAATAATTAATTACTATCACTGACGGTTGAGCAGAATGGGAGAAGATCGGCTACCACGACAAGCATGGGAAACAAAGAGCCAGGGATCCAGACCTCCAGGACGACCCAGAGTCCGCTGGGAGGACAACATTAGACAATCTTTGAAGGACCGAGGACTAGAATGGAACCAGGCCAGGAAGAAGGCAGCTGATAGAATGGTCTGGCGCTCTCTCTTCCAAACCTCTACACCTCACGGTAGAAGGGGAACGACTAAGTAAGTAAGACGGTTGAAACTAGTCATATGGGTATTTAAAACTGCCAATTAGGCTAAAACGGCTATTTTCATTTTTGAAGTTCGGTAGAGAATAAATTACACTAGCGTCAGTTTATATTTTTGTAGCAAATTATGAGCTTTAAATTTTTTATTCATTTATATGATAACGTGATATTATTATTTTTAAGATTACATCAAATATTTATTGAACTAATTCTAAACTGCCCTATTATTATTGCAAAGAGAAAATTTGAACTATGATAGGAAACTCTTTACAGAGCGATACAACAGGAGGCAATCTGATCATCAGAAGTAGTCCCCCTGTCCGACAAGTGTTTCGGCCCGATATACTCCTTTACACTCTAGGGGGGGGCAGGCCCACTTGGGTCATGACTCCCAAGCGTCTCAGCCTCCTGTTGTCTTGTATCGAAAATGAACCCATTTCACTTATGGTAGCAACTTTAAAATCCACAACTCCGCCAGCCTATATTTATCCACTATATTATAGTGTTATATGAAACCATTCCATTTCATATAACAGGATAATACAGTTTAGTTCAAATTTTCTCTTTGCAATAATAATAATAATAATAATGAAGTAGTAAAATTAGTTGTGAGAACAGTGGAACATCATCTTCGATCTCATCGTACATCGCGAACGTCATTAGGGTTAAGATTAAGGTTTGGGTTTAGGATTTCTAACCCATAATCTTAATTACTGTGCCTCAGAATTCTTTTACTAGGTCCTATCAAACACAGGTTTTCGTGGTCTGTTAGTGATTATTAAGTGCAGAAATAGACTAAATGATGAAACGATCACATCATTTTTACAGTGTGAAATAAACTCGGACAAATAGTTTGACTTTTAAAATAAGTGAAGACCTGCTTTAAAAGGCAAAGTCCTCATGCCACAATTATAATGCAGCTGTAATTGACAAATTTTTTACACGAGTCAACTCTTTTGGTATGTTTTTCAGTCGTTGTACTGGTTTTGCTTGTCTTTGTGCAAGGTTTTTGAATTTTCTGTACAGGTTTTTGATCTCCGAAATGTGGCATGTATTTAAGTACTTTTATCACTATAGGATTCTCATCTTTAATTTGTGTGCTACATTTTTGTATAAGTACTTTTATCACTATAGGATTCTCATCTTTAATTTGTGTGCTACATTTTTGTATAAGTACTTTTATCACTATAGGATTCTCATCTTTAATTTGTGTGCTACATTTTTGTATAAGTACTTTTATCACTATAGGATTCTCATCTTTAATTTGTGTGCTACATTTTTGTATAAGTACTTTTATCACTATAGGATTCTCATCTTTAATTTGTGTGCTACATTTTTGTATCAATACCATTTAGCTCCCCGAGGAGCATAGGCCTTCAACAAACACGTGCCAAGTCTTCCTGTCCCGTGCCATCCGCTCAAGTTACATTTTTGTATAAGTACTTTTATCACTACAGGATTCTCATCTCTAATACTACTCCTAGGAATGTCTTTACTTTAACAACATTATTTTTGAACTATTTTCTATAAATGTCTGTTACAGATAAACATAAACAAATGACTTGAAACAAATGTCTTGAAACAAATGTCTTGAAACAAACGACTTGAAACAAACGACAGGAAACAAATGACCTGAAACAAATGACTTGAAACAAATGACTTAAAACAAATGACTTGAAACAAATGACTTGAAACAAACGTTTTGAAATGAATGACTTGAAACAAACGTCTTGAAACAAATGACTTGAAACAAACGACTTGAAACAAATGACCTGAAACAAACAACTTGAAACAAATGACAGGAAACCAATTACTTGAAACAAATGACATGAAACAAATGACCTGAAACAAATGACTTGAAACAAACATCTTGAAACAAATGACTTGAAACAAATGACTTGAAACAAATGACCTGAAACAAATGACTTGAAACAAATGACTTGAAACAAATGACCTGAAACAAATGACTTGAAACAAATGACTTGAAACAAATGACCTGAAACAAATGACTTAAAACAAATGACTTGAAACAAGAGGGAGGGAGGAAGGGAGAGAGAGAGAGTGACACACAAAAAAGACAAAGAGAAAATTTTACCAATCTTTACAGGTTCAGACAGGGTGGATCCTGTCTGACATGCTGAAATCCCTCCTTGTCCACACTGGCCAGGCCCATTCACTAAAGGCCCACAGACGTTTAACAGGAACTGATATCCACCACCGGAGACATTGTAGCTTTCAGATGTTCGACGGAGAGTGCTGAGATCAAACTCATAATTGTAGACGGGATCTGTCACTTTACAATCAGAACCAGTGAAAACCTGAGAGGAGCAAGTGAGGTGTTAAGGTCACTATCACTACAAAGCTGTCAGGAGCAAGTTTGACATCCGGATGTGTGCAAAGCCAGAAATGCTCCAGTGACAGAGGAAGAATACAACTACTATTGTCCATCATGTCATAGAATGTCAGATTGTGCATGTGGCTGACAACCTCATTATGTACAACTAACGGTCACAGAAACCACTGCTGTAAGATCATGTGACTACTTGGTGCAGGCTTCAAGTGGTGGCTACATGTTCCACAGGGAACACAAAGTAAACGATAACTTTAATGTCCTTAAAGTCACCATAACTTGATACTGTCTACATCACTGAAGTATGTTTAGTTAACAAATGTAACTTAACGATGACTTTATTCCATAATGTCCTTAAAGTCACCACAACTTGATACTGTCTACATGACTGAAGTATGTTTAGTTAACAAATGTAACTTAACGATGACTTTATTCCATAATGTCCTTAAAGTCACCACAGCTTGATACTGTCTACATCATTGAAGTATGTTTAGTTAACAAATGCAACTTTGATAAACTGTGTAAGTCCATGTAGTACATTTATTAACTCTTTGACTTGAACCAACGATCACATAGTTGGTCTGTATCCACACCCCTGTCGAAACAACACTCATCGTGTCAGTTTAGGTTTGTCAATAATAAACCAAGTTATTCATCCTTTCAATCCAGTCCATGTAAAACCATAAGGTGATGCCTGTTACTATGTAATAAACTAATTCAGTATAGTAAGTGGCATGTACATTTTCCATGTTATTATCATATTTTTTTGACAAATCTTTTGTTAGAAATATCTACAAATTCTAAGCCTCCTAAGTGCATGATTGTGTAATGTTTAGTTAGAAATATCGTTGACAGTGAAGATATGTGAAACAGACACATAGCTTGTTGTCATATGATGGCAGCAATCCAGAATAAAATGTTACACACATTAGATTTAGTCTTCGAGTTCAAGTATTTTACTCAAGAACATCCATACTTAACCACATCTGTACTATCTTGTATTTAATTCTAGAAAGTTATTTAAAATACTAGAATTTTGACACTTTGTATTTCATTCAAGTATTTTACTCAAGAACATCCATACTTCACCAGATCTGTACTATCTTGTATTTAATTCTAGAAAGTTATTTAAAACACTAGAATCTTGACATTTTGTATTTCATTCAAGTATTTTACTCGAGAACATCCATACTTCACCAGATCTGTACTATCTTGTATTTAATTCTAGAAAGTTATTTAAAACACTAGAATTTTGACATTTTGTATTTCATTCAAATATTTTATACGAGGACATCCATACTTCACCAGATCTGTGCTATCTTGTATTTAATTCTGTTAACCACATCTTATGTATTCACAGGAAAGTTCTTTTTGTTTCTGTATTCTGATTTTTACTTTATTTTTTTGGCTCCTTCTTGCCGTGAAGTGTCATGGGGAGCTAACATTTTCATTCATGATCCAAGTGTGTCATACTAGCTGATCACAGTCCATGTGGTTGTAGGATTTCTGTAATATTGTCTATCTCTTGGTGTTCCTTGTGTATAAAGCTAAATCTTCTACTGCTGCTGCAAGTGACACTTGTCACACTTGTCCTACCATACAACTGACATATGATGATAATACTTGTCACACTTGTCCTACCATACAACTGACATATGATGATAATACTTGTCACATTTGTCCTACCATACAACTGACATATGATGATAATAGTTGTCACACTTGTCCTGCCATAATGGCTGACATATGATGATAATACTTATCACACCATATGACTGACATGATCATAACACTTGTCATGATTGTTCTACCATACAACTGACATATGATGATAATACTCGTACTTGTCACACTTGTCCTACCATACGACTAACATATGATGCCAGCAAGTGGTAAATAATAGAGCTCCACTTTATTGTCTGCCTGTCTATTAACTGATGCTGTATACAGTTGCTACAATTGTTCAGATGTTATCATTTCTCATTCTGTCTCTCCTGGTAACATATATGGTTCTGGTTCTAAGCATCTTATCTCTTACAATGTGATTTTACTTTCTTTCAGTATTACTCCAAAATGATAGGAATGTACACTCTAGACAAAAGTTGACAACAAAATCTTAGAGGATGAACATGACATGAACAAGTTCAACAATTCATCATCATTATTATTACCATTTTTCATTTATGTATAGAGCCACCACTACAACTGGTTCTCTTCTCCCACCAACCAAAACATTTGTAGCAGTGGTTTATGTAGCAATTTGTTTTATATGATGAGATTGTCAACTCTTTGTATAACCTCATATAAGTTATTGTGTCATCTCTTTGTATAACCTCATATTGTTAGTTATTGTGTCAACTCTTTGTATAACCTCATATTGTTAGTTATTGTGTCAACTCTTTGTATAACCTCATATAAGTTATTGTGTCAACTCTTTGTATAACCTCATATAAGTTATTGTGTCAACTCTTTGTATAACCTCATATAAGTTATTGTGTCAGCTCTTTGTATAACCTCATATACGTTATTGTGTCAACTCTTTGTATAACCTCATATAAGTTATTGTGTCAACTCTTTGTATAACCTCATATTAGTTATTGTGTCAACTCTTTGTATAACCTCATATAAGTTATTGTGTCAACTCTTTGTATAACCTCATATAAGTTATTGTGTCAACTCTTTGTATAACCTCATATAAGTTATTGTGTCAACTCTTTGTATAACCTCATATAAGTTATTGTGTCAACTCTTTGTATAAACTCATATAAGTTATTGTGTCAACTCTTTGTATAACCTCATATAAGTTATTGTGTCAACTCTTTGTATAACCTCATATTAGTTATTGTGTCAACTCTTTGTATAACCTCATATTAGTTATTCTATAACCTCATATTAGTTATTGTGTCAACTTTTTGTATAACCTCATAGAAGTTATTGTGTGTGTCAACTCTTTGTATAACCTCATATTAGTTATTGTGTCAACTCTTTGTATAACCTCATATTAGTTATTGTGTCAACTCTTTGTATAACCTCATATTAGTTATTGTGTCAACTTTTTGTATAACCTCATATTAGTTATTGCTGTATGACACACCTGAGAGAGGTCATTAGTTCAGTTCATTTTTTGTGTCTAACTGTCATCTATCCAAAACCTATCTGACACACACCTGACAGAGCATTAGTTCTGTTCATTTTTTGTGTCTAACTGTCATCTATCCAAAACCTATCTAACACACACCTGGCGGAGCATTAGTTCAGTTCATTTTTTGTGTCTGTCATCTATCCAAAACCTATCTAACACACCTGGCGGAGCCTTAGTTCTGTTCATTTTTTGTGTCTAACTGTCATCTATCCAAAACCTATCTAACACACACCCGGCGGAGCATTAGTTCAGTTCATTTTTTGTGTCTGTCATCTATCCAAAACCTATCTAACACACACCTGGCAGAGCATTAGTTCTGTTCATTCTTTGTTGTCTGTCATCTATCCAAAACCTATTTAACACACACCTGGCAGAGCATTAGTTCTGTTCATTCTTTGTGTCTGCCATCTATCCAAAACCTATCTAACACACACCTGGCAGAGCATTAGTTCTGTTCATTCTTTGTTGTCTGTCATCTATCCAAAACCTATTTAACACACACCTGGCAGAGCATTAGTTCTGTTCATTCTTTGTGTCTGTCATCTATCCAAAACCTATCTAACACACACCTGGCAGAGCATTAGTTCTGTTCATTCTTTGTGTCTGCCATCTATCCAAAACCTATCTAACACACACCTGGTGGAGCATTAGTTCTGTTCATTTTTTGTGTCTGTCATCTATCCAAAACCTATCTAACACACACCTGGCAGAGCATTAGTTCTGTTCATTCTTTGTGTCTGCCATCTATCCAAAACCTATCTAACACACACCTGGCAGAGCATTAGTTCTGTTCATTCTTTGTGTCTGCCATCTATCCAAAACCTATCTAACACACACCTGGCGGAGCATTAGTTCTGTTCATTTTTTGTGTCTGTCATCTATCCAAAACCTATCTAACACACACCTGGCAGAGCATTAGTTCTGTTCATTTTTTGTGTCTGTCATCTATCCAAAACCTATCTAACACACACCTGGCAGAGCATTAGTTCTGTTCATTCTTTGTGTCTGCCATCTATCCAAAACCTATCTAACACACACCTGGCGGAGCATTAGTTCTGTTCATTTTTTGTGTCTGTCATCTATCCAAAACCTATCTAACACACACCTGACAGAGCATTAGTTCTGTTCATTTTTTGTGTCTAACTGTCATCTATCCAAAACCTATCTATCTGCCCTTCTATTTTGTTCACCATGCACAATCACATGACTTTGTTACTGACCACAACAACTGTCTACTTTAGCTGTCTCGGCTCCCAATATAAAGTTCAGACTGCTGTGGCCTTCTCACTCCTCTATTCTCCTGTATGTTCCACATATGGGCATATGTGGGCATACTGGTTGATTGTCACCTGAAGATTTGTCCTATCAATCTAGACTTTCTCATTACAACCTCCAGCTGTATCAGCCATTACTCCATGTACCTTCTAGGGAGATCTGAGGAGATGACAACAGAACAGAGCCTGTGCTCTCCCATCAATGCCATAACAGGTGATTACTGTTAGTCTCAACATGGGGCTGGCAACCTCATCATGTAATAAACTTGTCACAGAAACTATCACTACAAGAATACACAATGTCCTCTAGTACAGCATTCCCTAACTTTTTATTTTTCTCATCCCCAGGGTTACAAGTTTTCACTCCAGAAACTATCACTACAAGAATACACAATCTACTTTAGTACAGCATTCCCAAACTTTTCTCATCCCCAGGGTTACGAGTTTTCACTCCTGTTTTCCCTGTGCTATGTAATGGAATGTGTAAGACCTTTTTCAACTGCACTGTGTGTCCAAACAGGGTGTTGGTGATGGAAGGGTTTAATGGCAGTAATTGCTTCAGCAGATCTGCTAGTGCCAGGCAATCTAAAAGCTGACATTCTACAATTTCTTCCTCTTGTCTGTCACAGTGCTTGCCGTATAGTGTACGGTTTGGGACCACTATGTGCCTTTCGAATCAGCCTGGTTTTCTCTCTTGTAGTTTGCGTAATCATGATTTAAAGCAAACAGGTGATTGGCCTGTTGTGCCTTTGCATGGTGGAGGGCTGCCTCCTTATGGCCTCCATGCAGGCCGCTCTCCTCCTTTTTCAGCCGGTCTTGGGACCGACCTAGGTGGAGTTATGGGCAATGACTACAATCCACAAAAGCCAGATCCAAAACCTCAGAAATTTTTTTTTTTTTTTTTTTTTCGTACGCCCGCTAATACTCGAGGCGAAATCTCAGGTTTATTATTTATTTCTAACCTGACATTGATTTTACGTGAGTATCCCTTTATTTCTTGTACAGAGACAGGTGTCCCTCGCCATTCAGGCAAATACTCGCCGATTTCGGAGGTACCCATTGCAGCTGGGTCGGCTCAGGAGCCGCCAGTCCCTGGTCGACGACACTCCTTCAAATGTCCTCGCCAGGTCTCGAGTTAATCCAGTCCAAATCCCGGTCGACGAAAAATCCTCAAATGCCGTCGCCCGGGTTTGATCCTGTATCACCCGGTCGCCAGAGCGGTGTTGTAACCACTACGCTAGCGCGGCTCCCATTGACGTAACAAGAAGAGACATGGTCTGCAACCAGACGATACGTCAAGGCATAAAATCCCACCCCCTGCAGACCCAAGTAGAACAGTCCCAACTAAGATGGTTTGGCCATGTCTGCAGAATGGGAGAAGATCGGCTACCATGACAAGCATGGGAAACAAAGAGCCAGGGATCCAGACCCCCAGGACGACCCAGAGTCCGCTGGGAGGACAACATTAGACAATCTTTGAAGGGCCGAGGACTAGAATGGAACCAGGCCAGGAGGAAGACAGCCGATAGGATAGTCTGGCACTCTCTCTTCCAAACTTCTACACCTCACGGTAGAAGGGGAATGTACTAAGTAAGTAAGACACTGCTCTCTGGGGTTTGTGACATGCCTTTTTAGAGCTCTTGAAGTCATGCCAGTAGCTCAGCAGTCCAATCAATGCCAACAACAGTGGTGGCCACATGCCCTGTAAGGAGTGTGAAAGGAAAGTGAAAGCACTGGACATTATCTGGTTCTCTTCCATAGTTCTATGTTTATTACATCTTGCCATCTGGTGTCAGACATGTCAAGGGTAACTCTGTCATTAAAGGTCTGACAGAGTGGGCTTGTTCACACATTAGTTGTCACATTCAACCATTACAGGTGAAAGGTATACAGCACAACATTAAGACTCGTCACATGTAAGAAGTTACCTTACCTGTTGAGGGCAAGCACTAGGGGTCTTCCACACAAATGTGTATTCACAAGTACTGCTCTCTCCTTCAAATACTGGATCATGCTTGAAAAACAAACAAGGGCATAGTTGTCGAGAACAATTTTAATAATGTGGAACAGATGTGACCAGTGTTATGATCATATGTCAGTTGTATGGTAGGACAGATGTGATAAGTGCTATGATTATGTCAGTTGTTTAGTAGGACAAGTATGACAAGCGTTATCGTCATGTGTCAGTTCTACGGTGTGACAAGTGTTATGATTATTATGTCAGTTGTATGGTAGGACAGATGTGACAAGTGTTATGATTATTTGTCAGCTGTATGGTAGGACAGATGTGACAATTGTGATGATTATATGTCAGTTGTATGGTAGGGGCAGATGTGACATGTTATGATTATTTGTCAGCTGTATGGTAGGACAGATATGACAAGTGTTATGATTATATGTCAGTTGTATGGTAGAACAAGTGTGACAAGTGTTATGATTATATGTCAGTTGTATGGTAAGACAGATGTGACATGTGCTATGATTATATCAGTTGTATGGTAGGACAAGTGTGACAAGTATTATTATCATGTCAGTTGTATGGTACGACAGATGTGACAAGTGGTATCATATGTCAGTTGTATGGTAGGACAGATGTGACACGTGCTATGATAATGTCAGTTGTTTGGTAGGACAGATGTGACAAGTGCTATGATTATATCAGGTGTATGGTAGAACGTTTTGCTGATGATATCGATCTGATAGCTGGAACAGAATCAGAACTTCAAGACCTTACCTCTAGACTGGAGAAAGTAACAAGAACATATGGGATGGAAATTAATATAGAAAAAAGCAAGATATTGGTGAATAGCCATAAGAAACATGTTCCGACCAACATTACGTTAAATGGGCAAACGTTAGAAGACGTTAACACCTTTAAATATCTCGGGTCCACTATATGTAGTGATGGGAGATCAAGTAAAGAAATCAAGACAAGACTTGAGATGGCCTCAGCTGCCATGACAAGACTGAATGTGATCTGGAAAAGTAACATCAGTTTTCCTGTGAAGATCAAATTATACAAATCACTTGTATTATCTATTCTCTTATATGGGTGTGAGAGCTGGACACTCACTGCAGATATGGAGCGAAGGATTCAGGCTTTCGAGCATAAATGTTATAGAAGAATTTTGCGCATTTGAAATAAAGAGCACAAAACAAATGTCTATGTTAGAGAGTAGATAAACACCTATGCAGGCCACCAAGAACCACTTTTGTCAGTAGTGAAACGTCGAAAGCTTGCCTGGTTTGGGCATGTAACTTGTCATGACTCCCTTTCAAAAATGATCCTCCAGGGAACAGTCGAAGGTAAACGGAGAAGAGGAAGGCAAAGAAAATCCTGGGCTGATAACATCAAAGAATGGGCAGGACACGGTTTTTCCACACTTGTACGCATTGCTGAGGATAGAGAGCAGTGGAGGACCCTGTCTGCTGATGCTTCCACCATGGCACCCCTACGACCCATGACGGGTTACGGGTTGAGATGATGATGATGGTAGAACATGTGTGACAAGTGTTATCATATGTCATTTGTATGGTAGGACAAGTGTGACAAGTGTGATGATCATGTCAGTCGTATGGTAGGACAAGTGTGACAAGTGCTATGGTCATGTCAGTTGTATGGTAGAACATGTGTGACAAGTGTTATCATATGTCATTTGTATGGTAGGACAAGTGTGACAAGTGTTATCATATGTCAGTTGTATGGTAGGACAGATGTGACATGTGCTATGATCATGTCAGTTGTATGGTAGGACATGTGTGACAAGTGTTATGATCATGTCATTTGTATGGTAGGACAAGCATGACAAGTGCTATGATCATGTCAGTCGTATGGAAGGACAAGTGTGACTGTGTTATCATATGTCAGTTGTATGGTAGGACAGATGTGACATGTGCTATGATCATGTCAGTTGTATGGTAGGACATGTGTGACAAGTGTTATCATGTCAATTGTATGGTAGGACAGATGTGACAAGTGCTATGATCATGTCAATTGTATGGTAGGACAAGTGTGTCAAGTATTATCATCATGTCAGTCGTATGGTAGAACAAGCGTTATGATCAACATATGTCAGTTGTATGGTAGGACAAGTGTAACAAGTGTTATCATCACACATGTCAGGTGTATAGTAGGACAAAAGTTATGACCAATGTCATTTGTATGGTAGGACAAATGACTGTGACACAGCCGTCTGGTGCTAGATATTTGTGACATGACTGTGACACAGCAGCATAGTACTAGGCATGTGACTTGACTGTGACACAGCTGTGTGATAGGGGAGATGTGAAATGACTGTGACACAGCTGTGCGATAAGAGAGGTGTGACACGATTATAAGACAGACTGAGAGAGAAAATCTGTCATGTAACTGATCACACATCAGACTACTGTTGATAGAATTTGGTACTATATAAGAAACAACATACTAACAAACAATGTTTGTAAATCAACACTGTCGTGGAAGGTTATACAACTACCAAATAATCTGACTGTGTCCTGTCAACTGCTCAAAATGAATGTCTTAAAAATACAATTTACAAGCTCATAACAATTAAAGTGTGCTGTGTTAAGTGATGCACTTACTGTAAACCTCAACTTACCTCAACAGTATCACAGAAGAAGATAATCCGTGTGGAGCGGAAACTTTCATTTTCCTTCCCCACATGACATTTGTCTCCACCTTCATAGTGGATAGTCACCACACCGTCGGTACTGGACACAACAGGTTCTGACTGAACATAGCCCAAACTAAAATTTGTTGAGCTGCCTGTCTGACAGCCACCAACAGCACCACCTAAAACAGAAAGTGATTTGTTTGTTAAATCATACTTGTTATTGTTGTTCAGAATCAACATCATTCATAACTCTCCACTCCCAAAAGAGCATAGGCCTTCAACAAACACATGCCAAGTCCTCCTGTCACGTGCCATCATCTCAAGTTCTTTCCATGTTCTCCTCATCATTTTCACCTCTGTTTCCAGCTCCCTTCTCCATGTGCTTCTTGGTCTACCTCTGCCTCTCTTGCCCTGGGGATTCCAGAACAAGGACTGTCTTGTAATGCTATCAACAGGTTTCCTCAGCGTATGTCCTATCCATCGCCATCATTTTCTCATCTCTTGTTCCACTGGCACTTGTCTAGTTCTTGTCATCAGTTCCACGTTGGTAACCTTGTCATACCATTTTAATCCCTCTATTCTAAACAAGCACCCATTTATGGAAGTCTGTAGCTTTTTGGTTGTTGTCTTTGTTGTTCTCCATGCCTCAGAGCCATACAATAGGACTGACTTTACATTTGAGTTGAAGATTCTTATTTTCGTGTTGGATCCGATTTCTCTTGATCTCCATATATTTCCCAATGCAATGAAAGCTCCTCTTGCTTTTTGTATTCTTATTTTGATATCACTGTCTGTCCCTCCAACTTTGTCTATATTGCTACCAAGATATGTGTACGATTCTACATCTTGTATTGGTGCTTCTTCAAGTTCAACCCTGTTATCATTACCTGCATTTATTCTCATTATCTTTGTCTTTTCCCTGTGTATTTTCATACCCAATTGCTGTGACCTCTCATCGAGTGTTTTCAATTTGTCCTGCATCTGATTAAAATTATGGAACAGAAGAGCCAAGTCATCAGCAAAATCCAGATCATCCAACTGCTTAGTCAGAGTCCACTGGATTCCATTTCTGTTGTGTGTTGTTGATGTTCTCATAACCCAGTCTATTGCTAGTAAGAAAAGAAAATGAGACAAGAGGCATCCCTGTCGCACTCCTGTTCTTATCCCAAACGGTTCAATCAACATCATCTCACTCAGGGTAAACCCATAGGTGCTCACTCTCCCTCAGCAAATGTCAAAGGGTATGAATGCTAACAGTTCCTGTTGCATGCTGGTTGTACATACGCCAGATGCATTCTCTCATACGTTCATTCCTGCCAGTCCTAATGCCAAACTCCAGCAATCTCAGCCGTAATGATTCATCGATTGCAGTGTCATTCTCTAACAGGCGATCATTAATTGTCTTCAGTATCTCTCCCTTATCCATATCCAACGCACCCACTATAGGTGCTCTTGAGGTTAGTCTATCAGCTCTTTCATTGCCGCATACCCCTGCATGATCAGGACAGTAGATAAATATTAGTTCCTGAAGATTCGATGCTTCTATGGAGGTTTTCCATTCATGTCGGAGCCATCCATTTTGCACCTTCCAAAGCACGGACTGAGAGTCTGACACAAAAACTGCTATGTCAATGAAGTTTCAGACAACCACCTTAAAGCAGCAGTAGCTGCCTCTACCTCCATTCTCATGCTGGAGGTTGTTGTCATGTAGGCCCCGCTATGTTCAGCGACGATCATGCCCTTAATTCTCGCCGAGAAGCCCCATCCTGATTTCCCACCACAGGCTAAAGACCCTTCAGTGCACACAACGGCATCATTATCCCCAACATTTTCATTTATCATTTGATCAATTTCCAGTTTTATCTTTCCATTGCCCCAAGCTCTGCATTCTCTGCCATGGCTGATGATGACCTGTTGGTAGGTCGCCAAGTTCTCACTAGACCTACTCCACTCCTCTCCCTTGAATTTGTTTTCAATTGTGGTCACCTGTCAAATAGTTGACTCAGCCTGCGCCATCCATGACATCCCCCTCTTTATTCGTACTCCATTGATGTCAGCTATGTTCATGTGTAGGGGATGACTTTTATCTGTGGTTACTCACATATAGGCTTTTACCTGAGCCATCGCATATCTGGATTTAATAGACAGGTCAGTATACCCAGGCCATACTCAGCTACTGACAAAGACCAGATGATGATATAGAAGAAACAGTAGTCTCTGCTTGAGGTGATTTAACATTTAACACATTAAATCATACAATTCATGACAATGGCAAGATGCTCAAAGCTATATCAAATCTTGACTTAGTCTTTGTCTTTCAGTTCTTCTATAGCTTAGTACTTTTTCACGTTCTCTCCAAGGCCTGTAGTTTAAGCAATATCTTCAAGTTCTTTTCACAGACTATCTTTCTTACATGGAAACTGGCTCTAAGGTAAATCCTAACAAGGCCTGCATGATGTAGTGCTCCTTAAACAACTTCATAGTGAAAACAGACCTTCCAGATATTACTCTCAATGGGCAGAAAATTGAAAAGCAAGAAAAAGCTGAAATACCTTACATTCGATCGCGGGTTATCTCATAAGTACCATGTTGATCACATCATACAGAAAAGCAGGAGAGGTCTGGCAGCCCTGAAAATAATAGCCCCTGCACGTCTGGATCAGAGATTACTATTTCTTCAGTATCATCAGCTAGTCATATCAGTTATTGAGTATGGTCTGGGATTACTCAAGCTGTCAATATCACAATGTGAACAACTATAACGCATTCAAAATGAGAGGATGCATATATTCTTGGGATGTATGTGAGATACCCTCATTGTGGCAATGAGGTACATGCTTGGAGTGTTGATTAGATCCACATATGCAATGGCCCAGGCAAAAGCCTATATGGGCACCCCTGCAAGGGAACATAGTTGACAGCAAGGGAGCACAAATAAAGGAGGGGATGTCATGGATGGCACAGGCAGAGACAACGATCAAGCAGGTGACCACTGTTGAAAATATATTCAAAGAGGAAGAGTGAGGTGAGAACTGGATGAACTACCAGCAAGTCATCACCAGCCCCGGCAGAGAGTGCAGAACTTGGGGCAATGATAAAGTAGAACTGGAAATTAATCAACTGATAAATGACCATGCCGGGGATGATGATGGCATTGATACTGATGGGTCTGTGATCCATGTGAAAAATCAGGATTGGGCTTTCTCTGCTAGAGTGAATAGCAGAATCGTTGCTGAAAATAGCGGGGCTTAGAAGATAACAACTTCCAGCATGAGAATGGAGGTAAAGACAGCTACTGCAGCCTTAAGGTAGCTGTCGGAAACTTCATTACAAATGCAGCCATTGTGTCAGACTCTCAGTCTATGCTTTGGAAGGTTCAAAATGGATGGCTATGGCATGAATGGAAAACATTCATAGAAGCTTCAGATTTGCAGGAACAGGTGTGGATCTACTGTCCTGGTCATGCACAGGGGTATGAGGGAATGAGAGAGCTGACAGACTAGCCTCAAGAGCACCCATAGTGGGGATACTGGATATGGATAAGGAAGAGATACTCAGAACAATTACTGATCACGTGTTAGAGAATGACACTGCAATAGATCCATCATTAAGGTTAAGATTACTTGAATTTGGCATCAAACATAAAGCTAGCAGAGATGGACGTATGAGGGGATACAACCGTCATGTATACAACCAGTGAGCTACAGGAACAATAAGCGAGCTACAGGAACAATAAGCATTCATACTTTTTGACAAATACTGAGAGAGACTGAGCATGGGTTTGCCCGGAGTGCAATGATCTTGATTCTGTTCAACAATAATAATCTTTCTTACATCCGTCTTCAAATCTCTTTTTCATTAGTTTATAGATGTCCCTGTTTCTTTTACTTGGAGAATTGCACAATTAGCACTACTTTGTGATGCAGCTCAGTGTGTGTTATTGTTGTTCAACATCAACACCCCTGCACTTCAGGTAAACCAATACAAAAATAATACAATAAAACAATACAAGTGTCTGTTATATGACCTGCTAGTGACTTCCCTTACTGCCTGGTCTAATGGTATTTAGTTCTATTTCAATCAGTTTCACATTACTAATCCTGTTTCACCAATTCAAGACTTCTAATTCTGCACAAGTACTCATTTACAAAAGTGTGACTGTTTTAGGATAGGGAAAAAAAAAACAACCAACACAGACAGTTTACCAAGAAATAGAAATAATACGTAAAGATACTCAACCTGGACAAGACATTTCCGGGGTTGGATTGACCGGACGGCAGACATTAATGTGATAACTAAGGTCCCTGTGGCTGGGACGAGTGTCAATGACAATATAGTTGCCAATTTCTCTAGCCAGTGGTGTCAAGTCAAACTGTCTTCCCTGGGTGTCCTGGGTTATACAGCTGACAGGTTGTGGAGCACAAGCCAGGGCTGTCTTCACTCTGAAAGTTGTTGAGAGAAAGGACTGACCATCAAACATGATCACTGGAGACTGGGCCTTTCGGTCACAGAAAAAGTTGAACACAAACTTGTTGTTTGCTCCACCTTGAGCTGAAATAAAATAATGTAAGTACAAGAACTGGGTCAGAGAATTCCAAGTCATTAGGTCAATCTCAGAACTCTGGTTTGTTACACAGTCAAACTTTCATTTCCCTTCCCCATATGACAGATGTCTCCGCCCTCACAGACCTGGCAGTCCAGAGTGAGTTTAATGACAACAAGCATGTTTCAATGCTGGATGAATGCTGTACCTGACTGTACATTCAATACAGAATGAGATAATGACTGTATAATCAATTAATACATATTGAGATATAAATGTTGAGGTATGACTGTATATTCAGGTAAAACATGTTGAGATAATGACTGCATATTCAGGTAAAACATGTTGTGATAATGACTGTATATTCAGGTAAAACACATTGAGATAATGAATGTATATTCAGGTAAAACATGTGATAATACTGTATATTCAGGTAACACATTGAGATAATGACTGTATATTCAGGTAACATGTTGAGATAATGACTGTATATTCGGGCTGTATATTCCATTATTACATGATGAGATCATTTTACATTCAGTTAATGGAAGCATCGTGAGATAATGGTTGTAAATTTAGTTAATATATGCTTATATGATTGTATATTCAGTTAATACATGCTGAGATAATTGTAAATTCATTGAATACACGCTGAGATAATTAATGACAGTAAATTATGTTAACAGATTTTGAGATAATGACTGCATATTCCATGAATACATGCTGAGATAATGATTGTATAGTCAGTGAATATAGAGATAATGTGTATTCAATGAATACATAATTAATGAACATCGCACTATTAGTCTTATGAGTCATGTGACCAAAATATTATTAATAATTATCACGAGAAGAGTGAGAAATAAAATTAAACCAGAAATCAGTGATGAACAGTGTGGATTTGTGGAAGGTAAAGGCACAAATATATTATTAGAACTTTAATAGAAAGAGCCATAGAGGTGAAGACAGATCTGTACTTGTGCTTTATAGATTACACTAAGGCATTTGACAAAGTGAAACATGATGAAATTATCAAAATGTTAGAAAGCATCAACATTGATGGTAAATACTTGAGGATAATAAAGAACATGTACTGGCAACAAACAGCAGCTGTAGGAATTAGCAGTCATACAGGAACGTTTCAGCAAGTAAAAAAGGGTGTCAGGCAGGGATGTGTGCTATCAGCAGATCTGTTTAATCTGTGCAGTGAAAGTATAATGAGATCACGGGAGGACATGCCAGGAATACCCGTTGGTGGACATAATATAAACAACTTGAGATACGCTGATGATACAGTCTTAATAGCAAAAAGTGAAAAGGAGCTGCAGGAAATGGTTGATACAATAGTGATAGAAAGTGAAAAAAAAGGCCTCAGCCTTAATAGTAAAAAGACAGAAGTAATGGTCATCTCAAAGAAAAGGGCTTCCCCAGAATGCACTATCAAAGTAAATGGAACAGATTTAAAACTGGTCAATACATTCAAATACCTGGGCACATTAATAACAATGGATGGAAGATGCATCTCAGAAGTGAAGAACAGAATAGTTCAGGCGAAAACAGCATTCTATAAAATGAAGAGTATTTTATGCAAGAATTCTTTTCACTGTCAGTAACACAATGTGAACGACTACAATGCATTCAACATGAAGGGATGTGTATAGTCATGGGCTGCATGCGAGGTACCCCCATTGTGACAATGAGGTACATGCTTGGAGTGCTGTCGATTAGATCCAGTCCAGATATGCGATGGCCCAGGCAAAAGCCTATGTGCGAGTAACCACAGACAAATGGCGCCTCCGCATTGAAACATAGCTGGATTAAATACAAGCAAGTCATGATCAGCTTTGGCAGAGAGTGTAGAACTTGGGGTATTGGGAAAGCAGATCTGGAAATTAATCAACTGATACATGATCACTAGCTTCCTAGCTCAGTGGTCTGTAGTTCAATCCCCAGTAGAGGTGGGAATTTTTTAAACTGCAAACGGCTCCGGGGTCAACCGAGCCTCATGAATTGGGTACCAGAGCAACTCTGGGAAGGTTAAGGTGGCCGGCGTGATGCTGACCACATCACTAGTGTGCCGATGGTCAAGAAAATATCGGTCTAACACCATATTCCCAATATGCCTCAATGGGTGTGTAACGGGATCCTTTCTCCCTTTTACATGATCATGTCAGGGATAATGATGCCACTGTGTATACAGATGGGTCTGTCATCCATGGTAAGAAATCATGTTGGGGATTCTCTCTGCTAGGTAAAGGGCAGAATCGTCGCTGAAAATAGCGGGACTAACAATTAAGAACTTCCAGCATGAAAATGGAGCTAGTGCAGGAGCTGGTGTGGATCTACTGTCCTGGTCATGCAGAGGTACGTGGTAATGAGAGAGCTGACAGACTAGTGTGACAGTATGGGTGGTACTAAGGGAAGTTTGGCCTGTGGGACTATCTCCTTAAAGGTTAAGAAGAATTGCCATTCTTTTACTGACCCAGGTTCTTGTGGTCCTCATATATGATGGAGGCTTTCTATTTGGGTTTTGTTTGGTTGGGTTCTCAAGGACTATCTTCAGTGCACACAGAATTTTCTATCTGTGCTCCGATCTTCTCCCTTAACAACTTATTCAAGGATGGTGAAGGTATTAGCGCAATTACTTTCTCACATGACGACAAACAGTTTTCAACGGACAATTGATGAATGATCTCAATACGATGATAGACTTCACTCAACCAGCCGTGGCAACTTTATTTACATAATAGAGTGTAGTAATGAGGATTATATGCCCAGCCTTCCTCACGTGGCTGAGTTATACAGCATATAAATTCAATTCCATAAATTTCTTTTTGTATAACTGTCTTGCTCTCTCATTCGTTCTTGTTGCCTCAATAGTTCTAACTGACTCTATATTTTATGATGGTCTCTACTTGATATTTACTGCTATCGACAATTGCCTATCCATTGCTAGTCATATGGCAATATGTATCTTCTCAATGTTCAGTCAAAATTTCTTCTGTTGAGCTTTCTGTTCTACAGTCTTAACTTGGTATGGTTAGAATAGTACTAGTCTACCACCAAGGTTAACGACTTTCCAAGTTACTTGATACTCGTTAAACCGTATGCTAATCATTAGACTGTCACTTGGTCTACTCTGTTGCCTACCATCAATATACTAGTAAATGTTCCACATACCTGAATCTTTAGAAAATCCCATACAAAAATTCTTGAAACTGGTGACACTGGTTCTTTTATTCTCAAAATAACTAAAATTTCTAACATGGTGGCATACCAAGCGATTTGGCGGCTAGACAATAGTTTACAATTTCTGTCATAACAGAAACAACCAATTCACTTGGCTTATTGTCCGATGACACCTCCAAATAGCGCTTGCCACTTACAAATATTATCTTTAACACATATTTGGGGGAGAGCCCGTCTTTACTGAACCTAATGCTATCACGTTCTCCAGCTCACTCACTACTTGTCTTTCTTCTTTTTTCGTCCACCGGAAAACCCCTGATACCCCCCTATGATTGGTCTTCCGGTCCAACTTGTGTGTACTCACACAAAACTTGATGACGTCAGGGGTTCCTGTTATACACAAAAGTGTATTGACATGATTGTTTTATGACTAGT
Organism: Oreohelix idahoensis; assembly: GCA_024509875.1. Classification (NCBI taxonomy): domain Eukaryota; kingdom Metazoa; phylum Mollusca; class Gastropoda; order Stylommatophora; family Oreohelicidae; genus Oreohelix; species Oreohelix idahoensis. Next base: position 70,149 of record JAMPIV010021189.1, on the reverse strand, counting down.
GTTAATTTGACTAGCTAGTCTTTATCTAATACTATTTTCTACTTAATGGTAGCGCTGTTAGCGCTTAAACAGTAGAAGTAGGCTAACCGGTCACACTAGCATCAAGAGCACCCACAGTGGGGACACTGGCTATAATCATCTGTTAGAGAATGAAAATGCAACAGATGAATCATCAAGGTTAAGACTGTTGGAATTTGGCATCCAACGTAAGGCTAGCAGAGATGGATATATGAGAGGATCATCTGTCATGTATACAACCAGTGAGCTACAGGAACAGTTAGCATTAACTCTCTTCGGCATATACTGAGGGAGACTGAGCACCTATGGGTTTGCTCAGAGTGCAATAATGTTGATTCTGTTCAACAATAACGATCTTTGTTAATGGAAATAAGAAAGAGAGTTCTTCAGTGTTATATAGAACCAATCCTGACATATGGGAGTGAGTCATGGACAATTAATTAGTAAACAAGTAGGGAAAGCACTAGAGGCCACAGAGATGTGGTTTTACAGAAGAATATTAAAAGTACCATGGACAGCCAAAAAGAGAAATTATGATTTTCTGACTGAGACCAATGCACAAAGGAAACTTATTTCAGAAGTTAGAAAGAAGCAATCCACTTTTTTTGGGCATGTTATGAGAAGAGAAAAGCTGGAATATATCATAACAACAGGTAAGATTGAAAGAAAAGGATATAGAAAAAGAGAGCAAATACTGGACAGTTTAACATCGTGGCATGGAAAGAAGTCAAGAGCAGAATTGATAAATTGTACTGGAGACAGGAAGTTGTGGAGAGAAATGATCTCCTTTGCCTCTAGGCATGATGCTTGATGATGATTGTGATGACATAATTAAGGAGAGAAACTTTCTGTTAACAATTATTTTGAGATAATGCTTGTTTACACTCAGCGAGTACATACAATGTAATGGATCAAACCACACTGAAAGTTTAGACCTCACACAAATAAACCACCTGCCAGCAGGGACTGCTAACCGACCTTTAATCATTTCAGCCTTTAATCAACACTCACTTTCATTCACTGAAGTGACTGCTCATTCACCTCTAATCAGTGAGAGTTCTCAGCTCAAACAACACTCACTTACATTCACTGAAGGGATGGCTCATTCACCTCTAATCAGTGAGAGTTCTCAGCTCAAACAACACTCACTTACATTCACTGAAGTGACTGCTCATTCACCTCTAATCAGTGTGAGCCCTCAACTCAAACAACACTCACTTTCATTCATTGAAGGGATGGCTCATTCACCTCTAATCAGTGTGAGTTCTCAGCTCAAACACCACTCACTTTTATTCACTGAAGGGATGGCTCATTCACCTCTAATCAGTGAGAGTTCTCAGCTCAAACAACACTCACTTTCATTCACTGAAGTGACTGCTCATTCACCTCTAATCAGTGTGAGCCCTCAACTCAAACAACACTCACTTTCATTCATTGAAGGGACGGCTCATTCACCTCTAATCAGTGTGAGCCCTCAACTCAAACAACACTCACTTTCATTCATTGAAGGGACGGCTCATTCCCCTCTAATCAGTGTGAGTTCTCAGCTCAAACAACACTCACTTTCATTCATTGAAGGGACTGCTCATTCACCTCTAATCAGTGTGAGCCCTCAACTCAAACAACACTCACTTTCATTCATTGAAAATTCTTCACCTTAGTTAGAAGACAATGTTCACTAGCACTGACCATGATTGATGTGTCCACGATAGGTAAGCGTCATCTCTCCCTCATTTGAGTACTTCAGGTCTGAGTCTGAGTCCAACATGGCCAGAGATGTAGTAGCATTGTGACCGAGTTCACACACTGTTGTTGAGTACTTGTTGTCAAACTTTCCACAGGCTGAATCTGGCAGACCACCGCAGATGTTGATCTGGTAACAGAAGCCATAACACAGTTGTGACTCTCCCACAAACACTTCACACAGTGTTATACTATATTTGAAACACCTATTTCAACCCACTTAGTTTATCACCGGGTATATCTTCTTTTTCAAACACACTCAAATGTCAACTTGAATATGCTGGCAGAAAGTAGTAGTCTGCTACATGTTGATGACATCTTGTCCTAGATTGTTACTGGTGACAGCTACATGTACTTTCTCTATTCCCCATGTCAAGCACTCTAGATGCAAATAGTGAAATTCAGCATATAGTGTACTTTATTCCAGGCAGCCTTTTTACTTGGAACTGATGGACGGAACCACAGGAAACATAATGGAATCATAAATGACTGATGTGTTGTTGTATAACTAGGGCTGCTGAGCTTTTCGCTCTTTTGCAGCCAATACCAAGTTGAAGACTCCTTGGTATTATCTAAACTGTAGATCTAGGCTTTTCCTGTGACTTCTACCATTCCGAAATGTGATGAGAAGTCATGAGCTCCAGTTTCTCCAGCTTGGCTTGCATTTAAAAGATCAACACATCTAGTCCCAAGCTAGAAGGAAGAAGCGTGTGGCATATTGTGCATACCCTGCCATCCAAGTGGCCTCTCCTAATATGCAGAGCTGAAATACTGTGCTCTGGTTCTGGGCTCTCCCATGGAATTGTCACATCCTACACAGAGTCACTTTTCAGTTTTGCCTGCCAATCATGGGTCCATAATGAGATCCTCCTGTATGCAGCCAACCAGGTAAAAGCCAGTTACATCTGGGGTTCAAGCGACTCCTCCAAGCTTAGTGTGCAATGCTGGGTTCTCAACATGTTTCACCACAGGGGGAATTCCTGGAAGTGTGTGGATGATTTCAAGAGTCAATGAGGGTGTAATCAGCCTAACAGAGGTTCACATCAACATCTATAACATTGTGCTTAGCTGGTGGTCATACAAGGATGACTCCAGATATGCGTCCATGCATGACTGACGTGTAAAGAGCCTGGAAGGTAATTTTTAATTTTCCCCTCATATTCCAGACATCATGGATATGAGCACATAGGACATTCAACTCACACAACAATGATGACATTACACAACAAGAATTAGCTAAAATGACCATCGCGGATTTTAGAGGCCTGACCTTGAAGGATCGGGAATCCTCAGCTGTTACGTTGTAGCCTTCAGGCTTGTACAGCGGCTTCAGGTTGAATACAAATTTTGAACTGGGATCTGTGACCTCACACTTAACACCAGGTGAGTCCACAGTGCTGACTGGACATGCAGCCTCTGTCTCCCACAGGATGGAGTACTCACATGGGCTGACTAACTCTGGAGACATTGGGCCTCCTACCTGAACAGAAACATGACAAAGTTAATATGATGACCGAGTCACACTTAAAGGATGTGCATAGAGATGACAAGAGAATGACAGAAAGAACTGCGGAAAGACAAAAAAAAAGCATAGAAAAAAGCACAAAATAATGACATTACACCGATACCTCGACTTTCGTCGCTTCGCTCTTTCATCGGTTTTCAATTCTAACCACGTTTCCAAATTTCGTCGCTCGCTTCGCTCTTTCGTCGCATTTGGTCACAACTGCGCATCATCTTGATTCTTTCATCGTTCAGTCTTTGAACAGAAATCGTTCGGTGTGCACTGTTTTTTTCTTAAGTTGTCCGCATTGAATCTCTTATATTTGTTATTAAACATATTAATACTACTTATTTTTGTGATTAAAATAACAAAACTATTCATACTATATTATTTTTGTGATTATACTGTAAACAGTTCATAGTTATTTTAGTGATAACAGTCTAATGACAGTGTTCATATCGTGATTATAAGACACGTGTACAGTTTTCATACTGTACTTTTTTGTGTGATTAGGCCTTATACAGTACTACTTATTTTTGTGCTTTAATATATTCATAATGGGTCCTAAGTGTAGTGACAAAGTTAAAAGAACCCATAAGGTTCTCAATTTGCAAGAAAAGCTTAAGCTAATCAAGCTTAATGAACAAGGCATCTTAAATGCTGAAATAGGCCGCAGGCTAGGTGTACCAAGCACTACAGTTAGCACAATTGTAAAGAACAGAGCTAAAGTGTTAGAGGAAATTAAAAATGCTACGCCAGTGCATACCAAACTTATTAGAAAGAGGCACAATTTAATTGGTGAGATGGAGAAAGTGTTCAATGTGTGGATTGAAGACCAAGTCAGCCACAACATTCCTCTAAGCCGAGATCTTATCCAGGCTAAAGCACAAACTTTATTTAATGCAATGAAGGCTGAACAAGGAGAGACATCAGCTGAAGAGACATTTGGAGCTAGCAGGGGCTTGTTTGAGAAATTTAAGAAAAGGTCAAATTTGCATAATATAGCAGTGAAGGGAGAATCAGCTAGCGCAGATACCGCAGCTGCAGGAGCTTTTCAAGTGAAGCTTGAAAAAATTATAGAAGAAGTTGGCTACACAAAGCAGATCTTCAACGTAGAATAAATTTCGACAGAAGTTCAAAAGTAAATAGTAGGCTAGAACACCAAATAGCCTGTTACAGAGAACTTCTTAGGGAAAGGAAGAAGACATCAATGAGGTAAACGTCTTTGCTCTCCTTTTTCAAGACGCAACCGCCACAACCAACTTCAGTCACCCCTTCCTCTAACCCTTCAGATTCTGAGCCATCAACATCAGCCCCAGCCCCAGTTAGATCTCCTTCAAAGTGCCCTTCTCCTAAAAGAATTAGATTGAAATCCTCCAGTTCTGAAGATGAACCTCCTCAATTTTCTCCATCTGGTTTTCTAAGTCTAGAATCCCCCTAAATTACCAACATTCAAAACTGTACATACTGTATATATTCATCGTCTACTTGCTCAAGAATGATTTTAAGGTAAGATGCTATTTACGTATTTTTTATTTTTTACTGTATTTTCTTTACTCTTATGTTTCTTCTTCTTCTTCTTCCGTCCTTAGCCAAAGACCGACCAAGCAGTCTGTGGCCATTACGCCTTGCGGCGTCTTAGGGCAACAAGAAATTATCCGTTGTTCCGTTACGCCTAAAGGCGTACTCTTATGTTTATTTCTGTTTATCTAGGTGTTGCACACATTCGCAAGTGTTATATAGTGAGTTATTTACGTTTTTTGGCGGCCCTAATGCATTTGTAAGCTAAATAAAGGCTATGCTTCGACTTTCATCGATTTTCGACTTTCGTCATAGCTCTGGTCCCTAACCTGTCGAAAGAGTGAGGTATTGGTGTATATATGAAAGTTTGTGGCCAATGTGCTGTTTTATCATGTTGGCAATAGGCAAGATCTAGATATCTGGCTAGATCAGAAAATGTGGTAGGTTCTAGGGATGTGGTTGAGTGTAATTATGTGACCAGGTCTGGAAATATGGTTGAGTGTAATTATGTGACCAGGTCTGGAAACAAGGTTGAGTGTAATTATGTGACAAGGTCTGGAAATATGGTTGAGTGTAAGTACATTCACATTCGGACACACCTTGTTAGTGGACATTCAGCTATATCAAACTGGTAAACACTAGAATTTATGATCAGCAATAGTTAATTGAGCTGAGGATGGCAAATATAGAAGAAACTATGCCCTGCTTAATAATCCTAGTAATACAACTTCTTCGCTTTCTTTCCTATTTCTTCTTCGCCTCACTGATGTTGAGAGCCTCTGTTATAAGGTGTATGTGAAACTGGGACGAGTGAAGTTAAGGACGAGCGGTGGGTTCGGGTTTGTTCAGACCACATTCTCCTTAGTGCTCACGTCAGGGCCCTGTAAAATCAAAGCGCTTGTACATGTATATGTTGTATTGAGTAACATTGTTGAATTCAGCATGTCAAATCCTCAACCAACCCGTTACTACTGAAAGCCCCTCTGTCACCCAATTTTTCCTTATCGCCCCCTTGGATCTTCCAAACACCCTCCTGACGCCCAATTTGTCCTTAATGCCCCCTAAGACCTTCCAAACACCCCCAGGTGGGTGGTACTTCCCACTTTGGGAACCACTGGTCTACACTGTCAAATGCCTTTTCATAGTCCACGAATCCGATGTAAAAATTGTGAATTCCATTCCAGACTTTGTTCAACTATTATTCTCAATGTGGCTATCTGGCCTGTACAGGATCTGTTTTGTTGAAAACCTGCTTGTTCATCTCTCAGGTGCTTGTTGCCACGGCACATTTTCATCGTGCAGTTAGCAGGCTCGGTCGTAAGACGAGTAAGTCATTCGGTACACTATACGGAAGTTTCCGAAGGAAGGACGGAAGCGCACAAGCGAGTGTGGTCTGTGACCAGCTTGAATTTTGGCGCTAAGGGCATTTAGCGTCACTCGAGTTTCTTCTGCCGCCTTTAACGGGCATATTTTGCCAGCCTGTGTGCTGTTCATCATTGGCTGTATCAGCGAGACAGCGTTTCCCATTACTTTTGAGTCCTGGCGTAATATGTGCTAGAGAGGTCGAATTTTCTCTGGGTTGTTAGTTTTCGCAAGCTGATTTGCTTTTTGTAAGTATGATTTGTACTTTGGACATGGTCATTTTGACGTAGTTATATTCCAGCCACTAGAGTGAGTGCTGGTCATGGTAACTGATAGGTTTGTTCTATAGTGTCTATTTATTGTATCCCGATTCGAGGTGGTATCGCTTGTATTTATGTAATTCATTATGGCAATTTGTTATGTCCTTAATAAAAGGATATTAGCTGTTTGGAAGCTGTGGTAGAATTATGGAAATACATGTCTATATCTATTTTCATTTTTCTCATTTCTCTTATACTCGACTTGTTACCTACAGATATTTTTCTGTTAACTTTTACTTTCCCACACACAAGCTATCTTTTTCCCATTTCTTCTAATTTAACACGCGCAGTTTTGGACTGTGCGCTAAATCTCTTTGATGTTGAGTTTATGAGTAGACCGGATTAGCACGCGAGTGGTTTTATGTTAATTGTAAGACGCCAGAGATCTAGAATCAACGTAACAGTGACGAAACCAAGGAGAGTGGCGTTAAGTCTTAACGAAATCTTCGTTAAGTACCGGGATCAGGGGAAATAAGTCAGAGACAATTGCTATTATCTTCCCCTGAATCTGTTCGCCTGTAAGTAATAATTCTCAATGAGTAATTTGAGATGAAAGACTTTGACCGCTGGGAATGGCCATTTGAAGCGGAAGGTGTAAAGTCTGGACTTTGGTCGCAGCGTGAGAAATGCGGGTATTTGCAGAAACGAGTTAAGGAATATGTAGATTTTCCCAAGGTGCTACATCTGGCATAGTGAGTCTGTTTCAGGTCTTAGACGTAACTTATTTCTTTCATCCGAGAGATATATATATACTCTAGATTTTCTACTCAAATTCATCCAAGTACCACCAGCAAGACTAGAACCTTCTAGCTTTCGAGTCCTAGATCTCTGTTAATAGAGTATCATTTAGTTGGTCAAATTGGAGATAGTTTCTACTTCTGCGCTGTGTATTTTAGGTCATAAACCCTAAATCTTACCAGCGGCTTTCAGTACCTATGTAAATGAGAAGAACTTTGCTTAAAGAACATTCTGAATATAATTACAGGGTTTTGCAAGTGACCTGTCTGGCCTCATGTTTTTTACATCCAGAAGAACGACAGAGTACTGGCCCAAAAGTAATATTAAGAATAAATGGTAACTGGACTTACAGAATATCTAGATTTCTTTCTCAAGTTCATATATACTTTGCCTGTGGTGGCGACTGAAATAACATTTGACATTTCCCATATAACGACCATTGTGTTGTGAAGGAGATTTATCCTAAACCGATTTATGTACCTGACATTCAACTTAACGAGTGAAGTTCCAAGCTATGGTACCCTGTGAACATTAGATATCATAAGTACTTTCCTAACTGGACAAGAATTGAAGCGACCTTCATCAGCCTCCTATTACAACAGTGAGACAAACGTTTCCCAACATTTTGATTAATTAGTCATTGGAGAAACTGGGGTTTGACTCACCAATAAACTCAAACTTGGATGGTCTGTGAGTCTTGGCAACAGAGGGGGAAAGGATTGCACCTATGAGTCTATCTCTTTAATTGATTCTTAACCTATGTTTATTGTATTTGATTTGATATTCAATATTGTCAATGTAAAGTTTCTTTTTTTATGATAAATAAAAATTTACATAAATTTTATCTACGTGTGGCAGTCAGCTTGTTCAAAAAAGATCCCTATTTCATAGATATAGTTTTTTCACGTATGTGTGTCTAATCGTCATCACTTATCTGTGTGTGTGTATATGTGAGTGGTTAAGTATATAAATATATATATTTATAGGAAACTGTCTGATCTGAACTTTCAGTCGTTATCGATAGGCGGGTTTGATTATCTATCAAATCCAGGGACAGATTTTACCTTTCACCATTTCACTTGTGAAAATTCTATTTCTTTACCTTATCTCCCACTGAGCTATCACATGTTCTAGTCCTATTCAGGAGGGACCAAAAGTGATCTTAATTACCCTATCGAAAATATACGACAGAAGCCTTATTTTCTTGTGTCAGCCATTGTTTGTGTGGTTCCCTAGTGTACACGAGTCATTGTCTATACTGAGTTAAATTCAGCACGGACAGTGGTAGGGCATAGGGGTGGTGCTGTTATTTAGTACCCCTATACCTATGCTTTGACACTTGTCTATGGACTCTTTTAATCTCTCAAGTATGATTCTGTTTAATACTTTTCCTGGCATTGATAGTAACATTATTCCTCTATAATTTGTGCACTCTTGTAAATTTCCCTTCTTATGCATCTTGACCAGATAACCTTCCTTCCATTCTGCTGATATTTCCTCTCTCTCCCAGACTTTGCCAAGTAGTTTGTATAATATCTCTGTAGAGATATCAATATCTGTTTTGATGGCCTCTGCTGGAATGCCATCTGGACCAGTTGCTTTTCCATCTTTCAGAAGCTTTATGGCTTTCTTTATTTCTTCTCTACTTGGTCGTTCACAGCTGATTTGCAGCTCCTCTTCTGCTGGCTGGATGTCTGGGGGATTAGTTGGAGCTGGTCTATTGGGAAGTTCCTCAAAATGTTCTGTCCATCTATTAATTTGTTCTTGTATATTACTAAGCAATTTTCCATTCTTATCTTTTATGAGGCCATTTGCTTGCTTATATTTCCGTTAGCTTTTTTGTGTTGTTGTACAGGTCCCTCATATTTCCTTTGGCTGCAGCTTCCTCTGCTTCCCTTGCCAACTCTTCAATATACTTCCTCTTGTCTCTTTTTATGTTTCTTCTTACTTCTTTGTTTGCTTCTATGTACACTTCATAAGCCTTGGCTTTGGAGCTTTTGGTTTTGCTTCTGTTTAAATCTGCTTTCTTGTTTTTCCTGTCTACTATCTTGCTACTGGTTTCTGTTATTATCCATGCTTTGTGCTGATGTACTCTTTTGCTCAGTACTTCTTCACATGTCTCGTTCCATATAATTTTTACTTGTTGCCAGTGGTCTTCTGTATCTGCTTCATCTTCCAGCTGTTGGAGTACTTGGTATTTGTTGGATACTGTGATTGAACATTTTTCTCTTATTTCCTGATTTCTTAGATATCCCACATTATACTATTGTTTTTAGCTATATACTGTTGTAAATTTCTTGAGTTTTAATTTTGTTTTAGCCAACAGAAGATGGTGATCTGAAACCACATCTGCTCCTCTACATACTTTTACATCACGCAATGATGACCTAAACTTATTACTTATGCATATGTGATCAATCTGATTCTCAGTTCTGTGGTCTGGTGATATCCATGTTGCTTTATGTATTCTTTTATGTGGAAATATGCTTCCTCCTATAGCTAGTTGATTTAAAGCACAGAAGTTAGCTAATAGTTCCCCATTCTCGTTCATCATATCTAATCCATGCTTTCCCATGATTTCTTCAAAGCCGCTGTTGTCTGTTCCTATTTTCGCGTTTAGGTCCCCCCCCCCCCGCCCCCCCCCCCCCCCACCCCACCCCCATCAAAATTGTGATGTCCTTTCTTTTCTTTTTGTCCAAGACATTTTGTAGTCTGGTGTAAAAGTCTTCTTTCTCAGATTCTACATTATCATTTGTTGGTGCATAACATTGGATGATGTTTATATTTACTTTCTTTTTGGCTGACTTAAACCTTATTGTTATAATTCGGGGTCGGAATGCTTCCCATTCTATAAGTGCCTTCTGTGCTTCCCTAGACAACATTAGAGCCACCCTTGGTGTACACTTCTGCTCCGCGATACACTTAGTTGCACTTCGACTGTGGCATGGGTTTTTGCACACATGGTTCATAGCCACCCTTGGTGTACACTTCTGCTCCGCGCTACACTTAGTTGCACTTCGACTGTGGCATGGGTTTTTGCACACATGGTTCATAGCAAATTTCTTCAAGCATTTTCCAGCCTTTTCCAGGTCCAAGCACATGATTTTCAAGGATGAGAAACTCTAATATTTTCTTCATCTAATTTTCTCAGATATAATTATCACTTTGCTGACCAGCAATCCGGATCATTACTGTTTTCCATTACCAAGGTTGTTTGCAGATTTCTTTAAAAATAACTGTTTGTTTTTTTTAATCCATAAAAAAATTGAAAAACAGACATAGGCCTTTGAAATTTTCAGAGCACCATTATGAATTGTTGCCACATCCGAAAAAACATATTTTATGCAAATTGGCCACATGATCATGGCGGCCATCTTGAATTTGTGTGGCTATTTATAGAAATTTCAGATGTATTAAAACCCTGATATTTTTCCACTTTATAGTGAATTTGTTCAATGTCAGTGCAATAAAATTTTAGGGACATGGATGGCAATGAATAAAATAAGCTTGATTGACGTATTGATTTAACGATTAACCACGTATTTCAACATAAAAAGCTAAGAAAAATTGTGAATAAAATGCAACATTTTTTTTAATTTTTGTGTTTGTCTTTTTTGAATGTATCCTGCATCTGTGGCATCTGACAATGAGTGTTTGTGAATGTTTGAGTAGTTAAGTACCTCTAGTTGGAGTCTGAGCTGCTTCCTTCATTAACTGGGGTTGAAGTTGTAGCTGTAGGCCTCTGCAAGAGTCTTTGTCTGGATCGTTGATAATCCTCGACTGTGTGGTATAACTTGAAGCAGGGTATCAGGCATAGAGGTATATTGCAATCTGGGCAGTACATGCAAGTCTGGCTTCTGTTCCCTGCAGCCTTACAGTCTGGTTTGTACCTTGCTCTTTCATATTTATCAATGAAATGGTGCTCAGTAAGCCGTGTTAATGTGACCTGTGGTTTTGAAGGTGTCACATTGCGTCAAAGAATAGCAGGTTCAATAAGAGTCAGACTGACATCCTGATCTTTACTTTGATCTTTTTTGTAGAGTTGGCAGTGTTGTAGGTTATGTGCCCATTGGCCAGGGCAGTTTCAACAAAGAAATGATATAAAAATAGGATCTGTGTGGGTAGGGGTAGCTTGCACCTAGTTGGCCGAAGTGGTCGACACCTCCCATACTTTTGCTGTATTTTTCTGCAAGCACTGGCTTCTGAATTGTTCTGCCCTAAAGAATTTGTCTTTCTAACTGCCTTGTTATATTATCATTGGAGTGAACAGAAGATATAAGGTTAAATCTTTTCGTATCATGCCAGGTGACTGTCAGCATACTTTATCTTCTGTTGCACAAAACACAGGATGATTTGTCTTTTTCAATTTGAGTTGCTTTTTCTTCAGTGCTTCAAAAAATGCTTCCTATTTTCAGCTACTGTTCCAAATGCACCAATATGAATTTCTTTCAGGTCTTGAAATAAAGCTGAAGGCTGAATAAAAACTACCACAGAAGAGAATATGTCCCTTGTTGCCTATCCATCAAGAAGGTCTTTCACAACCCTGAAAGTTGCCCCAACACAACCTTCATAATTTTCTTTACCAGTATCAATTTTCAATTTCATGCAGTATTATGTTTTAGCATCAGTGAGAGCAGATAGTTTGAATCCCCACTTTGTTGCAGTTAGTGCTTGAAATATATTCCTGCCTGTGTGCTGAGCGAGGCGATTTTCTCCGTACCTATTCACTTTGTCAGTGGTCAGATCTATGGCAGTGTCGGGGAAAAAAGTTTGAAAAAAATCAATGGACATATATTCAGTTGTGGCACCATGAACTTTGTGCAGCCCATAGCTTCCAACATTAGTTCTATGCCATAGTTCTGGTTCAGTAGCACATTAATTTTGTCATGAAAAGCCCAATTTACATTAGGTCCATCCATGGACAGTTGGAGCAAATGTCCTAAATTTAACGATGAGCATGCATCATCAAATGCAGTCTGCATATCAAGAGCTCTAGCATGTCCAAGAAACTTTGATGTAAGATAATGTGTTTTTATCACATTTACATCCCAGAAACGAACATGGAAATCCATTTGCTTTCGCTGCATTGATTTGTTCATGCTTTCATCAAACAGAACAATGTAACTGTTCTTGCTAAGCTGGCTCTCAAGAAGTGAGGTGAAATATAGAGCCAGTCCAAAAGAGGTCAGGTAGAAAGTTTTCCTTTCAGACAGACCAAACTGTCTGGCAATAGAACTATCAGGAAACATTTTCTGAAGAATTTTATTAATTCCTGTATTTGAATTAAAACTATGGTGACATTTGACTGAAAACAGAGTCCAAATAATCTCAGCTGTGAGAGTTTCTTCCTTGGTCACAAATGATGTCACATCTGTAGGTCTTCTAGTAGTGTTAGATGTTTTTGACGTGTGTCCGAGGGAGTAGTGTTAGATGGTTTCAATGTTTCTGAGGGTAAAACTGCTCAGAGGGGTTGTGTTCTTTTCTGTATTAAAAAAAAAAAAAAAAAAATGAAACACACAAATAACTTATGAGTAGGCCTAAACTATGTATATTTACCAAGTCAAAGTTCTAAGCGCATACATAATATAGTCAAACAATATTTAACTAGAACAAAAGCTAATATAGCAAACTTTGGGACTGTTTGGCAAGGAAGAATATTCTAGCACCTCTGATTCATGCTATACAGAGCTTCTACAAGTCTTGCAGAAATTATGTGAGGACAGCAAACCATAAGTCAGAAGAGTTCAGGACCACCACTGGTGTAAGACAAGGTGATATCCTATCACCTTACCTCTTCATACTCCTTATGGATGATGTCATCAAGGCATGTAAGGAGAGAACAAGAAAGTATTCAGTGGGGTACTGGAAGATGAGACAGGTCTATATTTCAGAGCTGGCATTTGCTGATGATGTTGCCCTGATTGCTAAATCAGAGGCACATCTCCTTCCAACCTGCAAGTATGGAAGGAAGAGCTGGAGAAGAGAGGGATGGTCTAAAACAAAATCCATGGTGATATCACGAGAAGAAAGAAGACATCAGATTAAGCTGGGAGAACAGGTCCTGGAGCAGGTCGACCACTTTAAATATCTCGGAGCTAATATAGACCGAAAGGGAGGCATCAAAGAAGAGTTGGCCACTCGAAAAGCAGCAGCTGGGAGACTTTTTCAGGCCATAAATCGAGGATTCCTCAGCAAGAGAGAGGTTGGTAAGAAAACGAAGATGGCTGTATACCGCTCCACCTATGTCCCAGTCTTGACATATGGATGCGAGTCATGGGCAATGACTACAACCCATAAAAGCCAGATCCAAACCTCAGAAATGAGATATCTGAGGAAGGTGGTTGAAGTAACAAGAAGAGACATGGTACGCAACCAGACGATACGTCAAGGCCTAAAATGCCACCCCCTACAGACCCAAGTAGAACAGTCCCAACTAAGATGGTTTGGCCATGTCTGCAGAATGGGAGAAGATCGGCTACCACGACAAGCATGGGAAACAAAGAGCCAAGGATCTAGACCCCGAGGACGACCCAGAGTCCGCTGGGAGGACAACATTAGACAATCTTTGAAGGACCGAGGACTAGAATGGAACCAGGCCAGGAGGAAGACAGCCGATAGAATAGTCTGGCGCTCTCTCTTCCAAACCTCTACACCTCACGGTAGAAGGGGAACGACTAAGTAAGTAAGTAAAAAGCTAATATATAGTAATTGGGAGGGTGAAGGTATGATAATATTCTTATAATACTTATCATAAGTGAAAATCTATTAAATATCTAACTGGAAACAGCAGGCCTTTACACCCCCCCCCCCCTAACCCCAAACCCATCATTACTATTTTTGTTTGGTTTTTTTGGTTGGGTTTTGTTTTATCTCGTTTCTGTTTGTTTAGATTTTTTAAAATTTAATTTTTATTTATTAATTTTTTTTTTGTTTTAAATAACATAGGCCTATGCACAAAATTGGTATTTTCATTTATCCTAATTACAGTGATTTGACAGATGTGATGCCACTTTCATGTATCGGCGGTTATTCATGTTATCTGGAATTGAAAACATGTAGGCCTATCCTAATTATAACCCTTCAGAGGTTGAAAGGGATATTCTTCATCATAAAAAAATAAAAAAAGCATTCAAAATATATTTATTTCCAAAAAATGTGGTGAAATGAACAGTGGGACATGGGTCTGATAACACTAACAGGGTAGGCTATAGGATATGGAATCGCCATCATTTTCTATTCCTGACCATCTTAAACTGTGTCAAACATGTTCCCGTAAGCAGTTGTAAACCAAGAAATTTCATTCAAACACTATAATTTTGGTCATGGTTAAAAATTAAACTGTAAATACATTGTAAATTACAGACGCAAGTACAGTAGGCCTATCTATAAACTAGACTTATTTAAATATGTTTTATAAATGAGATAAATGAATTTATTACCTACCTCCGTTGAAATAAACGATTTAATACAACTTGAATGCGCAGAGACAAGTTCTTCGTGTTTTTTTCCAGTAGCATGCGACTTTACTGCACTTTCTCCCATGCTGGTCAGATATATTTCTTTTTTACACATGGTGCAATTTGCGTAATTTGCAGTTTTTCCAGGCGCTGTCCATGTTTTATAACTTGGCATTTCTAGCCATTTATACTGATAGCGACAACCAGGCATGTTTCTAAATGTTAATTTAAAAGGTGGCCAATGCTTGATTCGAATAACAGATGCGAGCGCTAAAAATAGATGTGTGCGTTCACATCATTAACGCAAAACGCCGAAAACGCAAAACGCCGAAAACGCAAACCGCCGAAAACGTCTGGAAATGGATTTAGTGTGCAAAGGGAAGTAAAAATTCTACGGTAACTGAAGTTTAACAAAAAATACCACCAATAACCGAAAAATGGACATAATGCATCCAACTTTCGATTCGTATTTTTTTTCCAGGTCCGATGCGGGAAATTCAAGGCTTTTAGCCCTTTTTCCAGTCTTTTCAAGGCCTGGAATTGTTTTTGGTGTTTTCCAGCCTTTTCCAGGTCGCTACGAACCCTGGTCACACCACATGCCAGAAATAATGATGATGATTGGGGTGCTGGTAAGCGCAGCACTATTGCGATTCGTCGCTATGCGTACTGCAAAGATGATGTGGGAATGTTTGGGATAGAAACAATATTCATTTTGTTGACAGTCTTTCAGACTGATGAGCTGTGTTTACATGCGTTCCCAGTAGAACTTATTTAAGATAGTGTCTAGGCCTTGAGTGGCCATCGCTGGAGTGCTATAAGCATTGTATCATTAGGAGTCTTGGAGAATGTATGAGGGGCGTTCAGAAAGTAATGCACCACATCGTTTTTCTCAGCTAATAATGAAGATAGAAGCATGAAATTTTGCACACTTCAAATATGGCATGTGCCAATTGTGTGCACCAAATTGCACCGCAACCGGCCAATTAATACAGCTGCCCTAAACCGTTGAAATGGAGCGTGTTAGCAGCTTGCGTTATAAGCAGCGAATTGTGATAGAATTTCTCGTTGCAGAGAAGGAAACTGTTGTGAACATTCACAAGCATCTATGTGATGTGTATGGAAGTTTTGCAGTCGACAGGAGTACAGTCAGTCACTGGGTTCAGAGAATCAAAGAATCAGGAAGTGGAGATACGGAGCTGCTTGATCGGCCGCGCTGTGGACGTCCTGCCACAGCCACCAACGCAGAAATGTTGAAATGTGCTGAGGGCATTATTCTTACTGATAGGCGAATCACTACTCAACAATTGGCCTTACAGCTGTCAGTCAGCATTGGTAGTGCAAATGCAGTTATAAAAACTCTCGGATTTTCTAAGGTTTGCGCAAGATGGGTTCCTCGAAGTCTCACAAATGAACACCGATTGCAAAGGAAAGCAATTTCTTCTGAATTGTTGGAGCGTTTCAATGCTGATGGAGATAACTTTTTGGCTAAGATCGTTACAGGTGACGAAACCTGGGCACATCATTTTGAACCTGAGACAAATAGACAGTCAATGGAGTGGCATCATCCGCAATCACCATGAAGAAAGAAATTCAAGACAATTCCTTCAGCTGGAAAGGTCATGATCACTGTCTTTTGGGACATTGAAGGTGTGATTCTTGTGGACGTTATGCCAAGAGGAGAGACAATCAATTCGCAAGCTTACATTAAGACATTGAAAAAACTCAATCAACGTTTTCTCAGAGTTCGGCCGCACAAGAATCCAACAGACCTGCTTCTCCTTCACGACAATGCGCGACCTCACACAAGTCTGGCAACACGGGAAGCAATCACCAAATTGGGTTGGACTGTACTACCCCATCCACCCTATAGTCCCGATTTGGCACCCTCTGATTTTCATCTATTTGGTCCACTTAAAGATGAACTCCATGGGACAAGGTTTGAAGATAAGGAGTGATTCATGCAGCGCAGAAATGGCTATATGATCAAGACAAAATCTAGTACGGGCTAGGAATACATGCACTTGTTTCACGCTGGCATAAAGCCGTACAAGTTGATGGGGATTATGTTGAATAATACAGATGTTTACATGACATATCCATGTATATTGTGTATACATTTCATGCTTTTTGAATAAACAGCTCCTGAGAAAAACGATGTGGTGCATTACTTTCTGAACGTCCCTCGTATATTGAAAATACCGTATTATTGATGCATCAATGTTCGTATGAACAAATGTGGCTGTGCTTACAGAGGCGTTCGTTTGAAACCATTTTACAAGTTATTGTTCAAGCTCCATAGGCCCAGGATTCTCTAGACAAATGAGTTATATTTACAGAAACAAGAACATGTTCAATTCAAATTCGCCACATAGATATGGTGGGCTCTTTCCTCCTCATGTCCTGAGGACAACACCATTTCTCCTGTGATCAATCTTCTCCTCTCTATGTCCTTCCACCGTGTCCCGCAGAGACGCAGGATATCAATCCTGTAATTTGGTCATTTCTGCTGCTACCTGTGCAGTTTTCCCTTGTTCACATAGAGTGCGAACATTCCAAGTGCCAATCCTAGAGATTTTCCTAGACGAAAAAAAGTTAGTCGGCAACCCAGACTCCTTTCAGCTTTCTCTGGGTTGCTTCTTGTGCCTCCTTTCCAGAGGACCTTCTTCTGTCTTGGGCGGCCGAGTTGATTTATATTCTGTATTTGACTTGTCCATGTTTGTTGAAGTTTTTTTGGTAAAAAGTTTTTTACAGGATGGGGTAACCAGTCCCATGCCCAACCCTCCTTCATCGCTGTTTACTACATGCATGGTAGAGTACAGTGTTACTATTCTTTGCTCCCCTTTCGGGCCCCAGTCACACACGGGTGAACTTAGCTATTAGCATGTGGTTATGTGTAGAAATGTGGCTAAGTGTACCCTAGAAATGTGTCGCTGTCACACTTATATTTACAATTTGTTAAGGTCTCCCTAATGACAGCATCAGTATAATTTCTAAAATGAAATTGCTGGAACATAAATATTAGTGCTAGTAGCATCTATAGTTGTAAAACTACTGGGACACAGGTTTTCAAGAGAGGTCTTGATAACATACGCTTATACAGTATGGCTTGCCGTTATAACAAGATGCCATGAGGGTCATTTTTCCCCAACAAAACACTGAGGCTTCAGTCTGCGATGGCATCAAAATGGCCACTTGAAATTATTGAAAGACAAGGTTCTACTAAAATAAACCAAGCATGATTCAGCAAATTGGCCCAAAACTATCGTATAAGATTACCATTGTCATATAATTGACAATCCCTTGATTTGAGCCACACTAGCACCATTCGTAGCTTCGAATAGGTTTAGGTTAAGCAACAGAACTAGGCACGCTACGATAAACAGAGTTTTCTCAAATTATTGAACCATACTAAGCAGAAACTGATTTAGCCATTGACGACTATAAAAAATTGGGACTTTTATGGACTGTCACATTCGCCATCTTGTTTTGAAGACAATGAATATTAACTTAGAATGATGGGAAAATGATTACTTATGCATCAACTATCATCATCATAAATTCTACACCTGTATATATAAGCTACTAACTACCTCTTCTGAAACTGACGAGCCTTAGAGGTTAGGATTATATAAAGTTTGATTCATGAGACTTCACGACACTATGCACCTCTCACATATCCATTCCAATGTGATGGACTGTCGGCAAAAATAAAATAAAAATAAACAAAGAAGAAAAAAATAGAGTTTCTTCACCTCGGGCAAGAAAAAAGAAGAGAAGAAAACCAAACACTGCCTTGCTTGTTTCTATTATGTATGTCCTGCCATGTTCAACCGTATTGTGTGAATTGAGACTGCAGTAATAACAGCTGGTTTTACGTTTTCACAAACCTAACACATTGACAACCAGTGAAGTAAAGATGTGGTAAAATACACTGAATAAAAACACCCAGATACCGCCATGTAACCATTTATGCTTTTACAGCCCAGGACTTGGCGAGATGCTGATCCTGTAATGGACTTTTGTAAAGTCTGAAAAATAGTGTGACACGGAATTTACCAACTCAGGTACTAGACATAAGGCAACATCACAATGTCCACAAATGTGACGTTTGAAACGAGATGGGCTGTGGTAATGTGGTCAAATCTAGAAATATGGAAAAGGTCTAAAAGTGAACCTATCTATGAGCATGTGGTTATGCGTAGAAATGTGGCTAAGTGTGCTCTAGACATGTGATGTTTGAAATGAGGTAGGCTGTATTCTAGGAATATGAAGCAGTATCTGTTACTACAAAGAAGTACTGAGAAACAATTTAGGAATGAGATGATAGTAGCTCTGTATATGAGTTAAAGTTCTCTCTTACTGCTAGCTGTTCACAAATAAAATTACCACCACCACTGTCCATTATGTTTAGGTCAAAGAAAATGGCGCTTCCCACCAAAACAGTGGTAAAAACCATCATGTAAATTCAGAATTAATGCTTGCTGTAAAAACAGAAGTGACAGGTGAAGTTTTATCCAACATAACAGACATTAAGATATTTATTTTTAATTTAAAAAAAAAAGAAAGAAGAAAAAGGTAACTTACTACTTTTCCTGGCACACAAGAATAAGGTAACTTACTACTTTTCCTGGCACACAAGAATAAGGTAACTTACTACTTTTCCTGGCACACAAGAAAAATGTATGGTTGTCTTGAAATGTCTGACAGTTCCATCAGTATCACTGCATGTATCTCCATTTGTATACACCAACTTGACACCATGTATTGACGTTTCCACCGTGGGAGAGGTTTCAGGGCGCCCCAAGTTTCCATGGAACAATGTCTCCTTTATTCAAATCAAACAAACAATATTATTATATACAACAACAATAAACCAATGTAATCTTCAGTTTGATGTCATGTCTGTTTCTGTCACATCTACTGTCTCTGACCTTATCAAGTTAGACTAACATCTCTCACCTTTCCATTTACCAAATTGGTGGCACACACTGAGGCAAAGGCACTACATTCCACGCCCTGAATAGGGGTCAGAGGTCGACAAACATTGATGTAAAATTTTTTCTTATTGTTTGGGTCCTGAAGACTTTCAACCTGCCAGTTCTGAGACAATCTGGAGAGGAAAATGTTAGGTCAATATTAGAGAAAGATAGAGAGAGAACCAATGAACTTTAGTTTCAAAGTATTGAGAGTAGGGCATGCAGATGCCTCTTAAATTCTGTCCTTCCTCTCTCTCCTCTTTTATATTGTATCAGAAAGGGGGGGGGGGGGAGACACACACACACACACGTGAGATCAATATTTACACAAAACATTGATGGATCTTCTAATGAGAGAAGCAGCAAAAACTGGGCTACACATCAACATAAAACAAAACAAAGGAAATGAGAATATATCATAGGCAAACAAATCCAATAAAGACAAATGATTGCATGACTGACAAAGTACACACATGTAGCTACTTGGGAAGTTGACAAGGACAAAGAAAGAAATAGACCAGGATGTCAATGCCAAGAGAAATAAAACCAGACTAACCCTTAACTCTACCACACCAGTGTGAAACTCTGCAATGCTTTCCTAGGACAATATAATGTTAGGCTGTTCAACATAAATGTAAAATCTGTCCTACTCTATGTCTCAGAAATGCAATATGTCACTCAAAATATCAAATCCAAACCCGACATTCACCAACAGATGCCTCCAGCCCATCCTCTATATCAAATGACCAGATGTAATAACAAATACAGACAGCATAGAAGACAACCAGACAACAGCCAATAACAGCTGGAGATTACAGAAAGTGGAGAAGGTTAGGACACATCATCAGGAAATAATCAACCAGTGTAACCAAATATGGCTTTGACTGGAACCTACAGGGGAATAGAAAAATGGAGAAGACAAAGAGAATCGGAGATTAGAACAGTGGAAAAGGAAGCCAGTCAACAGGGATCTCATGAGCAAAGCTGAAATAAAAAAATGGCCTAAAACAGAAATATGTGATGAGCAACAGTTACAGCTCATATCTTCCACATAGAATAAACGGGAGTGATAGACAGATGTATCTGGACATGTGGGTTATTCATGACCTATCTGCAAACTGCATCAGAGAAAGAGAGAAGAGCCAAGCATTTTTCTCCCTGTGTGATATGACAGCATTGACAGAAATGATCATACTGCTATAAGTATACAGTGATGTAAAGAGATGACAAGTTTCACTTCCTACATCTGACTATTCACCTGACAGTAAACTCTCTAGCAATGATATAGCAAAAGTTAAAGTTCAACTTTGGATAATTGTTAAAGCAATTAGAAAATGTCATTATGTCTCTGTATTAGACTACATGCAGTGTGTCCAGAGTCACATCATTTTCAAATGTCAGAAACCAACAGGTACATCAATGTTGATATGAAATATTATTATTCTCAGTAGACTGCTTCCAAAGAGAGATCTGAATATGTCTTCCCAGAAATCAACAAGCCTGGATAGTGGATTACCTGGACAGGTCATACTGAGTGTGGGTGGTTTCATCTGTAACTACACATTCCACGGGTGCTGTAGGGCAAGAGTAACTTGTGCGCCACAGGAAGGCATAGGTTAAATTTCTCTCTTCAAGAAACTCAGGTCTGCCTTTGCCCGCAGCCATGTCACAAAGAAAAGCAATCTCTGCTGTGCGGGGTGTATGCTCAGCATTGTTGTATGGTTCCCCGTTAGTGTAGGTTAAGTTTAAAATTCCATCGAAGTATTCTAACCTTGATGCAGGCTCAGCTACTTTCTTCTGTTCGCTGTCGAAGAAAATGAAAGAACATGTTAGTCAACCCCACCTTTATTGTTTCTCGTGGCACAGAGATGAATGATCCTTATCCCAACAAACGTTTTTTCAAATTAAATTTCTCGCATCAGCCTAATACCAGCAACTGCACTTGTACTCGCCCAACATGTGCTCTTCACAAGCCAATGACTCACGACAGAAAGAAAACGCTGTTGCTAGGCTCCACAGCAATTACAAACACTTCATGGCACCATCAAAGAGTTACATAACACAAACAAAATCTTCAAGTAGGTATTAATGGGAAAGAGTGACAAACTCAGAAGAACTAGTTCAACAACATCTTTAAAAATAAACTCGCATAAACAGCACATTCAGAAACAAACCGCGGTCTCAAACATTTGACAAACTTTTGCTTGACTGACATTTTTGTTTAAATTGACAAAATACCATCCCTCTAATAGTTTTAATGCCAATAACCACTTCATTCTCAAATATAAATTTGTTGTTCCCAATTTATTAAGCTACTCAATGATTTTTAACAGCTATCCATCAATTTAGCCAGCTATCAATAAATTTAGCTAGCTATCCATCAACACAACTATTTATTCATCAATTTAGCCAGCTATCCAGCAATTTAGCAAACTATCCATCATTTAGCTAGTTATCCATCAATTTAGCTAGCTGACTGGCTGGCATGTTTGATTTCAATCAAAGGCAGCAAAATTTCAAGAAATTAATATTTTAATTCCAAACTGCATGATTCTAATTTTTTACCTGGTACTTAACTTCACCTGACAAATGGCAGCATTGTCATGAGGTGAGCTGTTGCAGTAGTTGACATCTTTAACACTAGCACAGACATTAATCAGGTAACTGTAACCATCCCCACTTGAGACATTGTATGATCCATTTGAAAGGGTCAGGGGGTTGAGGTCAAACGTGTATCCTGAGAAAATATTATCTCAATTAAAACTGTTTCCATGGTGTATATACAAACAGGATTAATCTACACTTAACCAGACAGACTTCAGTGAGCACAGAATGTTAGGTCATTAAACATCTGACCAGTGGAACAGGAGATAAGAAGAAAAAGCTGGAAATGGATAAGACACACATTGGGGAAATCTGTTGATAGCATTAACAATCCTTGTTCTGGAATCCCCAAGGAGTGACAAGTAATGGGAGACCAAGGAGTGACAAGTAATGGGAGACCAAGGAGTGACAAGTAATGGGAGACCTAGGAGTGACAAGTAATGGGAGACCAAGGAGTGACAAGTAATGGGAGACCAAGGAGTGACAAGTAATGGGAGACCAAGGAGTGACAAGTAATGGGACACCAAGGAGTGAAAAGTAATGGGAGACTAAGGAGAAGAGAACTGGAGACAGAAATAAAGGGGACAAAGAAGACATGGAAAGACCTTGAGATGGTGACAGGACAGGAAGACTTGGTATAAGTTTGTTGATGGTACAGGATAGGAAGACTTGGTATAAGTTTGTTGATGGTACAGGATAGGAAGACTTGGTATAAGTTTGTTGATGGTACAGGACAGGAAGACTTGGTATAAGTTTGTTGATGGTACAGGACAGGAAGACTTGGTATAAGTTTGTTGATGGTACAGGATAGGAAGACTTGGTATAAGTTTGTTGATGGTACAGGATAGGAAGACTTGGTATAAGTTTGTTGATGGTACAGGACAGGAAGACTTGGTATAAGTTTGTTGATGGTACAGGACAGGAAGACTTGGTATAAGTTTGTTGATGGTACAGGATAGGAAGACTTGGTATAAGTTTGTTGATGGTACAGGATAGGAAGACTTGGTATAAGTTTGTTGATGGTATAGGACAGGAAGACTTGGTATAAGTTTGTTGACGGTACAGGATAGGAAGACTTGGTATAAGTTTGTTGATGGTACAGGATAGGAAGACTTGGTATAAGTTTGTTGATGGTACAGGACAGGAATACTTGGTATAAGTTTGTTGATGGTACAGGACAGGAAGACTTGGTATAAGTTTGCTGATGGTACAGAACAGGAAGACTTGGTATAAGTTTGCTGATGGTACAGAACAGGAAGACTTGGTATAAGTTTGTTGATGGTACAGAACAGGAAGACTTGGTATAAGTTTGTTGATGGTACAGGACAGGAAGACTTGGTATAAGTTTGTTGATGGTACAGGGCAGGAAGATTTGGTATAAGTTTGCTGATGGTACAGAACAGGAAGACTTGGTATACGTTTGTTGATGGTACAGGACAGGAAGACTTGGTATAAGTTTGCTGATGGTACAGGACAGGAAGACTTGGTGCTGAGGGACAATGCTCCTACGGGAGCTGAAGGGTGATGATGATTTCAAATAGCTTACTTTCTTGTCTGTATTGTTTTCAAATGTCTTGTCTGTATTGTTTTCAAATGTCTTTCTTGTCTGTATTGTTTTCAAATGTCTTTCTTGTCTGTATTGTTTTCAAATGTCTTTCTTGTCTGTATTGTTTTCAAATGTCTTTCTTGTCTGTATTGTTTTCAAATGTCTTGTCTGTATTGTTTTCAAATGTCTTGTCTGTATTGTTTTCTTACTGTCTTGTCTGTATTGTTTTCAAATGTCTTGTCTGTATTGTTTTCTTATTATCTTGTCTGTATTGTTTTCAAATGTATTGTCTGTATTGTTTTCAAATGTCTTTCTTGTCTGTATCATTTTCAAATGTCTTGTCTGTATTGTTTTCAAATCTTCTTCTTTCTTTGATCCATAACCGCCAACCGTCAAAGCAGTCAGCGGCCATCACGCCTGATGGCGTCTTGTAGGGCAGCAACAAAATGATTCCACTTTGCTCGGTCGGCGGCCATCCTTCATACAGTGCCCCAACTGTGGTTCATTCTTTGCATCTCAGCTTCCACAGTTCTCCGCCAAGTTGTTTTTGGTCGGCCTCTCTTTCGCTTTCCCTCGGGGGTCCATTGCATAGCTGTTCTTGTGATGGTATCAGGGTCCCTTCTGAGGACATGGCCAACCCAACTCCAGCGTCTGCCAGCTATGATGGTGTGCATGTCCTCCTGGTTACTCCGAATAAGTAGTTCTTGGTTGCTGATGGTGTTTGGCCAAAAGATTCGGAGTATTTTCCTTAGGCAGATTGTGTGGAAGGAGGACAGTTTCGACATTGCCTTCTCTGTTACTCTCCAACATTCCGCACCATAGAGAAGCACAGAAAGTACACAGCTCTCATACAGTCTTAATTTGGTGTTTGTGCTGTACTGGGAAGACTTCCAAATGTTGTTGAGAACAGCAAAGGCTGTTCTCGCTTTATTTATTCTGTTGTTAATGTCCTTGCTTGTTCCGCCGTCAGGTGTTACTATGCTTCCTAGGTAAGTAAATGCGTCTGTCTGTTCTAACTTCTGGTTCCTTACTGTTACTGGCTCAGGATTGTCCACATTTAGTGTCATGACCTCTGTCTTCTTCAAATTGATGTTCAGGCCAACCTGCTGGCCATACTTATTCAGTCTATCGGTTTTGTCTTGAATGTGTTGGTGTGAATGCGCGAGTAGTGCAATGTCATCTGCATATTCCAAATCTTCCAGTGTAGAAAACGTTGTCCATCTAATTCCTCTTGGACTGCCCTCTGTAGTCTGGCGCATCACCCAATCTATGACTGTCAAAAATAATGTTGTTGATAAGGGGCATCCCTGTCGTACTCCTGTTTTCACTTCGAAAGTTACATTACTCGATCCAACACTGCACGTAAAGTTAGAATAGAGGCTTTTTATAATGGAAACAATGCGGCTGGGAATTCCATAAGCCCTCAGAATTTTCCATAGGCTGTCCCTGTGTATGCTGTCGAAAGCCTTTTCAAAATCAACAAAGTTAATGTACAGCTGTCTCTGCCATTCTGAGCACTGCTCTATAATGTTCCTGAGGGTAAATATATGATCTGCACATCTTCTGTTCTTTCTGAAGCCCGCTTGTTCTTTCCTCAGTTTTTGGTCAACTGCTTTTGAAATTCTCTGGATGATTATCCTGCCTAGTATTTTGCTGGGAACTGAGAGGAGGGTAATTCCTCTCCAGTTGTTGCAATCTGCAAGGTCGCCCTTCTTGGGCAATTTGACAATTATTCCTTTACTCCACTCTGTTGGTGTTGTCTCAGTTTCCCAGACTTGTGCAAATAGTGGTTCTAATAGTTCTGCTGCTAGTTCAGGGTCTGTCTTGAATAGCTCAGCATTCAGATTGTCGTGACCAGGCGCTTTTCCATTTTTTAGCCCTTTGATAGCTGTGATAATTTCTTCTTTTCGTGGAATGTCTGTATTTACGTCTAAGTCACTTTCAGCCTCAGGAACATTCAGCTGAGTCTCTGGTGGTTCCTTATTCAGTGTTTCTCTGAAGTGCTCTGCCCATCGTGTTTCCTGCCCCTGTGCTGTGGTGATGAGGTTTCCTTGCTTGTCTCTTACTAACGTTATGTTGTTTGCACCTCGTTTTCCGCTGATAGCTTTAGTTATTTTATAAACTGTGCTTTGTTCATTTCTCAGTGCTGCCTCTTCTGCCTGTCTTGCAAGGTCATCCAGAAATGTCCTTTTGTCAGCACGGGTTTGACGTTTTACTTCCTTGTCCAGCTGACTGTACTGTTCACTGTATATTGCCTTTAACCTGGGAGACTTAGCTTCTGTTTTCTTCCTTTTCATTTCCTTTCTTTTCGCTATGGTGTTTAGCGTTTCTGGTGTTATCCAGTCTTGGCTCTTTCTTTCCTGGAATCCCAAGCATGACTTGCTGCTTTCTTTGTATATTGTTGAGATGGTGTTGAATTTCTGGTCCACATCATCGGTCTCTGTTCTTTCCTGGCTTTTGGTAATCAGATATCGCCTCTTTACGTCGGCCATGAACGCTTTTCTGGTGAGGGGGTCCTTAAGTTTCGTGATGTTATATCTTTTCTGTTTGACTGCAACTGGTCCAGCAGCTCTGAGTTTCACCTTCAGTCTTGCTACTACTAGGTGATGATCACTTCCCACATCTGCGCCTCTTCTTACTTTCACGTCTTGTAGTGCATGTCTCCATCTGCCATTGATCATTATGTGATCTATCTGGTTTTTGTCTCGTCCGTTTGGTGATTCCCATGTTAACTTGTGCACTTCTTTGTGTTGAAAAAGTGTTCCTCCAATGACCAGGTTGTTAATACTGCAGAAGCTTATTAATTTGTCCCCATTCTCATTTACTGTTCCACTGCCGCATTTCCCCATTACTCTTTCGTTATAATTATTATGTGTTCCAACTTTCGCATTTAGGTCTCCCATTACTATAATAAGATCGTACCTGGGTACAGTTTCCATTTCCTTTTGTACCTGTTGATAGAACTCGTCCTTGATCTCTTCATCGCTGTTGTTTGTTGGTGCATAGCATTGTATAATTGTGGTGTTGGTGAATCTCCCCCTCAGTCTTGCTCTTATTAGTCTGTTGTTAATGGGTTTCCATTCCAGTAGAGACCCTTCCATTCCTTTCTTAAGGATAATGGCTACACCTTCGTTGTGCTGACCGTCTTCTCTACCAGAATAAAGTACTGTTTCCCCTGTAGCTGTTTTTATTCTCCCCATCCCTGTCCATCTGCTCTCGCTTATTCCCAGGATATGTAGTTTGTAATTCCTCATCTCTGCCGTGATCTGTCTCAGCTTTCCTGCCTCATTCATAGTTCTGACATTCCAAAAACCAATTTTGGTTTCGTGTTTTTTTGCGGTCTGGGCATCCGTTTTCATGCCAGTGGCTTCCTTTCGGCTTTCACCACTGTCAGTCATACGAGCCTGAGACTCTGGATGTCCGTCCCGCATCAAAGTATTTTCATTTATTGCTGTTTCCGTAACGTGTGCGATTTTTTTACACAGACAGGGGTGTCGGCCCTGTGCTAAAACCCCCAACCTGGAGGACCAGGGTACCAGCTTTTGTCTGACCCCTACCCACGCAGACCAGTCCAGCATGGTTGAACCTACCAGGAGTAAAACTCCCACTGGCATTGCTCTGGGGATTTGTTTTCAAATGTCTTGTCTGTATTGTTTTCAAATGTCTTTCTTGTCTGTATTGTTTTCAAATGTCTTGTCTGTATTGTTTTCAAATGTCTTTCTTGTCTGTATTGTTTTCAAATGTCTTTATTGTCTGTATTGTTTTCAAATGTCTTTATTGTCTGTATTGTTTTCAAATGTCTTGTCTGTATTGTTTTCAAATGTCTTGTCTGTATTGTTTTCTTACTGTCTTGTATGTATTGTTTTCAAATGTCTTGTCTGTATTGTTTTCTTACTGTCTTGTCTGTATTGTTTTCAAAAGTATTGTCTGTATTGTTTTCAAATGTCTTTCTTGTCTGTATTATTTTCAAATGTCTTGTCTGTATTGTTTTCAAATGTCTTTCGTCTGTATTGTTTTCAAATGTTTTTCTTGTCTGTATTGTTTTCAAATGTCTTGTCTGTATTGTTTTCTTACTGTCTTGTCTGTATTGTTTTCAAACGTCTTGTCTGTATTGTTTTCTTACTGTCTTGTCTTCAAATGTATTGTCTGTATTGTTTTCAAATGTCTTTCTTGTCTGTATTGTTTTCAAATGTCTTGTCTGTATTGTTTTCAAATGTCTTGTCTGTATTGTTTTCAAATGTCTTGTCTGTAATGTTTTCAAATGTCTTGTCTCTATTGTTGTCAAATGTCTTGTCTGTATTGTTTTCAAATGTCTTGTCTGTATTGTTTTCAAATGTCTTTCTTGTCTGTATTGTTTTCAAATGTCTTGTCTGTATTGTTTTCAAATGTCTTGTCTGTATTGTTTTCTTACTGTCTTTTCTGTATTGTTTTCAAATGTCATGTCTGTATTGTTTTCTTAATGTCTTGTCTGTATTGTTTTTAAATGTCTTTCTTGTTTTCAAATGTCTTGTCTGTATTGTTTTTAAATGTCTTGTCTGTATTGTTTTTAAATGTCTTGTCTGTATTGTTTTCTTAATGTCTTGTCATATTGTTTTCTTAATGTCTTGTATGTATTGTTTTCAAATGTCTTGTCTGTAATGTTTTCAAATGTCTTGTCTGTATTGTTTTTAAATGTCTTGTCTGTATTGTTTTTAAATGTCTTGTCTGTATTGTTTTCTTACTGTCTTTTCTGTATTGTTTTCAAATGTCGTGTCTGTATTGTTTTCTTAATGTCTTGTCTGTATTGTTTTCAAATGTCTTGTCTGTATTGTTTTCTTACTGTCTTGTCTGTATTGTTTTCTTACTGTCTTGTTTTCAAATGTCTTGTCTGTATTGCTTTCAAATGTCTTGTCTGTATTGTTTTCAAATGTCTGTATTGTTTTCAAATGTCTTGTCCATTACAAAGACCTCATGGTTGAAGGTAGGCCATTTTTCTTCCTATCATTTAGTAACACTTAAAACAGGAGACAACTGAGATACAAAGCAAGGAAGAGAGAGTGTGACTGTACAAGCCAAATTTAAAAAAAAACCTATAAGAATGGAAGAATTCAACGTGAACGATTTTCTGGCTTCTGCAACTGAAAAAACATAATTTTATATCTGAAATATTGGGATTTTCATCAGACAAAAATACAATAAGAATGTAATGCACATCTCAAATACAGCAACAACAGGATAACACTGCACATACATCTGAAACTTCACAAACAGAAAAAAAAAAAAATATATTAACCAAACTGCACACAGCAACAGACATACATTACAAGACAGTGTTGTAATAATTACCTGCATTGTCATCAGCAACTCTACAGCCATCACCAGACTTGTGTGACAGGACACAGGCTGCTGACGTGTGCCACTCAATTTCATGGTAGCAATCATCTTGTGATCTGTGCACCAGTCGTGGAGCACTATCAAGTTTACCTGATCAGGAAGAGAAAAAAAAAGGTGTAGTAACTGATTTTTTCCTCTTATCACGATGATGCTCCATGCATTAAAAAAAAAAAAGAAAAAAAAAAAGAGGACAGTGATGATTGTGAAACTGATGCTAATTTAAAAGATGGACCACATCTACTGACATTTTCACTGTGTAAACGACAAAGCTCAACATGCCTCACAGCTGATCTGACTGCTGACAAATCTGACTTACATGCAAGATATGGTTTCTAAACAACTGGTTAAAGGCTCAGCAGGACAACATTCCTTACAAAATTAATTTGTAATAACATTTCCACTGACTGATTTCTCTCCTGGTTAAAACAGGACAACATTCCTTACAAAACTGTGATGTGCTACGTTCTAGAGACAAGTTAGCACACAAAAATTGGTCCTGCTGAGAGATTACATGTCTTATCTACACATAATAAGATAACATTCCTTACAAAACTGAAAGCAATTACATGTTTTATCTACACATAATAAGATAAATAAGATAACATTCCTTACAAAACTGAAAGCAATTACATGTTTTATCTACATAGAATAAGATAATATTCCTTTACAAAGCTTAAAACTGCTAATAAATGCAACTTAACTGGTAGTAAACACATTGAACCTATATTGAACAGAAATAAAGTGAAGATGGACAGGAAACACCATTAGGAAACAACAACCTGGTATAGCTAGACATGTCCTTGATTGGAACCCACAGCAGAAGAGATGAGAGGAGAGGCCAAAGGGAACTTCTAGAAGAACGGCAGAAGAGGGAGCCAAAGCAACCAAGACCTCATGGGCAGAGCTGAAGAAAATTCATCTTTTTTTTTTTCATTCCTTATAGAGCATGGAATAACCACAACAGTTGAGCCCCTTACAGAGCATGGAATAACCAACAGTTGAGACCCTTACAGAGCATGGAATAACCACAACAGTTGAGACCCTTACAGAGCATGGAATAACCACAACAGTTGAGACCCTTACAGACCATGGAATAACCAACAGTTGAGCCTCTTACAGAGCATGGAATAATCACAACAGTTGAGACCCTTACAGAGCATGGAATAACCACAACAGTTGAGACCCTTACAGAGCATGGAATAACCACAACAGTTGAGACCCTTATAGAGCATGGAATAACCACAACAGTTGAGACCCTTACAGAGCATGGAATAATCACAACAGTTGAGACCCTTACAGAGCATGGAATAATCACAACAGTTGAGACCCTTACAGAGCATGGAATAACCACAACAGTTGTGCTCCTTACAGAGCATGGAATAACCACAACAGTTGAGACCCTTATAGAGCATGGAATAACCACAACAGTTGAGACCCTTACAGAGCATGGAATAACCACAACAGTTGAGACCCTTATAGAGCATGGAATAACCACAACAGTTGAGACCCTTATAGAGCATGGAATAACCACAACAGTTGAGACCCTTACAGAGCATGGAATAACCACAACAGTTGTGCCCCTTACAGAGCATGGAATAACCACAACAGTTGAGACCCTTACAGAGCATGGAATAACCACAACAGTTGAGACCCTTACAGAGCATGGAATAACCACAACAGTTGTGCCCCTTACAGAGCATGGAATAACCACAACAGTTGTGCCCCTTATAGAGCATGGAATAACCACAACAGTTGAGACCCTTACAGAGCATGGAATAACCACAACAGTTGAGACCCTTACAGAGCATGGAATAACCACAACAGTTGAGACCCTTATAGAGCATGGAATAACCACAACAGTTGAGACCATTATAGAGCATGGAATAACCACAACAGTTGAGACCCTTACAGAGCATGGAATAACCACAACAGTTGTGCCCTTACAGAGCATGGAATAACCACAACAGTTGTGCCCCTTACAGAGCATTGAATAACCACAACAGTTGTGCCCCTTACAGACAACCTGTATCAAAGTATTCATGTAATCTTGTACTGGTGGGTTCTCTAGCAGCTTCTTTTACATGGGAGGGTAGAGCTAGAAGTTGATCAGCATGCTGGGAATGATGATGTCATAGTGTACACTGATGGGTCTGTAATCTGTGGTGAGAAATCTGGATGGGGCTTCTCTGCTAGAAAAAAGGGAAGAATCGTCACTGAATATTGCGAGGCTTACATGATAACAACCTCCAGCATGAGAATGGAGGTACAGGCAGTTACTGCAGCCTTAACGTGGCTGTATGAAACTTCATTAACAAGGGCAGTTATTGCATCAGACTCTCAGTCCATGCTTCAGAAGGTCCAAAGTGGATTGCTACGGCATGAATGGGAAACCTCCATGGAAGCCTCGAATCCTCAGGAACTGGTGTGGATCTACTGTCCAGGTCATGCACAGGTGTGTGGCAATGAAAGAGCTGACAGAATAACTTCCAGAGCACTCATTGTAGATAAGGGAGAAATACTGAAGGCAATTAATGATCGCCTATTAGAGAATGACACTGCAATCAATGAATCATCAAGGTTATGATTTCTGGAATTTGGCATCAAACGTAAGACCAGCAGAAATGGACACATGAGAGGATGCATCCGGCGTGTATTCAACCTGTGTGCTACATGAACAATTAGCATTCATACCGTTCAACATTTGCTGATGGAGAATTAGCACCTATGGGTTTGCCCAGACTGCAATTAACGTCAATTCTGATCAACAATAACAATATTGAGGTTGCCAGCCTCATGTACAACCTCATATTAGTTGCCTCATATGACATGTCTGATGTCTGATGCAGCAGTAGTACAATTCTTTCTTTGCTTCTCAGACAGCCTCGTCAACTACTCAGGGCCAAACAGACATTGAAGGTCTGCCTCGCTATGTTCCACTGTCAATGACAGTGAGTCACGATGATAGTGATACTGAACATAAAAACTGTCTCATATTGAAGCCAGGATGACAATACTGCCAATGTTAAAAATATCCATAAGAAATATGGCATGACATTTATTCAAGCAACACATGTCACACTGGAACAGAAATAGATGCCCCCCACAACACTTAACAGTGTATGTGGAAAGAAAAAAATTCAGTAGTCCCTCACCTGGAGCACAATAAAAGTTGACAGTGGTATGAGCTTGACATCCTTCTTTGGTTTCCTTCATGACGTCACCTTCTGTGTAGTTAAGCCTCAGTGATTGGCTAGCTTTGTCATACTGCAGTGACTGGGTGTAACGACCAAGACTCCCACTACCAGCTGAGCCTACAAACAACGAGTCAACATCTATTACTTCACCAAATCTTCGTGTTTTATACATAACAATACCATTTTCAAAACTAAGGTCAAGCAGAATGTAAAAGATAAATAGACGACTGATCAGATTTAATCACTGACAGACATGAAAAAAACAAAACAAAGAAAGAAAATATATTACATAAAACAATAATAAGGAGAAATGGGGATATCCTCAGGTGATAAAAAAGGTGACAAGGTTTGTAGCTGTGGCCGAGGAAGGGTGGACACCTGAAACCCCCCGTGCTTTCTGTGTACCGTTAATTTTTAAAACTGATTCCATACCTGTCGCATGAATAAGTGCTGTATAAATAGTGCAGCGTTTGGGGGAGCATACATGAATGAATGTAGTTAACGCTACACCACACTGCGACTTGAGTCCTATAAAGAAGGCTCGCGCTATAATGTGTGAGGTCACACTCTAAACAATCTTAGAGAAACCATATATAAAGAACAACTCTTATAAGGTCTGGCAATCTCAATATGTATATTCAACAATCCGACAGATATCAGCATACAAATATAACGGGCACAGTGCGAATGCATTAAACCAAAATAACTGGCTAACAATATCTAAACGACATCATCTACATACCCTGCTAAGCTCACAAAACCAAGATGGCACACAACTCGCTACTGGCACTGAACTATAATGGAGATCAATGTACTCAGAGACTGTTACGTCTATTTTCGCACAACCATTTATGATGCGAGACTTAACAGATTACCAGATGCCAAAATCTAACTTTGTTAGACGTAGTTAGGTACGCATCTATGTATGTGATAATAACTTAAAGATGTAGTATCGTTTTTTTGTCCATAGGCCACAAGATGTAGTGATTACGACAGTTATTTCTTGTGAATATTGGTTATGTCTATTACTAATAGTTCATCAGGCTACTGACTAGAAATGCTGTCAGTTTGGTCGGGCTTACAGGTGGCAAATTGGGTTTATTATTCATTATATATATGTGTTATAAATCAATTTGATAATTAGATATCACGCTTTCATAGCGCTCTTAATTTTCACATGACATATCTTAGTTAGCAACTTCATCATTCATGCTTCATTGGCGTCGCTAAGTAATCTTACGCCTTACTAGGAGTATTGTTTGATTCGACTATTTTCTTTCATCATTCTTACATTTATACTTTTACATGCATACTTTAGTTTCCATTTTTATTTCTTCATTCATTTAGAATTTTTTCGCTAGCATTTTGTTTGATTACTATCTCCATTCATCACCTATTTTCACTAGTGCTATAACATGTTCCAATTTTAATTGATAGTTATTGTACTATTTCGTACATTCCATCTCATTTCGTTAAGTTGAATTTAGTATCACATCTCTTTCACCTCTATTCTTAGTGTCATACTCATATTTTAATAATATTTATTGATTGATGTACCAGATAATTTGATTGACCTCGTCGCAATAATTTGAAGAAAAAAAAATAATATAATTATTTTTTTTAAATCTGTGGTCGAGGTATACTGTTACGTCTATTTTCGCACAACCATTTATCAGATGCCAAAATCTAACTTTGTTAGACGTACTTAGGTATGCATCTATGTATGTGATAATAACTTAAATTTATTATGCACCAAAGTGCACAAATTTGGTGCGCCAATATTCGTTGGTTGCCTAAGAGCGCTGATGACGTCAGAGAGATACATCAGAGAGAGAAGAGACAAGATGCCGGTTTTTCAAGACAGACGTTGTTCTGGTCTTTGAGTCCCATATTGCGGGAATAGTTGATTGTGATTATATATCTTAGCTACCTTCCAAGGCGAAGCGTTAGCCACAGCCAAGTTTGATTCATATATACATGCAGAATTCGTATTAACATGCCTGATGTTCCAGTATGTCTTCATGATGATGTCGTCTATGTATCATCAAATAAACGTGTTATATAAACTGTCAGTCAAGCCCTGAATTCAGCGTCCATCAATTACACATTAATAGTCGGCCACCTGTAAGCCCGACCAAACTGACAGCATTTCTAGTCAGTAGTTTGATGAACTATTAGTAATAGACATAACCAATATTCACAAGAAATAACTGTCATAATCACTACATCTTGTCTCTCCACATGTAAGCCTACCTTGCCGTGGTTGGAGAGCTTGAGCGCCTCAATGATCCCGGGAGCTATGCCGGCGGGAGTTTTACTCCTGGCAGGGTCACCCAAGCCGGACAGGTCCTGGGTGAGGGGCCAGACTAAATGGGCTGAGGAGTGGGTGGAACCCTATAGGTGTAGATGCAGAACCCACCGGCGAGTGGTACATGCTCTGGTCTGCACCAATCCACCCCCACTTCATGGGTTAAATGCTTTCTTGCCTCATTCTTCACTGTTTGTCGTCTATCACGCCCATGGCGACCGTTGCCTCAATTGGCTGTGTGTGGTGTACCCGGAAACGGGGCCTCCCAGTACTGAGGCAAAGTTAAGTCCCCGATGTCACTTATCGGTGCAGAATTGAGAGAGATGGCTGAGCATCACAATCCCTCCTGTGTTGCAGCATGATGAGAACCCAGCATTGCACACTGAGCTTGGGGGGATCACTTGGGCACCAGACTTAATACTGGCTCTTGACTGGATGGCCGCATGCAGGAGATTTCTACAATGGAGGGTTGGCAGGTGGTGGGTATCGGGAAGTGGCTCTGTGCAGGACGTGAGGATTCCTTGGGAGAGCCCCGAACCAGAGCACAGCATTGTGCAAGCTCTGCATAGTTGGAGAGCCCCCTGGATGACGGGGAATGCACAGTGTGCTACCCCACCTATCCCCAACTGCTAACTTAGAACCAGAAGTGGGGTCCTCTGTATGCGTGCCAGGCCAGGATAAAATGCCTGGGAAAGAGACTGGAGCTCAGAACTCCCTAACTCAAAGTTGCAGGATGGCAGAAAAGCCACGGGAAAGACAGGGCTATTTTGAAGATAACGCAACCATATTTTCACCATACGAGCTCGGACGCCGCCTCGGTAAACAAGGTCCGCGCAGAGCAGTGACACCCCCAGGCTGCTTGCGAATAGTCTACTACTGGGAACATAAACAGATTAGGGATGAGCCCACTCTCCCGTTGAACAGGTGCTAAAGTCGTAGATACTGGGCCAGAAGGCGCACCGGAAACCACAGTATCATGCAACTCGCTTTTTTTTTTTTTCTATGGAGAGTACACCGTCAAATAAATCTCGTTCTGGTGCTCGCCCTGTGGAGCTCCACCAGGCAGGTGCAGTGCCGGGCTCTGAGCCTCGACAGAGCCCACCCTCAGCTACTGGAGGACCCTCTAGACCGTCTTGTGGAGTCAACAGACGGCGGAGGAGAACTACTGACCAAAACAAAACAGAAAAAGAGAAACCCAGAGTGCCACTTGTCATGATGCACTGGAATGCAGAGGGAGTGAACAGCAAGCAGGCTGGATACAGCAAAAAGACAGAGCTGGAAAACATCTTGTATGAGAAGCAAGTCAGTGTTTGCTGTATCCAAGAGACTCACTTGAAAGCAGATCAAACCTTTAAAATAAGGGGATATCAATGCTTCAGATCCGACAGACAAGATAGACGAAAAGGAGGAGTACTTACTCTTGTAAGGAATAACATTCCTGCACACGAAAGGAAAACCTTCATGGATGGAGCAGAATATCAGCTGCTGCAGATAAAGGTAGACAAGATGGAAATAGAACTCCTGAACTATTACTGTCCGAACAACAAACCCCTGAGTCTCAGCTCTATACAGGTACCAGCCACCAACTTTATAGCAGTTGGAGACTTTAATAGCCACTCCCAGAGCTGGGGCTATAACCATCTGGATCACAGAGGTGAAGAGGTTGAAACTTGGCAAGATGATCACTCCCTAATCCTAGTCAATAATGCCACAGATACTCCTACCTTCTACTCCAGAGGATGGCACACAACCTCAACACCAGATCTTGCCTTCTCCACACCAGATATAGCTGGATCTATTAGTAGAGAAGTAGGAGACCAACTAGGGGGAAGCGACCATCGCCCAATCTTTCTTACTGTCCAGAGTGCAACTCTCAGTACAGGCCCAGCCATTACAAGATGGAACTACAAAAAAGCCAACTGGGGTTTATTCAGGCATCAGGTGAACACGCTGCTGTCTACCCTCAAGGTACAGAACAGAGACATTAATGAAGTGGTAAAAGACTTCAACAGATGCATACTACAAGCTGCAAAAGAAACCATTCCCAAAGGATGCCGGCGTAACTACATACCATACTGGTCCAGCACACTCCAAGAACGTCAGGAAGCTATGGACAAGGCTAGAAAGGACGCAGAGTCTCAGCCTTCACTTGAAACTCACAACAAATGGAAAAAGGCTGTAGCAGAGTTTCAGAGAACAAAGCTAGAAGAAAAGCGGAAAAGCTGGAGAACTAAAACGGCATCGCTGAACCTTGAGAAAGACGGCAGGAAACTTTGGAGATTAGTCAAGTCTCTAAATGAAGAGCATTCCTCACCAAGGCAGACTATCACATTGGATGAAGGTGGCAAACTTTTCAGAGGAAAACAAGCTGCAGACTTGTTTGCTAGAAGATACAGTTCAGAAAGCAACTTACCCATTAACATAGACCATCAGAGAGAGATAAGAAAAGAAATACTGGCAAC
Organism: Oreohelix idahoensis; assembly: GCA_024509875.1. Lineage (NCBI taxonomy): Eukaryota > Metazoa > Mollusca > Gastropoda > Stylommatophora > Oreohelicidae > Oreohelix > Oreohelix idahoensis. The sequence continues at coordinate 33,023 of JAMPIV010021189.1, read as the reverse complement.
CATGGGACAGACAGATACTCCTGCCCCAATGAGGGAACCCATCACACTAGGAGAACTACAGAAGGCTATTTCCAAGCTTAAGTTTCAAAAGTCACCCGGCCCAGACAAAATCAGCAACGAAATGCTAGTAAATCTGAGCTCAGCAGCAAAGACAAAACTGCTTGAGATATTCAACCACAGCTGGTTGAAAGGAACGGTACCCCAAGTATGGAGAGAAGCCATCACAATACCCATACTAAAGAAAGGGAAATGTAAGACCGAGGCTGCAAGTTACCGGCCAATCAGTCTCACAAGCTGTGTTGGGAAGACTATGGAGCGAATAGTCAACCACAGATTGAAATGGTATTTAGAGTCTGAGCAGATCCTGGTGCCGGAACAAGCTGGATTTAGAGAATGCTACAGTATAGAAGACCAAGTTACTTACTTGTCTCAAGCAATAGAAGATGCCTTCCAGGAGAAGAAAAAGGTCCTAACCATCTGGGTCGACTTCAAGCAGGCCTTTGACAAGGTGTGGAAAGATGGCCTCATTGCAAAACTTAGGAGAAGTGGAATCCAAGGCAACATGATGAAATGGATCCAGTCATACTTGCATAACAGGAGAACTAGCGTCACTCTTGACGGTCTGCAGAGCAGAAAAGTGTTGCTCCATCAGGGGGTACCTCAAGGAGGAGTAATTTCCCCAACACTCTTCCTTGTTTACATCAATGACCTGGTGAAAGATCTCCCTGCAGGTGTGTGACAACTTGCCCAATCTTCTCTTCATTTTTTTATTATTTACGTGACATCGTTTTTTTCTCATCCTCAATGCATGATCGCAAAGTCCCGGGAATTGTCACTGGCGGAAATTCTCCTAGCATTCAGTATTTTCTCCTCGCTATTTTTAGATACGACGTCATTGTTGACCAATGACCTCGGTAGCTAGGAACCTGTTTTAATTTAAGACTGCTTAAGCTGATAAAACCAGTTTATGCCACTTTAGGAAGACCCCACGTGACTTTTAACGCTATTGATTGGAGCGTTTATTTGACGCTAATGTCACATGATGCACGCTATGGATCACGTGTCCAAGCGGAAATGACCCGCTAAAAGGCGGCAAAGCCAGCATTTTTTCACTTACGCCCCAGGAACCCTCAAGGAAGCTAGGTCTAAGCCAGATCGGCGAATTCTCGCATTAAAAGCACTGAAGCCACGTGTCTAATTGCGGGTTAGCGTCCATCTTTGAGTAGTCTATGGTGGAGCCTTGCACGACAGTCCAATCTCAGCGCAGAATACGGAGTCGAGCACAGAGAAGGCAAATCCGAACCATTCAAGACCTACCGGGGCAACGTCAGGAGACCGGAGAACTAACCACACTTCACTATCAGCCAGGGGCTGAAAAGCTAAGTCCACGACAAAGGAAACTCACCTAATCAATGCCACAAAGTTTAGTCATCCATGATGAAAAACACTTGAATTGTGAGACACATAATACATACAGCAGACACTAATTCCATCGACAATACTATCATTCACCATCTATTCACTTTATTGCAATAAACCAATTGGGTGTATATACTGTACCCCACGCTTTGTTCCTTCCATTAGATGTTGAATATTGTCTATGTTTATCTTCCTTTATAAGGGAGGGGGGGGCTCGTAAAATATAATATAATTTAAAGAATAATAATAATAGATAACTGAGAAGGGGACGACGGTAGCGAGAGACCAAATATCTCCTTACAATCTTTTCCAGACCTGTCGAGTTAGGAGAATTTACCCTCTTCGTCACCCTTCGGAAGTGGGAAAACCCAGCAGGGATTCCTTGAGCCAAATCTTCCACATCAGATCTATTATTTCCTCTAAATAATTCTCTTATCCTTTAAACGCTACGTGACACTGGTGTCTCGGTCCGGGATTTGAACTTATGTATTTTATCATACCTCTGGGATAGTATCATCCATTCAGTCATTACAGTATACCATTTTAACACATGTATTTTCACACAGTGAGCTCTAGAAAGACAGAAAACATTTTTTTTCTAGAAATTCAGGCATTGATTGGTGAATCCCTTTATATATGTTGTGTTTAATTAAGTTAGTTCTTGATTTTGTATTTCATTGAATTACAGACCTTAAGTCTCCATAACTGTAGTAATTTCATTCTACAGCAGTCGGATAAATAATTAGTATTTACTTGTTGCTAGAAATACTATTGGAAGGTAGCACTAGCTTACTCAGTGTGGACTTTAACTGCAAAAGATGGCTGAAATAGTTAAGCTTAAGGCAGCACTAGGGGAGGCCGGTCGAGATCTAGGTTATAGTGGGGTGGACCTTGCAAATTATGTCAGTGTCGAGACTGATAAGTATTACGCTCGAGAAACAGCGAAAGCTGAAAGAGAAGAGCGAATAAAGTTAGCAGAAATAGATGAGAGGATAAAAGCTGTAGACGCTAGAGAAAGAAGCGAGAGAGATGAACGCGAGCATGCATTGAAGATGAAGCAGTTAGAGATGCAGGGACAAGCTCAAAGAGTTGAACCAGTAGCCGGTGCGACCGCATCTACCTCCTCAGGCAACCTATCGCCACGGTCAGATGATATGCCCTCCTTGCACGCAGGGGGCACCGGACCTTTGCCATCCTCACTCATGTCAACTTTGGGACCTTTGACGTTTCCATTTGAAGCTTTCTCGGAACAAGCCGACTCGATCGATAGGTATCTCGACAAATTTGAGAAGTTTGCCACCACGTTTGGTTTGGAGAAGAGCAAATGGAACCTGAAACTGTCGCAAGGGCTTAGAGGAACTGCTTATGACGTGTATAGCAAGCTTCCTCCAGGTTTACAGGATGACTACGACTCTTTGAAAAAGGCACTATTGGTTCGTTATGAGCTACATGCTGACGCCTATAGGAAGAGGTTCCGTAACTCTAGGAGGGAAGTCGGAGAGAGAGAACTTTGCTCAGTTTGCTGCGAGACTGGATTCCTACGTGGAGAAGTGGGGTGCCCTAGGGAATTTTACTCATGATTGGGAAGGCCTGAAGGAAATGGTCATGATCGAACAACTGAAGGACACCATGACTTCCGACATGAGAAGATTCCTGACAGAGAATGGGGCCAGCACTTTAGAATCCATAGTCCAGTTAGCGGAACGATATCAGGCAGCACTATCAGAGAATCCACCACCCAGACGGAAACAACCAGATTACGTACCTAGACAGACAGCTCAGTCACACATGGACCCCCAAGTGAAACCACCGTATACTAACTTCAAAAAGCATGACAAGCCAGACTACAAGACTACTCAGAGATCTAATTTCCAGCAGCAGAGGCAAGGGGAAAAATGGTGTAAGCACTGTAGAACCATCACCCACAATACGCAGGAGTGCAACCGGAAAAACCCACCTCATCATGCTGCCTGCTTACGTAAAAGTGCCGCAAGGGGAAATGGACCGGAAGAAACAAACCCCGACATCCCCCGGTCGTTGAGACAGTCCTCGTAAATGACCAAGAGATGACCTGCCTTTATGATACAGGCCTTGCATTCGACGCAGTTGTCTGTGCATCCCTAGTCAAGCCTGACCAGATGACAGAAGACACTATAGAAATACAAGGACCTACTAAAAGTGCAGCACCTATGCGTTTGGCCATAGCCAAGATTAAGGTCAAATCAAAATATGTGAATGGGGAAATCCGTGCAGCGATCTTGGACGACCCTATTTATCCCTTGATCTTAGGGTGTAGGTATGTGTTCAAGGGGACATGAACCCAATAGGCTGTCTTTATGGAGTCAAAACAGTGGAACAAACCAAACGGAGTTGGAATGACCATCCAATTTACGAGACTAGTTCCAACAAGGGCCGTTGACCTGACCACAAGGAAACCTTGAATTGGGACAGGCCCCATCCCAAGGACCTTGGACTAAGGCACATTTGTACCAAAGTCCTGCTTTTAAAACCTTGCTACAATGGGATTGTGGAAAGCCTACTAGGACAAGAACTACCAGTACAAGAAAGGGACACTAGGAAAAGTCTTACAAGCTTAACCTACTAAAAGTGCAGCACCTATGCGTTTGGCCATAGCCAAGATTAAGGTCAAATCAAAATATGTGACTGGGGAAATCCGTGCAGCGATCTTGGACGACCCTATTTATCCCTTGATCTTAGGGTGTAGGTATGTGTTCTTGGGAGAACCCATTCACCCTCTGGTTGTGGCGGCTGTCACCACTAGAGGACAGGCCAAACGGAATACGGAGTTGGAATCCCCACCCAACATCCTTCCTGAGGAATTAAAAAAGGCACAAAAAAGGCACAAACGGAGGATCAATCTCTAGCACCCTGCTACAAAAAAAAACCGAGATAGTGGATGAGAGCGCACACTCCTCTCCAAAAGGGAGAGACTTCTACAAGAAAAAAATGGGCTGTTGCATCGGAAAGCAGGAAATGGAGGACAGGAACATGGGCAACTTGTGGTTCCATCAGCATACCGAGCCCAGGTCCTAGAAATGGGCCATGCCCTTCCGTTTAGTGGCCACATGGGCATAAGTGCCACGATTCAGCGTATTTCATGTCATTATTATTGGCCAGGTATCAACGCCGATATCCAGAGATATGTGAAATCATGCCCGCAGTGCCAGAGGACAGCGCCGAAACACTGGACGGCCCCAGCCACTCTGGGAGAAATGCCAATTGGGCAGGCCACCCTTGGGAACGAACCCTATTCGAACCAACGAATTTAGGATAATGGTATTGTGGGTGGTAGGTCCACTTTACTCGTAGCAAAAATGCGAAAGAAAAAACAGTATATATACTCACGTTAGTGGATTGTTTTGCTTGCCATCATGGGCATGTGGCTATGAGCCCAGAGGCTGCAAATGCCCGCCGCCTGTGATTCTAAGCATGTTGCTTTGCGTAGGCTGCCCAAGGCTCTGCTCACCATCCATTATTTACTCGGCTAGGGTTTCCGTCACAGATCCTGACAGATAATGGTTTTTCCCAATTCCGAGGAAAACTCAAACTCACCGGAAGAAGTGTTTTAGGATATTTCAGGCCCGACATATCCACACCTCTCCCTACCACCCCCAGGCAAATGGCCAGGTGGAGCGCTTTAACGGGACCCTTATTCCCATCCTTCGGAAACTCGCGCAGGAAAAAAAACCAGAGAGCTGGGATCAATACTTACCCCGCAGCACTATTTGCTTAGCTTACCGCGAAGTACCCCACAATTCTACTGGGATGCCTCCTGCCACATTGCTGTTTGGTAGACCTATAAAAGGACCTTTAGAGGCACTGTTACGTACTTGGACAGATGATAAAGCTGATGAGACGGTCACCTCTGCATCCCAATACGTGAGGAGTTGACCCAACGCCTTAAAACAGGATGGGAACTGGCAAAGGAAAATGTACGCCGTGCCCGTCGTAAACATGCGCGTTACTACAACCGCACTGCGAAGGATAGGGAGCTAGAAGTAGGAGAACAGGTATTATTACTCCTGCCCAGTAGCAATAATAAATTGCAAATCGGGTGGAGAGGTCCATATAAAATTGTTGAGAAAATGTCGCGCACCAATTACAAGATTGCCATAAAGGGGAAGCAGAAAATTTACCACATAAACCTGCTGAAGCGATATTATGAAAGACCAGGTGCAGAACCAGCACATTTCCTGACACTGGCTATTGCGACGGAAACTGAGGCAGAACCCCTGACCTCCTGTGAATACCCTCTTCGTCAGTGCGAAACTCATCAAGATGTTCAGATTAGTTCAACTTTAACGGAGGATCAGCAGGCACGGGTTCAACAGTTGTTGAGAAAACACACTAGTACACTCACGGATAAACCTGGCATGACCAACCTGATAGAATTTGATATGAAGCTAACAGACCTCGCCCCGGGACGAGTTAAGAACTATCCTCTTCCTTATGCTAAAGCAAAGGCATTGAGTGAGGAAATCGAGTACCTGCTTAAGGAAAATATTATCTCAAAATCAGAGTCGCCTTATAGTGCGAGTGTAGTGTTGCTTAGAAAATCCACAGGAGAACATCGCCTCTGCATAGACTACCGAAGGCTCAACGCTGTAACGGAATTTCAAGCGGAGCCCTTACCGGATCAGAATCAGCTTTTCACCAAGCTGAGTAGAGCACGATACTTTTCGAAGATAGACCTTAGCAAAGGGTACTACCAGATCCCGGTAAAAGAGGAAATTCGACATATGTTAGCATTTAGTACTTCTGAAGGCCATTACGAGTTTAATGTATTGCCATTTGGGCTAAGCAACGCCCCAAGCGTCTTTACTCGTATGATGAGGAAGCTACTGGAACCCCTGAACCACCCTGGGATAAGTAATTTCATGGACGACATACTTATTGCCACGAACACCTTTGAGGAGCACCTGGACGCAGTTTCCCTACTCTTCGAAAGACTTAGAGAAACAGGACTCACCGCTCGCCCTACAAAATGTCAAATTGCCTGCGAGCAACTAGAATTCCTGGGACACACTATCTCGCATGGATGCATGTTCCCAGATGCGCGTAATATTGAGAAGTTACAGCGGGCCCCACGACCCCAGACTAAAAAGGATGTAAGGTCATTTGTGTCTCTATGTGGCTTCTACCAGAGATATATTAAAGATTTTAATACCCTGAGTGCGCCATTGACCGCATTAACCAAGAATGGGAACCCGGACAAAGTAACCTGGACAGCGGAGTGCGAAAATGCCTACACGCTGCTGAAGGCGAAACTCACAGCTAGGCCAATTCTGCGACTGCCTGACTTAACTCTGAACTTTACGCTGCGAACAGATGCTAGCAATATAGGGATAGGAGCCACTCTCCTGCAGCCTAGTGATAGACCTTCTGCAACTCTATTCCCCATCGCATATGCTAGTAGGAAATTGAACCCTGCTGAACAGAACTACTCTACCATCGAACGAGAATGTCTGTCGCTAATATGGGCTGTGCAGAAGTTTCAACCATATTTATACGGGAAAAAGTTCACGGTGCAGTGTGATCACCAACCGTTGATATTTCTTGCAGCGTCGAAGAACCTTAATGCCCGGCTTATGAGATGGTCACTACTGTTGCAGCCATATTCATTTCACATAGAATACATACCTGGGAAGAACAACGTAGGGGCAGATTTTTTGAGCAGACATCCGGACGCAACCGAGGAGATATGAGAAACTGGAAAAGAAGAGGAAGACAGGACAAGAGGAGTTGGACGGAACGTCAAACTTGAGGAGGGGCTTGTGTGACAACTTGCCCAATCTTCTCTTCATTTTTTTTATTATTTACGGACATCGTTTTTTTTCTCATCCTCAATGCATGATCGCAAAGTCCCGGGAAGTGTCACTTGCGGAAATTCTCCTAGTATTCAGTATTTTCTCGCTATTTTTAGATACGACGTCATTGTTGACCAATGACCTCGGTAGCTAGGAACCTGTTTTAATTTAAGACTGCTTAAGCTGATAAAACCAGTTTAGGCCACTTAGGAAAACATCACGTGACTTTTAACGCTATTGATTGGAGCGTTTATTTGACGCTAATGTCACATGATGCACGCTATGGATCACGTGTCCAAGCGGAAATGTCCCGCTAAAAGTGCGCCAAACACGGGCATTCTTCACTTGCCCGGAACCCTTGAGACAGCTAGGTCTAACCCAATTATCGGCGAATTCTCGCATTAAAAGCACTGAAGCCACGTGTCTAATTGCGGGTTAGCGTCCATCTTTGAGTAGTCTATGGTGGAGCCTTGCACGACAGTCCAATCTCAGCGCAGAATACGGAGTCGAGCACAGAGAAGGCAAATCCGAACCATTCAAGACCTACCGGGGCAACGTCAGGAGACCGGAGAACTAACCACACTTCACTATCAGCCGGGGGCTGAAAAGCTAAGTCCACGACAAAGGAAACTCACCTAATCAATGCCACAAAGTTTAGTCATCCATGATGAAAAACACGTGAAGTGTGAGACACATAATACATACAGCAGACACTAATTCCATCGACAATACTATCATTCACCATCTATTCACTTTATTGCAATAAACCAATTGGGTGTATATACTGTACCCCACGCTTTGTTCCTTCCATTAGATGTTGAATATTGTCTATGTTTATCTTCCTTTATAAGGGAGGGGGGGCTCGTAAAATATAATATAATTTAAAGAATAATAATAATAGATAACTGAGAAGGGGACGACCGTAGCGAGAGACCAAATATCTCCTTACAATCTTTTCCAGACCTGTCGAGTTAGGAGAATTTACCCTCTTCGTCACCCTTCGGAAGTGGGAAAACCCAGCAGGGATTCCTTGAGCCAAATCTTCCACATCAGATCTATTATTTCCTCTAAATAATTCTCTTATCCTTTAAACGCTACGTGACATATGCAGATGACCTAGTACTCTGGTGCGCTGATGAAAATGTCACCACAGCAAATTATAGAATGCAGCGGGCAGCAGACATGCTAGTGTCATGGGCAGAGAAATGGCTTATCACAATAAACACAGACAAAACCTCCACAACACTGTTCTCCCTCGCCCCCAAGGACAAATCAGCTAACATACACCTAGGGACAACCGTGATCAAGGAAGAAAGCTACCCCACCTATCTTGGGGGGACATTTGACCAAAGGCTTACATGGAATAAGCATATTGAAAATGCAGAAGGAAAGGCCCGAAGACGACTAGGCATACTCAGAAAATTAGCAGGTACCAACTGGGGAGCAAATGAACGAAATCTAAAGAAGATTTATAATGGAGTAATAAGACCACACTTAGAGTTTAGCTCAGCAGCATGGTCATCAGCTGCTAACTCACATCTGCAGTCTTTGGACAAGGTGCAAAATCAAGCTCTCAGGCTCATTACAGGAGCCATGAAAACTACACCAATAACAGAGATGCAGAAGGTTGCTGGATTACAGACATTGTCCCATAGAAGAGACACAAAAACCATGATCCAGATGGAAAAGTACAACAGTATGCCAATGCACCCAATGAAGGCAAGACTAGATGATCTGGCATTGGGACGTCTAAAGCGTAGCAGCTTTGTGCATCGGGGGAAAAGACTTATAAGACAGCATCACAAGAAGACCTATCCATGAAGACAACACCACTGAAGCCCACCCTATACCCTGTACCATGGGAGCAGGCCAGCAGTGCCCTCCAAATTAATACAACAGTCAGTGGTCTCACAAGTGGATGTGAGTATAATGATCTGCAAAAACGAACTGCTACATTGAGTATGATCCAAGAAAGCTATCCCGATCAATCATGGATACATGCCTATACAGATGGATCAGCAACTAATGCTTGTTAGGAATGGAGGTGCCGGTATCTTTATCTCATATCCTGACAACCACTATGAGACTAGGCACATTCCCACTGGTAAATTCTGTTCCAACTATACAGCTGAGGTTCAAGCTCTAGAGCAAGCTGCAAATATGATTTATAACACCAACTCTGACTGCCACCAGGTAGTCATCCTCACAGATGCACTGTCTGTCCTGCAAGCTCTCAAGGGTGGTAAACTCCCGCATCTGAGAAATGAACTAAACAAGGTAGCTGCCAAAAAGAGAACCATACTTCAGTGGGTACCATCTCATTGTGGTGTACCCGGAAATGAAAAGGCAGATAAACTTGCAAAAAAGGGAGGAGAATGTGAACAAGAGGATAATGAAGTCACATACTTTGAGAAAAAGAGAGCTATCCAGACTATCAGAAGAGAACAGAACCAACCCAAAGACGACTATCACACTCTCGACCGGCAGGGACAGACAACTATTTTTCGACTCAGGACAGGGCATAACAAACTGAATAAACACATGCACAAGCTACGATTGTCTGCTTCACCACTGTGCACATGTGGATTAAACGAACAAACTGCTGAGCATGTTCTACAGGACTGTCCTCTGTATGACCAGTTAAGAAAGATATACTGGCCCAATGACTCAACACTAAACTCAAAGCTATATGGAGTTAAAGAGGAACTTCAAACAACAGTCGAATTCATCATGAGAACTCGTCTGACGGTGTAATCATCAAAGATGCGATCGCAAGAAGAAGAAGAAGAAGACTACATCTTGTGGCCCATGAACAAAAAAACGATACTACAGAGACGCTAGGTCAAAAGACTCACTGACTTGCAAAAGAACTCATAAACAGTCTGAAGTATCTCCAGCATCACGTATAAGCCAGACACAGAAGATCCTCCATCATCTTCATCATATATGTCTTCTCTCGATGGCAATCTTGCTGGTCTCTCCCGAACACACTGTCCGGTTGAACTATCATCATGCAATCCCCTTGCGCAGCCCTCAGTCACATGACTGGCTATCTTTAATTTAACTTTGTGTCATATACATGCCATCAACAACAATGACCATCACTCACCCTCTAATATCCATACATGCTGCCTATGAGACACAGGTGAGTCACAGTTGTAAAACATCCTGTGACAATACCATTTAATTTGTTAATTTATATATTTATTCAGGACATTAAGGAAGACAGTGCACACAGCTGTCAAGATTTGGCTCCAATGCTGTCAAAGAAAGCAAAGAAGGCCCTCGTAGATGAGGAAGCAATGGGATCCAGACTATCAGCTTTTTGTTAAAGTACCACGTCTCTCCACAACTTCTTGTCTCCAGTTTTATTGATCAACTCTGTAGTTTCTATGCCACGATGTCAACTATCTTCTCTTTGTCATCCTTTATATTTTTTTCTCAATTGTTACCTGCTGCCATAATACATTCCAGCTTCCTTCTTCTCATAACATGCCTAAAGAAAGTGGATTGCTTCTGTCTAACATGACTGGCCTCGTTCAGGACATCCCCATTACTCTTCTTTTTGTTAAAGCTATTCATGGAACTTTTAACACTTTTCTGTAAAACCACATCTCTGTGGCCTTCAGTGCTTTTCCTACTTGTTTATTAATTATTGATGACTCACTTCAATATGTCAGGTGAAAGAATTGTTACATAAAATACCCTTCATGTTGAAAGAATACTGCTTTTGCCTGGACTATTCTATTCTTCACTTGTGAGTTGCATCTTCAATCCAATGTTATTAATGTGTCTAGGTATCTGAATCTATTGACTTGTTTTAAAATTGTTCCATTTACTTTTATAGTGCGCTCTGGAGAAGTCGTTTTTTTTAGATAACCATTACTTTTCTCTTTCCTACTATTAAGGCTAAGACTTTTATTTTCACTTTCTGCCACTACTGTATCAGCTACTGCCTTTTCACTTTCTGCCACTACTGTATCAGCTACTGCCTTTATTAGAGTCATTAACGTACAAGTTTGAGAGCGAATGAAGAAGAAACCATTTCCTGGAACTATTTTTCACTCTTTGCTATTATGATTGTATCATCAGTGTATCTAAAGTTGTTTACTTATGTTCCTGGCATGTCCTCTAGTGATCTCATTATATTTTCACTGTACAGATTGAACAGATTCGGTGGCAGCATACATCCCTGTACAACACCTTTTAAAACTTCCAAATTTTCCAGAATAATGCTATTATTTCAACTAGCCAAAATAAATCTTCATCAGCCCCATTATAAAAAAGATATTTGTTTGTTTACAATCAAGCCTGAACTTGTCCAGCATTTAAGATTTTTGTTGTAAAGAGTTATTTATAGTTGACACTACATTAAGGTGTTTCACTTTCAATATTCTATTTTTAACTTTTCACACAGCTGTCAAGTATTGTTGTTTTATTAACAATATCATGTCTTATTTATTTATCTGTCCATATTAAACAATGTGAGGTCTACTATTCCACGTACTGCCTGCCCATGGCAAGAGAGCACACCACTGGAAGGATTTGCTTACTGACACTGTTTCCTCTGAAGAGATTTCTTGTCTCCTACAAATTTTATTTCTTAACTATTTAGACAACTTTCTCATGTTTTCAAACAAAAAAGATCTTGTCTGCACATAACAAAAATATCTGCACTCTTAGTTTTGCTTTTATTCTCTCTCCACATGTAAGCCTACCTTGCCGTGGTTGGAGAGCTTGAGCGCCTCAATGATCCCGGGAGCTATGCCGGCGGGAGTTTTACTCCTGGCAGGGTCACCCAAGCCGGACAGGTCCTGGGTGAGGGGCCAGACTAAATGGGCTGAGGAGTGGGTGGAACCCTATAGGTGTAGATGCAGAACCCACCGGCGAGTGGTACATGCTCTGGTCTGCACCAATCCACCCCCACTTCATGGGTTAAATGCTTTCTTGCCTCATTCTTCACTGTTTGTCGTCTATCACGCCCATGGCGACCGTTGCCTCAATTGGCTGTGTGTGGTGTACCCGGAAACGGGGCCTCCCAGTACTGAGGCAAAGTTAAGTCCCCGATGTCACTTATCGGTGCAGAATTGAGAGAGATGGCTGAGCATCACAATCCCTCCTGTGTTGCAGCATGATGAGAACCCAGCATTGCACACTGAGCTTGGGGGGATCACTTGGGCACCAGACTTAATACTGGCTCTTGACTGGATGGCCGCATGCAGGAGATTTCTACAATGGAGGGTTGGCAGGTGGTGGGTATCGGGAAGTGGCTCTGTGCAGGACGTGAGGATTCCTTGGGAGAGCCCAGAACCAGAGCACAGCATTGTGCAAGCTCTGCATAGTTGGAGAGCCCCCTGGATGACGGGGAATGCACAGTGTGCTACCCCACCTATCCCCAACTGCTAACTTAGAACCAGAAGTGGGGTCCTCTGTATGCGTGCCAGGCCAGGATAAAATGCCTGGGAAAGAGACTGGAGCTCAGAACTCCCTAACTCAAAGTTGCAGGATGGCAGAAAAGCCACGGGAAAGACAGGGCTATTTTGAAGATAACGCAACCATATTTTCACCATACGAGCTCGGACGCCGCCTCGGTAAACAAGGTCCGCGCAGAGCAGTGACACCCCCAGGCTGCTTGCGAATAGTCTACTACTGGGAACATAAACAGATTAGGGATGAGCCCACTCTCCCGTTGAACAGGTGCTAAAGTCGTAGATACTGGGCCAGAAGGCGCACCGGAAACCACAGTATCATGCAACTCGCTTTTTTTTTTCTATGGAGAGTACACCGTCAAATAAATCTCGTTCTGGTGCTCGCCCTGTGGAGCTCCACCAGGCAGGTGCAGTGCCGGGCTCTGAGCCTCGACAGAGCCCACCCTCAGCTACTGGAGGACCCTCTAGACCGTCTTGTGGAGTCAACAGACGGCGGAGGAGAAACTACTGACCAAAACAAAACAGAAAAAGAGAAACCCAGAGTGCCACTTGTCATGATGCACTGGAATGCAGAGGGAGTGAACAGCAAGCAGGCTGGATACAGCAAAAAGACAGAGCTGGAAAACATCTTGTATGAGAAGCAAGTCAGTGTTTGCTGTATCCAAGAGACTCACTTGAAAGCAGATCAAACCTTTAAAATAAGGGGATATCAATGCTTCAGATCCGACAGACAAGATAGACGAAAAGGAGGAGTACTTACTCTTGTAAGGAATAACATTCCTGCACACGAAAGGAAAACCTTCATGGATGGAGCAGAATATCAGCTGCTGCAGATAAAGGTAGACAAGATGGAAATAGAACTCCTGAACTATTACTGTCCGAACAACAAACCCCTGAGTCTCAGCTCTATACAGGTACCAGCCACCAACTTTATAGCAGTTGGAGACTTTAATAGCCACTCCCAGAGCTGGGGCTATAACCATCTGGATCACAGAGGTGAAGAGGTTGAAACTTGGCAAGATGATCACTCCCTAATCCTAGTCAATAATGCCACAGATACTCCTACCTTCTACTCCAGAGGATGGCACACAACCTCAACACCAGATCTTGCCTTCTCCACACCAGATATAGCTGGATCTATTAGTAGAGAAGTAGGAGACCAACTAGGGGGAAGCGACCATCGCCCAATCTTTCTTACTGTCCAGAGTGCAACTCTCAGTACAGGCCCAGCCATTACAAGATGGAACTACAAAAAAGCCAACTGGGGTTTATTCAGGCATCAGGTGAACACGCTGCTGTCTACCCTCAAGGTACAGAACAGAGACATTAATGAAGTGGTAAAAGACTTCAACAGATGCATACTACAAGCTGCAAAAGAAACCATTCCCAAAGGATGCCGGCGTAACTACATACCATACTGGTCCAGCACACTCCAAGAACGTCAGGAAGCTATGGACAAGGCTAGAAAGGACGCAGAGTCTCAGCCTTCACTTGAAACTCACAACAAATGGAAAAAGGCTGTAGCAGAGTTTCAGAGAACAAAGCTAGAAGAAAAGCGGAAAAGCTGGAGAACTAAAACGGCATCGCTGAACCTTGAGAAAGACGGCAGGAAACTTTGGAGATTAGTCAAGTCTCTAAATGAAGAGCATTCCTCACCAAGGCAGACTATCACATTGGATGAAGGTGGCAAACTTTTCAGAGGAAAACAAGCTGCAGACTTGTTTGCTAGAAGATACAGTTCAGAAAGCAACTTACCCATTAACATAGACCATCAGAGAGAGATAAGAAAAGAAATACTGGCAACCATGGGACAGACAGATACTCCTGCCCCAATGAGGGAACCCATCACACTAGGAGAACTACAGAAGGCTATTTCCAAGCTTAAGTTTCAAAAGTCACCCGGCCCAGACAAAATCAGCAACGAAATGCTAGTAAATCTGAGCTCAGCAGCAAAGACAAAACTGCTTGAGATATTCAACCACAGCTGGTTGAAAGGAACGGTACCCAAGTATGGAGAGAAGCCATCACAATACCCATACTAAAGAAAGGGAAATGTAAGACCGAGGCTGCAAGTTACCGGCCAATCAGTCTCACAAGCTGTGTTGGGAAGACTATGGAGCGAATAGTCAACCACAGATTGAAATGGTATTTAGAGTCTGAGCAGATCCTGGTGCCGGAACAAGCTGGATTTAGAGAATGCTACAGTATAGAAGACCAAGTTACTTACTTGTCTCAAGCAATAGAAGATGCCTTCCAGGAGAAGAAAAAGGTCCTAACGATCTGGGTCGACTTCAAGCAGGCCTTTGACAAGGTGTGGAAAGATGGCCTCATTGCAAAACTTAGGAGAAGTGGAATCCAAGGCAACATGATGAAATGGATCCAGTCATACTTGCATAACAGGAGAACTAGAGTCACTCTTGACGGTCTGCAGAGCAGAAAAGTGTTGCTCCATCAGGGGGTACCTCAAGGAGGAGTAATTTCCCCAACACTCTTCCTTGTTTACATCAATGACCTGGTGAAAGATCTCCCTGCAGGAGTTAAAGCTGCCTTATATGCAGATGACCTAGTACTCTGGTGCGCTGATGAAAATGTCACCACAGCAAATTATAGAATGCAGCGGGCAGCAGACATGCTAGTGTCATGGGCAGAGAAATGGCTTATCACAATAAACACAGACAAAACCTCCACAACACTGTTCTCCCTCGCCCCCAAGGACAAATCAGCTAACATACACCTAGGGACAACCGTGATCAAGGAAGAAAGCTACCCCACCTATCTTGGGGTGACATTTGACCAAAGGCTTACATGGAATAAGCATATTGAAAATGCAGAAGGAAAGGCCCGAAGACGACTAGGCATACTCAGAAAATTAGCAGGTACCAACTGGGGAGCAAATGAACGAAATCTAAAGAAGATTTATAATGGAGTAATAAGACCACACTTAGAGTTTAGCTCAGCAGCATGGTCATCAGCTGCTAACTCACATCTGCAGTCTTTGGACAAGGTGCAAAATCAAGCTCTCAGGCTCATTACAGGAGCCATGAAAACTACACCAATAACAGAGATGCAGAAGGTTTGCTGGATTACAGACATTGTCCCATAGAAGAGACACAAAAAACCATGATCCAGATGGAAAAGTACAACAGTATGCCAATGCACCCAATGAAGGCAAGACTAGATGATCTGGCATTGGGACGTCTAAAGCGTAGCAGCTTTGTGCATCGGGGAAAAGACTTATAAGACAGCATCAAGAAGACCTATCCATGAAGACAACACCACTGAAGCCCACCCTATACCCTGTACCATGGGAGCAGGCCAGCAGTGCCCTCCAAATTAATACAACAGTCAGTGGTCTCACAAGTGGATGTGAGTATAATGATCTGCAAAAACGAACTGCTACATTGAGTATGATCCAAGAAAGCTATCCCGATCAATCATGGATACATGCCTATACAGATGGATCAGCAACTAATGCTGTTAGGAATGGAGGTGCCGGTATCTTTATCTCATATCCTGACAACCACTATGAGACTAGGCACATTCCCACTGGTAAATTCTGTTCCAACTATACAGCTGAGGTTCAAGCTCTAGAGCAAGCTGCAAATATGATTTATAACACCAACTCTGACTGCCACCAGGTAGTCATCCTCACAGATGCACTGTCTGTCCTGCAAGCTCTCAAGGGTGGTAAACTCCCGCATCTGAGAAATGAACTAAACAAGGTAGCTGCCAAAAAGAGAACCATACTTCAGTGGGTACCATCTCATTGTGGTGTACCCGGAAATGAAAAGGCAGATAAACTTGCAAAAAAGGGAGGAGAATGTGAACAAGAAGATAATGAAGTCACATACTTTGAGAAAAAGAGAGCTATCCAGACTATCAGAAGAGAACAGAACCAACCCAAAGACGACTATCACACTCTCGACCGGCAGGGACAGACAACTATTTTTCGACTCAGGACAGGGCATAACAAACTGAATAAACACATGCACAAGCTACGATTGTCTGCTTCACCACTGTGCACATGTGGATTAAACGAACAAACTGCTGAGCATGTTCTACAGGACTGTCCTCTGTATGACCAGTTAAGAAAGATATACTGGCCCAATGACTCAACACTAAACTCAAAGCTATATGGAGTTAAAGAGGAACTTCAAACAACAGTCGAATTCATCATGAGAACTCGTCTGACGGTGTAATCATCAAAGATGCGATCGCAAGAAGAAGAAGAAGACTACATCTTGTGGCCCATGAACAAAAAAACGATACTACAGAGACGCTAGGTCAAAAGACTCACTGACTTGCAAAAGAACTCATAAACAGTCTGAAGTATCTCCAGCATCACGTATAAGCCAGACACAGAAGATCCTCCATCATCTTCATCATATATGTCTTCTCTCGATGGCAATCTTGCTGGTCTCTCCCGAACACACTGTCCGGTTGAACTATCATCATGCAATCCCCTTGCGCAGCCCTCAGTCACATGACTGGCTATCTTTAATTTAACTTTGTGTCATATACATGCCATCAACAACAATGACCATCACTCACCCTCTAATATCCATACATGCTGCCTATGAGACACAGGTGAGTCACAGTTGTAAAACATCCTGTGACAATACCATTTAATTTGTTAATTTATATATTTATTCAGGACATTAAGGAAGACAGTGCACACAGCTGTCAAGATTTGGCTCCAATGCTGTCAAAGAAAGCAAAGAAGGCCCTCGTAGATGAGGAAGCAATGGGATCCAGACTATCAGCTTTTTGTTAAAGTACCACGTCTCTCCACAACTTCTTGTCTCCAGTTTTATTGATCAACTCTGTAGTTTCTATGCCACGATGTCAACTATCTTCTCTTTGTCATCCTTTATATTTTTTTCTCAATTGTTACCTGCTGCCATAATACATTCCAGCTTCCTTCTTCTCATAACATGCCTAAAGAAAGTGGATTGCTTCTGTCTAACATGACTGGCCTCGTTCAGGACATCCCCATTACTCTTCTTTTTGTTAAAGCTATTCATGGAACTTTTAACACTTTTCTGTAAAACCACATCTCTGTGGCCTTCAGTGCTTTTCCTACTTGTTTATTAATTATTGATGACTCACTTCAATATGTCAGGTGAAAGAATTGTTACATAAAATACCCTTCATGTTGAAAGAATACTGCTTTTGCCTGGACTATTCTATTCTTCACTTGTGAGTTGCATCTTCAATCCAATGTTATTAATGTGTCTAGGTATCTGAATCTATTGACTTGTTTTAAAATTGTTCCATTTACTTTTATAGTGCGCTCTGGAGAAGTCGTTTTTTTTAGATAACCATTACTTTTCTCTTTCCTACTATTAAGGCTAAGACTTTTATTTTCACTTTCTGCCACTACTGTATCAGCTACTGCCTTTTCACTTTCTGCCACTACTGTATCAGCTACTGCCTTTATTAGAGTCATTAACGTACAAGTTTGAGAGCGAATGAAGAAGAAACCATTTCCTGGAACTATTTTTCACTCTTTGCTATTATGATTGTATCATCAGTGTATCTAAAGTTGTTTACTTATGTTCCTGGCATGTCCTCTAGTGATCTCATTATATTTTCACTGTACAGATTGAACAGATTCGGTGGCAGCATACATCCCTGTACAACACCTTTTAAAACTTCCAAATTTTCCAGAATAATGCTATTATTTCAACTAGCCAAAATAAATCTTCATCAGCCCCATTATAAAAAAGATATTTGTTTGTTTACAATCAAGCCTGAACTTGTCCAGCATTTAAGATTTTTGTTGTAAAGAGTTATTTATAGTTGACACTACATTAAGGTGTTTCACTTTCAATATTCTATTTTTAACTTTTCACACAGCTGTCAAGTATTGTTGTTTTATTAACAATATCATGTCTTATTTATTTATCTGTCCATATTAAACAATGTGAGGTCTACTATTCCACGTACTGCCTGCCCATAGCGCCGTGGTTGGAGAGCTTGAGCGCCTCAATGATCCCGGGAGCTATGCCGGCGGGAGTTTTACTCCTGGCAGGGTCACCCAAAGCCGGACAGGTCCTGGGTGAGGGGCCAGACTAAATGGGCTGAGGAGTGGGTGGAACCCTATAGGTGTAGATGCAGAACCCACCGGCGAGTGGTACATGCTCTGGTCTGCACCAATCCACCCCCACTTCATGGGTTAAATGCTTTCTTGCCTCATTCTTCACTGTTTGTCGTCTATCACGCCCATGGCGACCGTTGCCTCAATTGGCTGTGTGTGGTGTACCCGGAAACGGGGCCTCCCAGTACTGAGGCAAAGTTAAGTCCCCGATGTCACTTATCGGTGCAGAATTGAGAGAGATGGCTGAGCATCACAATCCCTCCTGTGTTGCAGCATGATGAGAACCCAGCATTGCACACTGAGCTTGGGGGGATCACTTGGGCACCAGACTTAATACTGGCTCTTGACTGGATGGCCGCATGCAGGAGATTTCTACAATGGAGGGTTGGCAGGTGGTGGGTATCGGGAAGTGGCTCTGTGCAGGACGTGAGGATTCCTTGGGAGAGCCCAGAACCAGAGCACAGCATTGTGCAAGCTCTGCATAGTTGGAGAGCCCCCTGGATGACGGGGAATGCACAGTGTGCTACCCCACCTATCCCCAACTGCTAACTTAGAACCAGAAGTGGGGTCCTCTGTATGCGTGCCAGGCCAGGATAAAATGCCTGGGAAAGAGAGACTGGAGCTCAGAACTCCCTAACTCAAAGTTGCAGGATGGCAAGAAAAGCCACGGGAAAGACAGGGCTATTTTGAAGATAACGCAACCATATTTTCACCATACGAGCTCGGACGCCGCCTCGGTAAACAAGGTCCGCGCAGAGCAGTGACACCCCCAGGCTGCTTGCGAATAGTCTACTACTGGGAACATAAACAGATTAGGGATGAGCCCACTCTCCCGTTGAACAGGTGCTAAAGTCGTAGATACTGGGCCAGAAGGCGCACCGGAAACCACAGTATCATGCAACTCGCTTTTTTTTTTTTTTATGGAGAGTACACCGTCAAATAAATCTCGTTCTGGTGCTCGCCCTGTGGAGCTCCACCAGGCAGGTGCAGTGCCGGGCTCTGAGCCTCGACAGAGCCCACCCTCAGCTACTGGAGGACCCTCTAGACCGTCTTGTGGAGTCAACAGACGGCGGAGGAGAACTACTGACCAAAACAAAACAGAAAAAGAGAAACCCAGAGTGCCACTTGTCATGATGCACTGGAATGCAGAGGGATGAACAGCAAGCAGGCTGGATACAGCAAAAAGACAGAGCTGGAAAACATCTTGTATGAGAAGCAAGTCAGTGTTTGCTGTATCCAAGAGACTCACTTGAAAGCAGATCAAACCTTTAAAATAAGGGGATATCAATGCTTCAGATCCGACAGACAAGATAGACGAAAAGGAGGAGTACTTACTCTTGTAAGGAATAACATTCCTGCACACGAAAGGAAAACCTTCATGGATGGAGCAGAATATCAGCTGCTGCAGATAAAGGTAGACAAGATGGAAATAGAACTCCTGAACTATTACTGTCCGAACAACAAACCCCTGAGTCTCAGCTCTATACAGGTACCAGCCACCAACTTTATAGCAGTTGGAGACTTTAATAGCCACTCCCAGAGCTGGGGCTATACCCATCTGGATCACAGAGGTGAAGAGGTTGAAACTTGGCAAGATGATCACTCCCTAATCCTAGTCAATAATGCCACAGATACTCCTACCTTCTACTCCAGAGGATGGCACACAACCTCAACACCAGATCTTGCCTTCTCCACACCAGATATAGCTGGATCTATTAGTAGAGAAGTAGGAGACCAACTAGGGGGAAGCGACCATCGCCCAATCTTTCTTACTGTCCAGAGTGCAACTCTCAGTACAGGCCCAGCCATTACAAGATGGAACTACAAAAAAGCCAACTGGGGTTTATTCAGGCATCAGGTGAACACGCTGCTGTCTACCCTCAAGGTACAGAACAGAGACATTAATGAAGTGGTAAAAGACTTCAACAGATGCATACTACAAGCTGCAAAAGAAACCATTCCCAAAGGATGCCGGCGTAACTACATACCATACTGGTCCAGCACACTCCAAGAACGTCAGGAAGCTATGGACAAGGCTAGAAAGGACGCAGAGTCTCAGCCTTCACTTGAAACTCACAACAAATGGAAAAAGGCTGTAGCAGAGTTTCAGAGAACAAAGCTAGAAGAAGAAAAGCGGAAAAGCTGGAGAACTAAAACGGCATCGCTGAACCTTGAGAAAGACGGCAGGAAACTTTGGAGATTAGTCAAGTCTCTAAATGAAGAGCATTCCTCACCAAGGCAGACTATCACATTGGATGAAGGTGGCAAACTTTTCAGAGGAAAACAAGCTGCAGACTTGTTTGCTAGAAGATACAGTTCAGAAAGCAACTTACCCATTAACATAGACCATCAGAGAGAGATAAGAAAAGAAATACTGGCAACCATGGGACAGACAGATACTCCTG
This sequence comes from Oreohelix idahoensis, assembly GCA_024509875.1. Lineage (NCBI taxonomy): Eukaryota > Metazoa > Mollusca > Gastropoda > Stylommatophora > Oreohelicidae > Oreohelix > Oreohelix idahoensis. The sequence goes on along the minus strand of JAMPIV010021189.1, from coordinate 11,842 downwards.
CCCCAATGAGGGAACCCATCACACTAGGAGAACTACAGAAGGCTATTTCCAAGCTTAAGTTTCAAAAGTCACCCGGCCCAGACAAAATCAGCAACGAAATGCTAGTAAATCTGAGCTCAGCAGCAAAGACAAAACTGCTTGAGATATTCAACCACAGCTGGTTGAAAGGAACGGTACCCCAAGTATGGAGAGAAGCCATCACAATACCCATACTAAAGAAAGGGAAATGTAAGACCGAGGCTGCAAGTTACCGGCCAATCAGTCTCACAAGCTGTGTTGGGAAGACTATGGAGCGAATAGTCAACCACAGATTGAAATGGTATTTAGAGTCTGAGCAGATCCTGGTGCCGGAACAAGCTGGATTTAGAGAATGCTACAGTATAGAAGACCAAGTTACTTACTTGTCTCAAGCAATAGAAGATGCCTTCCAGGAGAAGAAAAAGGTCCTAACGATCTGGGTCGACTTCAAGCAGGCCTTTGACAAGGTGTGGAAAGATGGCCTCATTGCAAAACTTAGGAGAAGTGGAATCCAAGGCAACATGATGAAATGGATCCAGTCATACTTGCATAACAGGAGAACTAGAGTCACTCTTGACGGTCTGCAGAGCAGAAAAGTGTTGCTCCATCAGGGGGTACCTCAAGGAGGAGTAATTTCCCCAACACTCTTCCTTGTTTACATCAATGACCTGGTGAAAGATCTCCCTGCAGGAGTTAAAGCTGCCTTATATGCAGATGACCTAGTACTCTGGTGCGCTGATGAAAATGTCACCACAGCAAATTATAGAATGCAGCGGGCAGCAGACATGCTAGTGTCATGGGCAGAGAAATGGCTTATCACAATAAACACAGACAAAACCTCCACAACACTGTTCTCCCTCGCCCCCAAGGACAAATCAGCTAACATACACCTAGGGACAACCGTGATCAAGGAAGAAAGCTACCCCACCTATCTTGGGGTGACATTTGACCAAAGGCTTACATGGAATAAGCATATTGAAAATGCAGAAGGAAAGGCCCGAAGACGACTAGGCATACTCAGAAAATTAGCAGGTACCAACTGGGGAGCAAATGAACGAAATCTAAAGAAGATTTATAATGGAGTAATAAGACCACACTTAGAGTTTAGCTCAGCAGCATGGTCATCAGCTGCTAACTCACATCTGCAGTCTTTGGACAAGGTGCAAAATCAAGCTCTCAGGCTCATTACAGGAGCCATGAAAACTACACCAATAACAGAGATGCAGAAGGTTGCTGGATTACAGACATTGTCCCATAGAAGAGACACAAAAAACCATGATCCAGATGGAAAAGTACAACAGTATGCCAATGCACCCAATGAAGGCAAGACTAGATGATCTGGCATTGGGACGTCTAAAGCGTAGCAGCTTTGTGCATCGGGGGAAAAGACTTATAAGACAGCATCAAGAAGACCTATCCATGAAGACAACACCACTGAAGCCCACCCTATACCCTGTACCATGGGAGCAGGCCAGCAGTGCCCTCCAAATTAATACAACAGTCAGTGGTCTCACAAGTGGATGTGAGTATAATGATCTGCAAAAACGAACTGCTACATTGAGTATGATCCAAGAAAGCTATCCCGATCAATCATGGATACATGCCTATACAGATGGATCAGCAACTAATGCTGTTAGGAATGGAGGTGCCGGTATCTTTATCTCATATCCTGACAACCACTATGAGACTAGGCACATTCCCACTGGTAAATTCTGTTCCAACTATACAGCTGAGGTTCAAGCTCTAGAGCAAGCTGCAAATAGGATTTATAACACCAACTCTGACTGCCACCAGGTAGTCATCCTCACAGATGCACTGTCTGTCCTGCAAGCTCTCAAGGGTGGTAAACTCCCGCATCTGAGAAATGAACTAAACAAGGTAGCTGCCAAAAAAGAACCATACTTCAGTGGGTACCATCTCATTGTGGTGTACCCGGAAATGAAAAGGCAGATAAACTTGCAAAAAAGGGAGGAGAATGTGAACAAGACAACTATTATTCGACTCAGGACAGGGCATAACAAACTGAATAAACACATGCACAAGCTACGATTGTCTGCTTCACCACTGTGCACATGTGGATTAAACGAACAAACTGCTGAGCATGTTCTACAGGACTGTCCTCTGTATGACCAGTTAAGAAAGATATACTGGCCCAATGACTCAACACTAAACTCAAAGCTATATGGAGTAAAGAGGAAACTTCAAACAAATCATTCGAATTCATCATGAGAACTCGTCTGACGGTGTACATGTAATCATTCAAAGATGGCGATCGCAAGAAGAAGTGAAGAAGCTTTTATTCTCTCTGAGGAATCTGCAATCTAGTGATGTCTATATCTTACTACCCTCACAGTGACTGTATATCATTACTAAACCCTCACAGTGATGGCCATATATCTAACTGTTATCTTACTACTCCAACAGTGATGTATAATCTTTCCTTACCCCCACAGTGATGTTGATATCTTATCCCCCACTTAAATATCCTATACCTTAAACCCCCCGACCAGTGAAATCTTACTGTAGAAATATCCACTCTGATGTATACTTTAGTGTTACAGTGATTCCTATATCTTACAACCCCACACAGTTGATGTATATCTTACTGTCAAAGCCACAGTGATGTATATCTTAGGAGTGTCCTCACAGTGATGTATATCCAAACTTTACCTCCACAGTGATCGTAATATAAATACCGTACACAGTGCTGTATATCAAAGTTACCCTCACTGTTGATGTATATCCAAATACCCCACAGTGTGTATATCAAAGGTTTACCCCCACCCCCCTACCCACCCCAACCAACCCCCACGGTGTGATGTATACCCCCTACCCCCCCCCAGTGTGAATATTCCAACTACCCTCACAGTAATGTTTATTCTAACTACCCCCCACAGTGATGGTTTAGGGGGTATGATTGTATATCCTACTGTCCTCACAGTGATGGGGGGTATCCTACGGTCCTTCACAGGGATGTTTATTTCCTCATGGATGTTATCCACGCCCTCACGGATGTATTTTCTGACCCTCAGGGGGTTGTACCATCCAACTACCTCACGGGCCCGTATGGTGATAGGAGTACTCGTTTACAGAGAGTTACATACAGGAGACAATTGATCATCAGAAGCGTCCCAAGCCAGTCGAAACAAGTGTTTCGGGCCCTTTTTATTTCCTTTTACCGGCCCTCCACAACCATCTTTACGGCGGGCAGGCCAACCTGGGTCATAACCCCAAGTGTTCTCAGCCTCCTGTTGTTTGTGTAGAAATTGAAACCCCATTCAACCCGGGTAGCAGCTTTAAAGACCATTCACCAGCCGGAGCCCTTGTGAAAGCTACCCATATTTTTTCAAAGTGGAAGACATATTATTACGGTTTGTTCTACACCGCAACACCACGGACTAGGGGGCCGAACACTCTGACACACTGCCCGAAACTGGACAAGGCATGAAGCAAATGCGCATTGCAACCTGAAATCCCCGCCTGAACATACCTTATAATAACATCTTTACACAGGTTGCCTGCAATCCCCCTGACACCAAGTACAACCGTAGTGTTACAGTGAGATCTCCAATGTTGTCAACAGGTCCTTTTCTGTCCGACCCTAGTCCCTTGCGGTCAGATCACCATCGTCGATGACTTTTCTACTGTTTCGTCAGCCTGTTGTGGATTAGAATATACATCTCGGACCCAATAGTTTCACCACTAAATGCAAGACCCCATGCTGCCCGAATGCCCCCATAGCCATACCCACCCCACAGCCACCATGACAGTCTTGCAGTAAACCCATGTGTTCAGATCCCCCGATACTATCCTTGTGCTGCCATGACCTATTAATGTTGCTAATTCAAATCATTAACTGATTGCCAGCACCACACCCCATAAACTTGCACCCCCCCCACAGCCACGTGGAACCCCACCTGCACCCCACCCCCATGGTGCCATGCTGGGATAAGAGGCACGTTCACTATACTTTGCGGGACTTGATTTGAATGCTGGTCATCCTAAGGTGGATCTTCCAGGTCTTCTTTCATGATGTAGCATTCCGTGCCTAGCTGCTCCAGTTCTTTGGCGTTAAGGGCTCCTGAAGCTACGCCCCCCATCCCGGTCTTCCTTACCCCTGCCCCCCTTTCTGCTCCTAAAGGGCATGTATGTTGGCCACTTCTAATGTAGCCTGCCACACTGTCTGAGCGGGGCCTCCATCTGGCCACTGCATCTTGAATAGTGTCCATTTCCTAGGGGGGAGGTTGATTCTTCGGTTTCCGCGGTCTTCTATCCTGATGGTTTATTATCCGACCTTGCTGTCACCGTTTCCTTTGCGGTGGCGAACTTTATGGCGCCGCCTACCTGACAGAATCAACTTTCCCATGCCAGATATTCCTATTGTCCTATAAACCACTCTTTCCAGCGTCTTCTCCCCAAGCGGCATTATGTTGGCCCCTGCAGGTTGTTATCCAAACTGTTGAACCTTCATCTCTTGTGCCCAACTGCCCCGCTTTTTATACTGGCAGGTGATCCTCGGCCCCTTCACTTGCATCTTCCCCGCATCCGTCCAATCAATGTGTGTCTTCACTCATAGCGGACTGGGGGCCCTATTTCCCTACCCCCACCTGATGTCCCAACTACCCCCACAGTGAAGATATATCCCCCCCCCCGCCCCAACTACCCCCGTCCTCACAGTACAGATGCTCTATAACTCCAAAGTGATGTATATCCTTACTGTCACAGTGATGTATATCCAACTACCCCCACAGTGATGTATATCCCAACTCAAATTACCCTTATAGTGATTTGAAATTACCCTATCCAACTACCCTCACGGTGATGTATATCCAACTACCCCCACAGTGATGAATATCCAACTACCCTCACAGTAATGTATATCTAACTACCCCCACAGTGATGTATATCCTACTGTCCTCACAGTGATGTATATCCTACTGTCCTCACAGTGATGTATATCCTACTGTCCTCACAGTGATGTATATCCTGTCCTCACTGTGATGTATATCCAACTACCCTCACGGTGATGTATATGATAGGAAACTCTATACAGAGCGTTACAACAGGAGACAATCTGATCATCAGAAGCAGTCCCCCCAGTCGAACAAGTGTTTCGGCCCTTTATTCTCCTTTACACTTTACGGCGGGCAGGCCAACCTGGGTCATAACTCCCAAGTGTCTCAGCCTCCTGTTGTCTTGTGTAGAAATTGAACACATTCCACCTTGGTAGCAGCTTTAAACTCCACAATTCCACCAGCCGGAGCCCTTGTGAAAGCACCCATTTATTCAAAGTGAAGACATATTATTACGGTTGTTCTACAGCACACCACGACTAGGGGCCGACACTGACACACTGCACGAAACTGACAAGGCATGAAGCCACTGCGCATTAGCAACTGAAATTCTGCGCCTGACACCTTATATAATATACCACAGGTTGCCTGCAAGCCACAGTCCTTTCACCAATACAACGAAACGCTAGTGTATTGTGGACTTAGAAAAATTTCCTGACGTTTCCTGTACTGCAGGTGGGGTTAGAGTTTACTGTCCCGAGTTCCATAGCCCATTGCGGTTGTTCCACAGCCAGCATGATGACTTTTCTACAGTTTCAATCAGCCTCGTTAGTGTCCTTGTTCTCACAGACCCAATAGTTTCAATAAATCATACACTGATGCAGCCACAAGCCCTCTTGCACCCACCTCAACAGCCACGACACCTGCAGTAAACCCATCGTGTCTCAGATCCGAGGTCAGATCACTATACTTTGCTGCCTTGAATGAATGTTGCTCATCCAATCTGGATTCAAATGGCACAGTACTTCTTGCATTGTTGGGGGCTTGGTGTTGAATTCAGCTCGTGGCTTACTAGGCCATCTAATGGCTGCCATGCTGCTGAGCGGCTCATCTTTGCGACCATTTGAATAGGTCATTCTAAGGTGTTCTTCCAGGTCTTCTTTCCTGATGTTTAGCATTCCCGACCTTGGCTGCTCACAGTTCTTTGGCGAACTTGAAGGGCTACCTGAAGAATCTTTCCCTATCCATCCATGTCTTCCTTCTCTTCCTGCACAACCTTTCTGCTCTACAAAGGGCATTATGTTGGCCTTTCAGGTGCTCCCAAACCTGTTGTAACCCTTCTTCTCTGTGGCCACTGCATTCTTGAACAGTTTTCGGGCATGCTTCTTCTGTTTCCTTTCTTCTATTTTAATTTGTTTGTCTTCTACTTTTTTGCGGTGGGGTTACTTTCCCTTGCCTCCCTGACTCCAAACACTTTGCGACAGTGAAGATATTTTATGTCGCCAAAAATTTCCAGCTTCTTCTCCAAAGTTATATGCTTCAGGTTGTTATCCAACTCTTTTGACAAGGCTTCATCCAGCTGTTCCCAAAGCCCTTTTATACTGGTAGGTGGAAACTTGATTGCATCTCTTTTCCCGTCCAAGAAGTGTGTGAGATCATCATCAGGCAGATCAACTTGAATCCAACTACCCCCACAGTGATGTATACCAACTACCCCCACAGTGATGTATACCTACTGACCTCACAGTGATGTATATCCTTGTCCTCACAGTGATGTATATCCAACTATCCCCACATAGTGATGTATATCCTACTGTCCTCACAGTGATGTATATCCTTGTCCTCACAGTGATGTATATCCAACTACCCCCACACAGTGATTATATCCTACTACTCCCAGTGATGTACATCCCCCCCACCACCACACACACACACAGCCAAAGGGTTAACATAGTATTCACCTGTCCTACACACAGCTGTACCAGGAGGACAGTGACTGGTCTCTTCTGTATTTAGGATATCATGACACACATTTAAAAAGTAGGTCTGGCCATTGCTGTCATTCTCTCCTGTAATCACTTGCCAGTTGGTTCCTGTGGACATTCATACAATGATGTTACAATCAGTCATTAAACAGTTAACTAATCTTTTCAATCAACTATTAATTAATCTAATCAAACTATCATCACATCACTCAGCCACACAATGATGACAGGAAACCTCAAACTCAGCAGTGCAACAGGAGGTAATCACATCATCAGAAATAACACCCTCCTCCTCAGACAAGCGTTTATGCCCTTTTACCTCACTGACACTTTAAACAAACCAACATGACATCACTCAGCCACATAAAATTAAAAATAATATTAACTGTGAGTAACTTCAGATGAAATCAAACATGAATGTGCCCATGTTAACTTGGGACCTTGTGACTTTAATTCTGTGTGTAATAGGCTGTAGTCATCTGATAATTATCATTACTTTTAAATAATACATTGTATCTCACCTTGCTCTCTAACTAAAGGTGAAAGGTCAAACCTCTTGCCATCAACAATAACTCTGCAAATGTCATCACGCAAGTGGTCTGGGCAGGCATATTTTGTTCCCCACTTGAAAAAGTATGAACAGTTGCTGTGCTCAACAAATTCTGGGAAACCATTCCCCTCATCAGCTGTCAGATGATAAATCAAAACATAGGACTGCTGAAGTCATGACATTAATACAATTGACAGAAACATTAGATCACCAGGCAAAAGTTTTACTCTGATATCAGCTGTAACCATCTTCCATGTGGCGGACATGGCCCAAGCCAATGTAGTCTGCACTGTCCTACGCTGTGTATACATGCTTTGAATGCCAACACATGATGATTAATTTATATATTTCATCATCATGTGAAGTATTCTCTCCAGAACTTGTCTCCATTACGGCTGCTCTGAACGCATCACGATTTTGGGCATGTCGACCTGCATCTTCCAAAGACATGTTCAGACTATCTGTGATGTCCTGGATCCACCGTCATCTAGGTCGTCCCCTTCCCCTTTTTCCAGGGACTATGCCTTCCATTACCAATTTTTCCAGAGTATTATGTCTTTTTAATATGACCGAAGAATTTCAGCTTCCTTATTGCAACTGTATTTAGGAGCCAATTACATTTAGTGAGTGCAGTAATTTATATATTACTTATCATAATATACCAATATTGTATCACACTAACAACACAAATGTCTAATTTAGTGGCTCATGTGACTCCAATTAATACAAAAGAATATCAAAAAAGGTTCCATTTCCAGAGTGATCAAACTACAACATAAACTGGTCTCAAGCTGTGCCTCACCTGCAGTTTTGTTGCAGAAAAACTCAATCATCGTATCTCGTTTGTAGTTTGAGCTACAGGCATCCCCATTTTTTAGTATCATGGTTAATTTGTCATCTGAGTACCTAAGTGTGACACATGCACCAAGCTTATATATGAGCGTGATACAGAAACATCATAATTATATGTGATACCACACTTAATAATATGTGTGATATAGAGATAACCAAACTTATATGTGACTGTATTATAGAAATATCAAGCATTTATATCAATGTAGGGCACAGATACCAAACATCTATGAGAATCTATGACACTGGTTGTAAGTTTGGAGTGCAAAAGACAAATAAAAAATATCTGACAATGAGGTACAAAAAGGTATAAAAATTAAACTGTCTCAAAAACTTTTGTTTATCTAAAACATAATCGTATATTTGTCTAAAACACTCATTCATATTTGTGTCTAAAACACTCACTCATATATTTGTTTGTCTAAAAAACATTCACTATATATTTTTTTATCTAAAAATCTCACTCATATATTTGTTTCTGAAAAACACTCACTCAAATATTTATCTAAAACATACTTATATATTTGTTATCCAAAACAAACTCATATGTTTATATAAAATACTCACTCATATATTTTTTTTACCTTAAAACATACTCATATATTTGTTTATCTAAAAACATGCACTCATATATTTGTTTATCTAAAAACACTCATATATTTGTTTGTCTAAAAACACTCACTCATATATTTGTTTATCTAAAAAAAAACTCACTCATATATTTGTTTCTGAAAAAAACACTCAAATATTTATCTAAAACATACTTATATATTTGTTACCTAAAACAAACTCATATGTTTATATAAAATACTCTCATATATTTTTTTTACCTCAAAACATACTCATATATTTGTTTATCTAAAACATATATATTTGTTTTATCTAAAATATGGCGCACCTCAGTGTCATGTGTCCATTCTCTCCAACACTATGAAAGAAAGTTTCATCATCAGTTTTTGTCTGACAGACTGACGACCCTTTGTTACCACACAGACTACCTAATGTCTCACAGACATTGATATGGTACTGGTAGTGATCTTGGCCATCGGTCACATTGACTGTATAAGAGTTAACTGCAAAACACAAACAATGACAATATTAAGTTGATCTAAAACATGATGATAATATTAAGTTGATCTAAAACACAAACAATGACAACATTAAGTTGATCTAAAACACAATGACAATATTAAGTTGATCTAAAGCACAAATAATGACAATATTAAGTTGATCTATATGCACAAGATAATGGACACAAGTTGAAAACACAAATAAAGTGATGATTCAAAAGTCAATATAATGTACCAAGTATTAGTTGATCTAAAGCACAAATAATGACAATATTAAGTGTTGATCTAAAGCACAAATATACAATGCTAGTATTCCCCAATACCCACCCGGGGAGGCTCCCTGAGGACCGGGTTGATCTATGGAGCACAAATAAATGAACAATCGATTAACTTGCCCTAAAGGCAGACACCTAATGAAACGGCAGTCAAGGACTCGCTATCTGCCGCCCGGGAGCATGGGGGGTTTTGAGATGCCATGGTGGCATCCACAGTGGGTTAATCGACCATGGCGAGTTGTTCGAGATGAGGATTAGAGGATGCGAGATAATGCTCGTGAAAGTGCTCATGGCGGTGCATGGTGGTAGGGTCATGGGACTCCTTGCGTCCCCAATACACCCAACGCTGTGGTATCTGCGTGCCTCGACTCGGCCTGAGAAGATGCGGGATAAAGATTTACTTGGCTGCGGTGGGTCTAGGGAAGAGCGCGGATGGGTGCTGATGCCGGCGCGCGCCCGCGGCGTGCTCGGGTTGGTGGGGGATGTCGCGCGCCGCGCGCGCCCGTTCTTCCAGCCTGCCGCGAGTGGAAAACATTTATCAAAGAGTGCACAAAAATGTAGAGGGGTTTGGTGTTTGCCTATCAGTGCGGCGGTGCGACGTCGCCGCGGTGGTATTTGTATTAACCGGGATTGGTCCTTGGAGAGCCTTTAGAAGATAGAAGGCGCGCACCCCATCGGGCCTCTCGCGATGGCCTTGAGAGATTGAATCGAAAGGCAGGTTTTTCGAACAGAAACCCGGTCGTATGGTATACTAACCAGATTGCTCAACTTTGAGAATAGTTTGGCTGAGCCGCGGGTCTGCGAGTGACAGAGTTACCATTATTACATCGGATTTGTGGACTGCGAAGGTCCGGCATTTGTCAAGTGTGCGACAGAGAGTCACTTTGGAGGTTGATGAGGCATTGTGGAGTTTCCCCACCTGTCAGGGTCATCATTAATTTAATGCAATGAGGGCATATGAGAGACAGGACATGCTGGAGTTCACTTCACATGGGGACAGCTTGCTGCGAACCATTTGGGGTGGAATATGGCTAGCGAGCCGTGCTGGTACAGTGGGATGACTTCGTAGTCTCCAATTTCTTTTCATTGCTAGCCCAAAGGAACTCGCGGTGTACACGCGTGCATCAATCGACAACTCATCAACGCGAATTGGGAATCCAGTGGACTCTGAATTCTCGCCGGGGGGACAGTCTGGATGCCGACTGGCATTTTGCTTGTATAGACTCTGGCTCTTATGTCCCGATTCTGGCCGATATGTCAAGTTGCCAGGTCAAATTTGGAAAAACCACTCGATGGCCGATGGTCACACGTCAACTGGGTCTGAAAATACACAGGAAAGGCGACAAAATACTGAGTGAGGAAATTAATGCATAGATGTAATGTTAACAGGGTTTGAACTCTTTTGAAGAAACCCCTAATACAGGTATGGTACGTAGATCGGTAGCACTTGTCCTTGGCCAGTAATATAGACAAAGCTTGGAGGCGACCAGACGATGTGATATCAAACTTAAGAAATACAAAAGGGCAATGAGGAGTTTCATTGCATTGCTTTGGCAGCATATGTATGCGAAGTAGAGTGGGGAGCCGAAATAGGGATTCCAACTACTGAAAAATATGGTAATCTTCAGTCAATATGTCAGGGTCAGTCCTGTTGTTGTGGCTATAAGCCGACATGTGGTGGCAGCAGCTTTAAGGCCTCGGCGGTCAACCAAGTGAGCTACAAGATCTTTCTAATAGAGTGACGTTGCCGTTTAGAATAGTGAGATATTGACAATGTGCTATTATGTGTGGATGGTGGTGCCGGCGAGCGTGGAACTGGGCGACAAGAGCTGGTACGAGGTGCTGTGGAACAGGAGATGAGAAGAGCGACGATGGCGATGGATAGGACACACACTGAGGAAACCTGTTGATAGCATTACAAGGCAGAGTCCCTGTTACTGGAACCCCCAGGGCAAGAGACCGGTGTGGGTGGACCAGGAGGGCACAATGGAATTGAGGAGAGCTGGAAGAAACAGGGGCTAGTGAAAAATGATGAGGAGAGCGTGGGGAAAGCTTGAGATGATGGCAACGTAGCGGGAGGATTCTTTGGCATGTGTTTGTTGAAGGCCTATGCTCCTTTGGGGTGGAGGGTTATGATGAATGAAAACACAATGACAATATCAAGTTGAGCTAAAACACAAATAATGATATTTAAGTTGATCTAAAACACAAATAATGACCATATTACAGTTGATCTAAAACACAAACAATGACCAAATATTAAGTTTGATCTAAAACACACGTACAATGACATTAAGTT